>JAPSGF010000083.1:491719-508076 GCA_035772895.1 Perdix hodgsoniae
TGTGATGTAGATAATTGTGATGTAGATAATTGTGATGTAGATAATTGTGATGTATCCGTGCTAGAGGGCTGGCTGTCCTTTTTCACACACAGGGTGGTGAGGCACTGGAACAGGCTGCCCAAGGAGGCTGTGGATGCCCCATCCCTGCAGGCATCCAAGGCCAGGCTGGATGTGGCTCTGGGCAGCCTGGGCTGCTGGTTGGTGACCCTGCACATAGCAGGGGGTTGGAACCAGGTGAGCATTGTGGTCCTTCATGAGACATCATCTGGTGGCAGGGAGGTGATGCAAGGATGGATGTCCTTCTGGTGATGCTGCAGAGCTGAAAAAACCTCTTAGGACAGCAGCAGCACCCTGCAAAGCTGTTTTATCACTGGTGTCCTACACTGCCTCAGAAAACAGTCGCTGGTCGTTGAGAGGCACTGCAGTTCTGGCAGCAAGCTCAGCCTGGACTTGCACTTCCACTCAGCAACAGAAAAAGGGCTTGGAGAAGAGCCTGAAATAGACGGATTCTACACAAGCTTCACATCACAGGATGTCAGCACAGCACAGCAAAGCACAGCACAGCACAGCCCCAAACTGCCAGAGCTCAGGGAGCGTTGGGACGCTGCTCTCAGTCATTGGGTTTGGGTGGTGCTGTGTGGAGCCAGGGTTAAGCTCGAGAAAGCAGCTCCTCTGGAAAGGCTGTGGGGTGGGGAGTTTCTAGTGAGCACAGTAAGTCAAATAAAATGTGAAGAAAAGCCTTAAGCTGAGCAAAATGTAAGCACACCGCTGATACAAGGAGAGGTGCTTCACCCCTTCTGTGTTACCTGAAAACCCCCTGAAGGAGCCAGCGTGGTCACTGCAAGAGAGCAGGGAGATGTGATTGTAGCAGCTGCTGAGCCCTGCACCATTGGCACTGCCTGGAAAGAACGTGAGAACAGTGCTTCTCCCTCACACACCGCAGTTACTGTGCATCTGAGACCAGTGCTGTGGTTTGTGTTGAAGGGGGGGGGGGGGCTATCTGTGCTTTCAGGCACGGTGCTGTTCAGCGGCATGAAAGATTCCATGTAATGAATAGAGTTGCATGGAAAATCATGTATTTATGGAGCTGCTGAGCTGTTATTCCTGTCCTTAACGTGGCTGCAGAATGAAGTCAGTATTATCGCAGGTTGCAGGTTAATTGTCAACGTCTCTGCGCTAGGAGTCATTACTGAGTAACTGCTGGGATGTTTAATTGCTTTAGCAATTAATAACTGGGCAGAAATGGAGGGCTGTATATTCCCGTGAGTGACTCCCTGCAAGCATTAGCAGATAAAGCAGCTAGCTGCAAAATGAATCATAAATGTGAGCAGTCACCATCAGTTATTATGCACTGATACTGAGAGGGGAGTTTGCAGGAGATCTCAGAACTAACAGCAGTTGCAGTGTGGAGAAAGTCTTTTTTAGGGCCTCCTCAAGGAGGACAAACTCTGCTACCTGCAGCTCATACAGAAGGGGCTGAAGCTGATGGTACCGGCTCTAAAAGTCATGGAACACAAAGGAGAGCTTCCAAGAGAGTTCCATAAGTGTTGCCTGCTGGTGGGAATGCTGGCTCCATGTATTCTCCAGAAATCAATTTGCCAGAAATCACAGACAGCCTTGACCCTTTTCATTTCATCTTGAATGAATACACGTGCAACGACTCACTGCACAGCCTGGAAATGCTAAGCTATGGGGCAGTGCACTCTTGCCCTCTGTTGTGACTGTGCTGCTTTGAGCAGACACCACTCCTGTGCATAGGCTTTCAGAGGGTGAAATCCATAATGGTCTTGCTGCCTCATGCTGCTCCAGCAGCAGCATAAGAAGCCTGTGGCCAAATTCTTCATGGCCTCAGAGCATGCTGGGCTAAAGCTGAATAATCCACTCATGGGGAACACATTGTGTGGCTGTAAATAGTAGAAAAAACTGGAAAATCAGAACAGACCAGGGAATTAGATAGTGGCTCATGTACAACAGATTATTTCTAGCATAACCACACTGTCAGAATCTTCTCATGTAGCATGGCTGTTGCCAGCTTCATTATACAGTGCTCCTAAGTGCCGTGAGTTGAGCTGACAAAAGTGGTCTGTTGCCAGTATAGCAACGTCCATGCTAGCAGATCTGCTGATAGCAGGAAGCTGAGTGTTTTGTTTTGTTTTGGTACTTTCACATTTCTTAGCTAATATAATCATGCAAGCCAAATTCTGTTGTACACATCAATTGCTGTCATAAGAAAAGACCTGAATGCCAAATCCAAGCGCATCTCGTTCAGAACCCCACACCTAAGACCTGCTCAGATCTACTGCAAAGAGCTGCAAAAAGTCATTTGTGTAAGAAAAAGTAATGTTTTCAATTCTTTAAAATTCCAAGAACAGTTGCACTCTGGGTGTTGATTTTTAGCACCTTACCCATTCTTTATTTACACAGGTAGAAAGCAAACTCTTAGAACTTGACCCAACTCCATCGATTGTCTTTCTTGGCAATCTGAAAATAAAGACTGAACAATAAGATTTCTGAAGTTTTTATCCTGGCCATTTATTTTCTGTATGTTGTGCTTTAAAAAAGAAAAACAAACAAACATAACAACAAAACCACTAAGAAAGCCCAGGTGTTGTATTTTACTTTAGTGAGAAGGGAAGATGGAGGACAGCTTGTGAATGTAATTAAATCAGCTAGCAAAAAGCTGAAAATCAGCATGTGTGAAAAGAATTTGAAACAGTGAGCATGGTTTATATTTAGTGGAAAGTTTTCTTTCTCCTTTGCAGCTTTTGCATAGAGCCCAAAGGCACAAAGAGAATAGATCTGTCTATAGCAATCTGTAGCCCAAAGTGCCAGAAATTAACAGTAAATATGTAATGCCACCAAAGGAGGTTTTTAAAAGATGAATGCCCCAAAGGCTCTGATTTAAAAGAAACAAAGTTATTGTAATGCACAATACCACATCTGTACAACTCGGGGTAATGCTACCTAAAATAAATCTGTGTACATGACTCACCAACTCCCTCCTACTTAGGCTAATAGGTTACCCATGCACACACTGCATGAGCTCCATCTCCCCCGATAATCAAATACTCCATGAACATGCAGTATAAACTCACATTCAGAAGAACACCGTTGCCTTAATCCTGCATTATTTCTTCTGTTGTTTGAGAACACAGCCCTGAGACTACTGTAACATTCTTTGTACATGGTTATTGTAAGAATGTTCAAACGGGTTTGTGTTCAATGGCTTTCTGCAGAAACGGCACCGTAAGATTGTCTATTTTAAGCCATGTATCTGGTTAGCTTGTTGTCCAGTCAAAAATAATTGGCTCATGGGTTAATTCTATGTTGCATAAACAGGAATTTTAAAAACAAATAGGAAATCAAGCTACTACAAAGTGTCCAGGATTCTTGATAAAAGACTGTCAAATACAGGCAATGCTCTGTTTGTCTGATAGATCCTAAATGCTCAAGCAGCAGTTGCTCACTGTTTTGTGTATCCTTTCAACCTTCCAGCAGAGCAGTGCTATTACCCTCACCTTTGTAGGAGATAATAATAAGAAGTGCTATGATGATGCCCAACACTAACATAGAATGGCAATGATCTTGCTTGATTCTAGCTTTCTGAAATCTAGGAATCTAGTTCAGTCTAAGCTAGCTGGCTATGTTGCTTTGGAGAAAGATCCAGAGGGTATTTCATCACGTGTCTAACAAGTGGGATGTGTGAGTGGGAAACAGGGAGGGCTTATGTAGCACCTTGCTGTTACCAGAATGTTTTAAGTGCTTCTGAGCCAGTGAGAAGAATGGCATGGCTGTACTCACACTGCCTGTGGAGAGCCAAACCTAAGGCCCCTTCTGGCATCCCCATCTTCTAGAACCTCCTTTAAGATTAGTTGTGGCAGTGACTGTGGATCTGTCACCCTGTAAGGTACAATATGATGGTAATGCAGTGCCCCGTGGATATTTATACAGTAATCAGACCCGAATTCAAAGTCTGCACCAGGATTGCCCTTCTTTGCACCCCCAAGCACGAAGGCAGTAAAGGAATGTTGCAGCTGTGGACACAAGGTAAGTGCTGCTATGGGCGTTTTTCAAGAACTCTGAGTGATGTTTATAGCAGAGGCACTAAAGGGACTGGTCTGGTCACAGCAATACTCCTGAAAACTATCCAGACTTCTCCCTGAAAAAAGCTTTTTGAGCATGCACCTCTAGGAATAGACTGCCATTGTGCTTCTCATTCTGCAGCTTTAAACGCCTCTGGCCTGCCCTGGAAATTTCTGTATAGCCAGTCTCACAGTTCTGATCTGACAAGACTTTGGGAAGCTGTGAGCACCATCAGTGACTGTCAGACATTGCAGGGTATCATTTAAAATGCAATTAAGAAGCTCTGCAGCTCTCCGCAGAGAGAAGAAAGGCTGCCTTTGCTGGTGACCTGTGCAGTGAAGAAGTTGTGAGTAAGTTGAGTGCTGGTAGAAAAACTTATTTCAGCTAAACTTCCCCCAATTGGGGAACAAGGAAGAATAACAAAACAGTTTAATGAAATCCTGTTCTTTCAATGACAAATTCATAAAAAAAACTCTCTTTGGTAAGAGTGAGATTGATCCTTGGTGAAGGAAACAAAGTGTTTCTTGAAAAGGAGAGTATAGAAAGATGGTGGGATCAATGTGACAAGGCACTAGCCTTTCTTCCAGAGCCAAAATAAAATTGGCAAGGCTTTATAATAAACTTTTTACCACCTTAGCTATTCCTCTCATTGGAAGTTTACTTTCATTACGTATCTCTATCAGGTTAGTTCTTTTTGTTGGTGGAGGAGCAGGGAGAGCAAACTTAAAGCAACAACAACAACAAAACTGCACACTGGATACAATACTAGCTGGGCAATCCACACTGCCAGTCTCCTACTGCTTCATTAGCTGTAAGAATGACATTAGCAATGGCCACCATTCAGACTTTTTGCTGCATGCTGACATATATGCTGATGCAGCTCACAGAAGACACCAGTTCAATAACTATCAATAAGGAAAAGAAAAATATTTGGAAGGAAAGATCCTTTTCTCCTTCTTACCAATTCCCATTTCACTCCAAGAGTTCTTCCTTTATTTCTTGAATTCAGACCCAAGTTTGTAGCATGGATGATATTTTCTTGGTCACAGTTTCAAATCACTCCAGCAGTTGCATAATTAAACAAGCAATAAAAGCCAACGCGCTGAGCAGTGTGTACGTCAGCAGGCTGCTGCCACTTCAAAAACAGCCTGAGAAGCACAATAGGAATTAGAAAAAGTGGGGAGACGGGGAGGGGACTTGGACAGAGAGAAAAGGGGCTGGAGGATGCGGAAAGGATCCACAAAGGAAGTCAAGTCTCCAAATTCCAGAGACTTTCGGGCTGAGACCTCAGAACAGAGGTCGCACACTGCTGGCCCTTGGCACATCCAAGGCTGCGGTGGGGAGCATGGGCTGACAGGCACAGCAGTTACATGAGCAGAGAGGGAGATGGGCAGCCCAGCAGGATGAGCAAGTGGATTAGGAAAACAAACAGGAGCTCATCTCTCAGTTCGAAGTCCCTTGCTAGAAGGGGAGTGTGTTGTTTGCTCATATCTGTCAGCAGAGCTGCTCCGGTGCCATCTCTGACTGCCTGCAGAAAATGTTTATTGTCATTTTATAGAAGCTGAAAAACACCTTAATACTCCCATCACCTTGAATTCCTGCAGTATGAGTTTGGTACCTAGCTCTGTTCATCCTCCATGCTCTGATTTGTGGTCACCTGTCATTTTCAGCCCAGCAGCATAAAAGCCCCCTGCCTGCAGGAGCCCTGCTTGGAGATGTAAAGGATTAAATATCACCAGGGAGAGGAGTGTAGTTTGGCACTACACCTGCTGTACTTCTGCTGTTTGCTAGACTGGGAGTCTCCCAGGAGCAACTATTTCAGAAAGCTAAGGATTTTGGACTGAAGCAGCCATAAAAAGACATGAGAGTGGCTAACAACAAAATAATTCAGCAGCAAAATTAATCTACGGTTAAAGTAATTATATACAGGGTAAAAGTCAAACAAAAGAAACCATATGAAGCACATGGCAATTTTACTGTGTTTAAACTAAACACTTTTCTACTGTAATATCAAAAAGAAAAAGTGGAATAATTTGTACTGATTTTTGTTCTGACAAATGGTTATCAAAAAATAATGTGTTGCCACGAAATGCTTTGATTTCAGTGAATCTATTTTTCTAACAAAACAGTTTTGTCTGTGTTTTCCAGCACCTCCGACATCAATAATTAATGCAGAGGGCTGAAGAGAGGGACCTTATGGCTGTGAATGGAATAAATAGTAAAAATGGACAGAATAAAGAGATGTAGCATCTTTGTATTCCTTCCACTTGCATTGTACAAAGGCAGTGTGTGATCAGCACAAACTTACAGTCATTATTTTCTGCTCCTGTAACTATTGCAGCCCATCTACAGAGCAAGTGGAAACAATGGCAAATCCTAACCTGCTGCAAAATCACAGCAGTGAAGCTGCTCCTGCTGCCACCAAACACCCTGCTGGAAAATATAGGGCCAGGTCTCCACAATTCAACACTGAGTTCTGTTTCAACTTGAAATCGGACTGCTGCAATGGTACTGCCAGATACTCACAGGGGCAAGTGAATGTCCTCATAAGGGCTGAACTCTGTATTTAAAACTGCTTCTGCTAAATCCTTGGTAGCAGAAGTCAAATGGTGTAGATCGGAGCTCATTTTCAAAGTGCTACAAGCTCTCTTCATGGTGAATAAGGATAAAATCAAACATGACCGCAGGTAGAACTGCAATTGTTGTATTAGATGCAACGATGCTGTTCGTTGTACCTGAGAAATAGTTTGGTTTGTTCACTGTCACAGTGCAGAAAAGTGCTTTCACTCCCTGCAAGGAAGATTTGTCAGGCCAATAGGAGATTGTAGCATAAACGTGAACCTTGAATGACTTGGAAAGCCTTGAAAAGCCAACGCACATTCCTCTTCCTGCCTCTTGTAGCTCTCTGTTCAGCACAGCAGATCGTGTCTTGGTGTGCTTCCCTGTTCCCCGTGATTCATACAGTGCTGGAAGTTATACTCCACACACCTGTGCTGTGCTGTTTGTCACCTGCATTTTCAGGCCAGGCTTGAGTTTGGCTGCAGCATCTGGAAGTGCCTGTGATGCTCCAGGCTTCCTGCATTCCACAATACAAAAACCTGCGCTGACCATGCTGAAACAGCTTGTCAGATACTGACAGCTGAGGTCTTAATCTGTTCTCATCAGTAATGTCCGTGCTTAGGAAACCTAGGCCCACAGAATTTCCCCTTAACACCCTCCCCAGCCGAGAGATCAGGTTTGATCTCATTACGCACCAGAAGACAGCTTGGGGAGGGAAGGATGTTGTCACTGAAGCTCAGAGGGTTGCTGTAATGCTACAGAACCAAAGGGACTCTTTTTCCAGTTACACATTATCATCTTATTGCTCCCAAGGAAGAACACCGTCACACATTTGACTATTCCCTTCATCTGAGAGAGAGAGAGAAGGGTATTATCAGCAGTGCAGGAAGCTGGGCTGTAATTAAAGCCCCTTGGAATGCACTGCAATACAGGAGCACGAGTGGGGTTGCTTTCTTCTGGGCTAAGGAATGGGAATTCACATCACTGCAGAGACTGTGCCAGTGTTTTCACTGAGTTAAACCACGCTGGCCTCCTGCATTTTTGCCTAGCCTTGACATCTGAATCCATTAGGAGTTAGCAATTCTAATGTGAAACAGCCACACTAATTGTGTTTTTTTTTTAATTGGCTGCACTATTGATTTTACAAGATACGTGATGCTCTTCTACCTGTGCGCCAGGCTCCTGCTGGGAGATGCTAATGGAAAAAAACACTTCAATTAGCAAGAATTCCCTCTGAAATCCTTGAAAATCCAATATTGCTGATTAGTTTGTTAAAAAATCTTATTAAAAAATGCTCAGTGACTTCCCTATAATATCAAGAGGCAGATCCTCGTGCTGGGCTCCCTCACTAATCTCTCCCTCTCCCTTTTCCTCCCCTGCCTCCGGCAAGGTTCAGAATTTACAGCATGCAGGAATTAATTTCCCAGCCCCTCCCAAGTGAGCCATGGAGGAGGAGAACCATGCTTCCTTTTTTAGCCCCACGCGGGAAATGTAGCTGTATAAAGAAATTAATGATGTTAATCCAGATTCAAGGAGAGTAGTGGAAAGGAAGAGAAAAAAAATCCCTTTCATCCCTTTAGCTCTTCATCAGGCAAATTAGCTAAATTAGCTGTATCCCTTGCTTATCACTTTCCTACTTCAGCCCTGAATTCATATTAGCTTAGCTGGATATTTCCTCCTGAATGGAAAAGGACTGTTTTTTCTGCATCTTTTCTTACCCAATCTTCTTAACAGCAGAGGTTACTGAATTCAGAAATAGCGAGATGGTTTTTGTTTGGGACACATGCAGGTGTTCGCTGAAAGCCTGCTACTGATCCCTCTCCCACAGGTACAAGTCTGGCTTCCTTTGCTTTCACTAGTGCCCATGAAAGAAGGTAACAAACAAATTAATACAGTGCAGAATTAAGGGAATATATGCATCTGCACAGAGTCCAGCTTACTCCTATTGTTTCAGACAATCATTAAAATTTCTGTGAGCAAAACAGCCTTTTAACTTATTTATTTATTTATTTATTTATTTATTTATTTATTTATTTATTTATTTCTCTCATTTGGGGTTTATTTTGGCCATATTAGCATGAAGGAGATGAACTTGGAGAAGATGTGGGAGGAAGCACCACTGGTACCTTCTCATGTCAATGCATATGAATGGTACAGCTCTGCAAAACAGTTTTGCCTTCATGATGATGCTCCCTGTAGCTCCGTAATGTGGTTTGAAGAAGTCTGTGTTGAGAATGAAGTCTCTTCTTGGGAAGTCTCTCAAGAGGAGATAACAGCTCTATCTCCAGAAGCATTGCTAATTGAGGGTGAACTCAAGGTGGTAGTATTTTAAAGAGGAGTAAACTGTTGTAGGGACCAAGATGGTTCTTCCTGTATCCCATTGCCAAATATAGTGTTACGTTTAGGTTTTGTCACCAGAATGAATAAAAAGATCAGTTTTATCCAAAAATTCCAACTCATGAGGCATATTGAAGCTGGGGCAGAATTAATACTCTTGTTTTTCCATTCCTCCATCCTTTCTTTTCTTTTTTCCCACCTCAGTTAACAGATCAACAGCACGCAGATTTCCATATGCTGAAGGCTCATCATGTTCAAGTCCAAAGAGATCTGGAACAGCGCATTGCAGGAAGGCAGTGCAGTGAAGCTGAAGTGGACTCCTCACTTCTTCTGCCATGGTTTGGTTGCAGCACTTCCACAACCTTTCTACAAAGCTTCATTCTGTACAGGCAACAAATGACCCAGGGAGGACTCCATGGCTCCCTTTAAAGCTAAAATGGCAGACATGCCTGCTCCAGCTGTGGGCTGCCTCATTCATTTTGCTTTGACAACAATATGGGCAAGGTTAACATGGAAATGGTAAATGAGCAGCTGCTCAGAAAGCAGTGTGAGCGAGCATAAAGGAGCCTACCTACTTTGAGGAATCTCCAAAAATGATTGCAGGAACCCTCCTCTCCTCTTAACTTTAGAGTCTGTCCTTCTTTGAGGGGACGTTTCTCTTCCCATCACCTAATGGGGAAAGAGGGCACTGCCACAGAGCAGTTCAGAGCAGGAGCCAACTTTTGGTGTTGGTCTTCTAATGTCATCCCTCCAGAAAAAGTACTGAAACTGGACAAAACAGTCTGTATGGTGGAGTAACTGCTCTGCAGATGGCAGATAGGAGCAGCCACAGTAATGAGACTATTTATTTCTTCAAACTTTCTCTTCCCTGCTCCTTCCAAGCCTCCGGACTGTAGCTAGGGCCATCCAGCACTCTCATTCAGCAGATGCTAATTTTGACATTTTCATAATGTCTGCTTGTCATCACCAACCCTTAATTTAACCTCACTGCAGAAATGCCGCCTGCATTTCAGCCAGACAGGCAGGAGTTTAATTACACAGTCAGGCAGCTGGACTGTGTTGCATCATATCCAGCCAGTCTCTGATTTCGTGTATATAATTGCTGAAATACTTCATTTTCCACCCTCCTCTTCACCCCCACCCAATCTACTTTCTCATTTAGCAACCAGAGCCCCTTGAAAATATTTTGCTAACAAAACAAAATCGCTGCCAAGTTAAAGCAGTTTTTTTTTTCCCACTGGATTTCTGTGTCATGCTGCTGAAGTCACTGAGTTAATGAAGCCCAGAATCCTGTTTTTCTTCATACCCAGCTGATGCCATGCCTCAGCACTGGGCGCTCTTAGTCTCTTGCATCTCTATTACTCTTTGACACAGCACTGAGCTGTACTGAATTTCTCCTTTTGTGATCTGTAGGAACTTATCCTGCCACAGCCTTTGTAAATTTTGCAGCTTCCTCTGCTTCTTGAAAGCTTAATCTTCCTTTGAATCTCTGATTTTGGGTGCCTCAAAGACGCACCATCAGCTGGCAGAAATGGGCAGGCAGTGCCAGGAAGACAGGCTGTCCAAAAGCCAGAGAGAGCCACAGAGTTCAGGGTTCCCTGAGAAATTCAGCCACATCAAACCCTTCTCTGTGATACATTTTCATTTTGCCACATTAGGAAGTCCCAAGAAAACCAACCCTGCTGTAGGAAAAAAACACCTCACTGTCTTTACCCACTGACACTTCAGCAGGACAGACATCTAGCCTTTACTGAACAGCAGTAGGAGGCGAGGCTGTCTCTCGACCCTTTCAATTACCATCATCATCCCAGACACCTAAACTTTTATCTTTTGTTAGACAACAAAAGGATGGGGCCCTGGGCAGCCTGATCTGGTATTGAATGTGGAGGCTGGTGGCCCTGCATGCTGCAGGGGGTTGGAGCTTCATGGTCCTTGAGGTCCCATCCAACCCAAGGTATTCTATGATTCTATGACAACATCCATTCATAATGCTGGCTCCAAACTGAGAGCTTGTCTCTCTAAAACATGAAAGAAAAGTTACGTTAGTACTGAGCTGAGTGTTGTGGTGTTTAGTGTCTATGTCACAAAATCAACTGCCCTTGCAACAAGGATAGAAATTCCCAGGGGAAGCAAAGGGCTAAATTGACAGTAGGGTCATATTCCTCTTAATTCATGCATCAAAACCCATACTGAGGACCTATTAAATTCTTAGTGAGGCTCTTAGACCTGATCCTCTTACCCATGTGCAGAAATTGTATTGCTTACCTGTGCACCAAAGTCACTGCTATTACAGAGCGTGGAGAGTACATATCAGTGATCCTTGAAAGTTATAGGACAAGGACATTGTGAAATGTACTGTACACAGATAAAACTGTCAACTGTGTCCGACTGAACTGGTGCATGGAAATCATTAGTCCTATACATCCCATATTAGATCACCTCTGTGGGACTCAGAACAACTCAGCTACAACTACCAGGAGGCTATAATAAAGTGAAGGCAATGAATAGGCATATCTGTTGTAAGTAGGAGATTGGAATATTATTATTCCAATCATCTACTGCCATTCGTTTGATCTACTCTGCTAAACAATGCTAATGTCATTAAGGCACATTCAGGCTCCTTAGGATCCGTAGCTAAAAGTACTAACAGCTCTGAGTGACAGCTGGAATCAAACTTCTTAGGCAAAAGAGGAGGTGGGTAAGTGGAAATTTACCTTCGAATAGGTAAAGATGGTAAATGGAAAAATGCAATTTTCCAAGTGAGCTGCACCATTGAAATACCTGGCTTCCTACTGCTCTGCCAGGCAGCAGAGAGGAACTGAAAGGAGAATTAAGCTGTCTCCTGTCATAATCTTAACTCATGCTTTTGCATAATAAACTGGAGTAAGTATGTCTCTACTTTAACATTTTACAGTCTTTAATCCCAGATTTTGACTCATTTCTTCTCACTGCCCAGGATGAGCAAAAATTCCTCTTAGTGATGCAATTGCTTTGGAATTTACTTTGAAGATGTCCAGATTTCCAGGAGTATCCTGTGAACCTGTGACTACCTCCAAAGAGAGCATCAGAAACACTAAAGATAGCAAGCCTTCTAGCAGGTAGGCCTAAATTTGCCGTGTGGGGATTCCATCTGCTATGTGAACCAACAGCCTTTTTCCATGACAGAGAAATTCCTTGAAATAGTTCCTGTTTTAATCAGAGCATGGATTTGCAGAGCCAGTACCAACCAATTGCTCTTGATCTCACAGCTTGTTACCATATGAGGTTCTGACATCAAGTTCAAGTGTCTATGTAAAAGCTCTTCGGCCTAGAGGAGCCATGGATTGGCATTTGCTGTTATTCAGTATTCCTCTGATATTCTTTGCTGGCTTTAAATTATTGAATTCTCTAAAACTGATTCACTCTACACTGCACTCTGCACTGTTAGGAAGTCCGTATAGAAAAGATGGCTTTGCTCCAAGCATTCCACACCTTTTTCTACCGAGATGTCTGCTTTCACTTTGCTCAGTAAAATCCACGAGTCTTCAGCAAGGATGCCCATTCCAGACAGAAATGATAGTGCTTGTAATTGTTCTGCAGAATCCTGGAAAACGTCTTCTTTCCATTTTCCTTGGTTAGTATTAAATTTTAATGCAGGAGTGTCCATTGATATTCATTATTCATCTGCCCTTGAATTTTTAAGCAACGTGTGCTAGAGATTATTTCAGAAATGCTGTATTTATAGAGAGCTGGGAGCGAACAGCTATTCAGCCAGGCTGATAACTGCTGTCACACTTCAGCATCCATTTTCTACAAAAATAGGTGGCTGATAATCATAATCAGAAAAAAAATAATAATAAATGTTAAATTGCACAGACAAAAGGACACCAGGAATCATCTGCTCACTGAGAGGGAAACCCATCTTTTCTGCGGATCTGACTCAGGAGCTGTGTTATCACTGACAACCCACCCCCAGCATGAGGATGCTGTGACACATTGGCCTTCTTCTGGCTCTCAGCACACTGATGAGTGTTGCTTAGGGCCAAGTTCCAGGATTTGCTGCAGAGAATATTTTTTTTTCTCTCAAATATAAATTTTTCTCCATTATTTCCCTCAGGGGTAATCCAAGGGGCAAACTTCACCTTTCTCTAGAAGTGTTTTGATTTCAGTTTTATTTTCTCTTTTTCATTTTTTTTTCCACTCTATAAATAGTTTCTAAATCAGTATTCAGATTTCAGTTGTGTTGACTTGATGTCTCTAGCACTCTTCACTTATTTAAATAAGACTCACGATGCCTAAAGCAGGGTGTTTTTTTGCTTTTTTTTTCAGCCACAGCTCTTAGAATCGCATAACTGTGAGAATCTCCGTTTACACTTAGAAGGGTATTTGTGGCTTTGTATTGCAAAGGACGAAGGAAAATATCACAGAAATGTGCCAAGAAGGACTGACAACTGGCAAGAAAATAGAAGAACTTGATGATTATTCTCCAAAGACATTCTTTTCTCCTTTTTTTATCGTTTGTGTAGGAGAGGGAAATAAAAAACATGCCTCTCCTGAAGGTACCTGATATAGAAGGGATTCATTTTCTTCTGACGCTGCCTGTTGCCTCCCCCTGGCTATGCAGAAATGCTCAGCATTTGGGTAGGAATCAGCCCATCGAGCCTCAAGAACTAGCCCAGCTTTGAGGTAGGCATCTAGCATGAAAAATCCTTGCTGAAGTACAAAATCAGATGCGTTCCCAAACAGCTAAAGGCTTGGGATTATAATGAAGAGCATTAGGAAATATCAATATCATTGCCAGAAGAGCACACAAGAGATAAAGAGCATCGGTAAACATGGAACAGTTTTGTTCCAGAGACCATTCCATGAGTTTAGTAACAATTAGTCTTATTCCTGTGAGTCTCTTGAATGTATCGGTATGGATACAGCCCTGCTTTCTCAGGCAACAGCTTTTACTGCCCCTAGAAATCTCCCTGTATAACAGCTCTTCACCTTGATTTGTACACCCAGTTGAAAAGCATGACCATTTCCATCTCCCTGACATTCAGACTTCCATGTTAAACAAGACAGATACGGTGTCTTCCTGAGCCCAAAAGAAACAAGCATTTGACAGCAGGGTGGAACGACAGTGAAACAGGAGCGTGGATCATAGACTCGTAGAACCATAGAGTGGCTTGAGTTGGAAGGGACCCCGACGATCATGTTCCAACCCCTCTGACAGAAGCAGAGCTGCCAATCTCCAGATCTGCTACTAGACCAGGCTGCCCAGGACCCATCCAACCTGGCCTTGAACACCTCCATAGATGGGGCATCCACAGCCTCTCTGGGCTGTTCCAGCACCTCACCACTCTCTCCGTGACGAACTTCCCCTGACATTCAATCTAAACTTTCCCTCCTTGAGCTTAAAGCCATTCCTCCTTGTCCTATCACTATCGATTCATGTAAGAAGGTTGCATTTTTCAGCAGCTCACAGCTTCAAACACGGAGTTCTTTTCTTTAGCCCAGCAAAATTAACTTCCTTGATGCTTGAATAAATACCAAGATGCTTTTGCAAAGCTTTCTGAGATCTTCAAGAAGAGTCAGAAAAAAAAGGACACTAGAAATATCTGTATCTTGGATTCCTGCTGATCTTGGGAGAGATTTATAACCTCCACAACTAATAATAAGCATGCAAAATCAGCCTTTAGAAGACTCTGTCCTGTCAAATATTGTATTACATCCATCTCTTGTATGTACTCCTGTGTGAGTACTCTGTTCCTAATCATGTTGTTTTTTGGCACGGTCCAAACAAACATCAACGTATTTTTAATACATTATTTCCTGAGCTTGGCTAGATAAGCAAAGATAAATCTACTAGTAATGCAATTAAGTCATAATTATACAGGAATATATATGCAATTACTTTCCCATCCTCATTAAAGTTGAATGAATGCTTAAGGTTTAACTACCTTTTAACTACAGAGCAAAAGAAAGTTAATTAGATGGTTGCAAAATTTTACATTTTAAGTTTTCCTCGTAGAAGTGTGACAACAGCTGCCTGTAGAAACAAACAAACAAACAAACAAACATGACTCTAGTTCATGAGAAAATAAAATTGTGCAAAGAAATTAAAAATGCAAGCAAAGTGTATAATAAAAACTCAATTATGCACTTATTCCATGTGCAGTTTTCACTGCAGCAAGATTTCTGTCTTGGGTAGGCGCTACGTTTCCACCAGAATGGACATTTAATGAAGGTTTGGTGAAAGAGACCAACAAAGGAGGTAAGACATTTTTAAGGGCATACCAGATGAGGAGCTTCTGAGTGTCTTGTGGGAAAGGACCCTGAAGATCAGCAGTGTATATATGTGGTATGTATATGCTTCTTGAGTTAAATTCCCCCGTGCAGACACAGGAGCTAACACAAGCGTCCAGAAGTGTGGAAGAAAGCACTGCCAGCTGCCAGGCACTGGGAATGAGGGTAAAATCTGCTAATAGTCACAAATGACACGCTGAAGTTTGGGTTTGCTCTTGGTCTGCCTAATATTTCCACATAGTTATCATCACAGTTCTAAGTTGGTGTCTTTGTGGTGCCCAACCTCTGCATTCTTGCTTTGATGGTTGGGATGATATATACAATGTGCTCACAGTACAGACAGACAGACAGACAGACATGGGACACGTACTCCAGCACCTGCTTCACACTGAGGATCAGACTGAGCAAGCCATAGGAGTTAAGTAAAGTCCTCTTGAATCCACGTTATAAAGGCAGGAGCTGTGGGGCCTGCATCTGGGAAGGTGGGACTTCTTGATTCACTGCTGTTTTTTGGGAAGTCAAATTGCTGAGCTAAAAACAAGAAAAAATAACAGTGAACCCAAGTCCAAGGGCTCATTAAGATTTGAAAATGCTGAACTTGGGGTGACAGAACACCTCTCACTTTGTGGGAGAGCCAATGAAATACCTGATACAGACTGGTGTGATGGACGAGGCAAGGAAGAGAGTAACAGAAGCACTTGAGAAGGCTCTGCTGCAGGAGCATTCCCCAGAGGGAGGGATCTAATTAACATCTCTTAAAGACATGGTTCATCATGGGATTGTCTTCGGGCACAAAAATGCAATGCTTTATTATTCTTTCTTCCCTCCCCAGCTGGTGAGTTAACTAGCGATGTTACATGATTGGTATGTCACAGAAAGATTGATCAGATGTCCAGCTAGGTGAACTCTGCTTGCCATTACATTTATTATCTTAGGGACAATGCGCTCAGCAGTCCTTGCTTATATATAAAAAAGCGAAGAGAAGCGAAGAGAAGCGAAGGGAAGCGAAGGGAAGGGAAGGGAAGGGAAGGGAAGGGAAGGGAAGGGAAGGGAAGGGAAGGGAAGGGAAGGGAAGGGAAGGGAAGGGAAGGGAAGGGAAGGGAAT
>JAPSGF010000083.1:508476-590772 GCA_035772895.1 Perdix hodgsoniae
AAAAGAAAAGAAAAGAAAAGAAAAGAAAAGAAAAGAAAAGAAAAGAAAAGAAAAGAAAAGAAAAGAAAAGAAAAGAAAAGAAAAGAAAAGAAAAGAAAAGAAAAGAAAAGAAAAGAAAAGAAAAGAAAAGAAAAGAAAAGAAAAGAAAAGAAAAGAAAAGAAAAGAAAAGAAAAGAAAAGAAAAGAAAAGAAAAGAAAAGAAAAGAAAAAAAGAAAAGAAAAGAGAAAAGAAAAGAGAGCAAAAGGAACAGTATTACCTTCACTTTCTGCCTGTTACCATCCTGTGCAGTGGTGAGGACACATTTCACCCCCAAACACACCTTCTCTCCCTCTCTCTGCCTTGCGAGCAGTTTTGCTCACTGGGTGTTCATTGCCAGCACTAGGCTGCTGGCAGAGCAGCAGTTCTCAGCCCACTTGATCTGCTGTCTGAGAAATGCATTGCACATCATTTGGAACTGAAGAAACTGCTGTGGATTTGTACCGGTGCAGCACTGGGATAAGCGTCTGGCCCTTGAGTCCTTTTCTTTCTCTACTCCTCTGTCAAGTTCTTAGCTATCATCTCAGTGATCCAAGGTTTGCTTTTGCAGTTGCTTGTCTTGCCAATGTGTTTGTTTTGCCATATCCTTTCTCAGGAGAAGATAGTATCGAAGTAAATCCAGATATGCAAGGAAAAAAAAAAAGAGAAAACTCTTTGGTGAAGCTCTGCTGGGAGAAACAGCAAGCAATCTGGGAGATCCCTGTGTTAAATGACCTTCTGTGCCTTGATCTGGAGACCATGTCTGCACACAGGCATGAGCTGTCAAGCCGTTTTACTGGGATGACAGATGAGTCAGCCAAGCAGAGATGTGTGTTCCCTTATGGCATCTGAAGTGCGAGTTTTCCCAGACCAAAGAAACCAGGCAACCTCTTTTCTTCCCTGCAAAATTTGCCAGCTAAAAGGTATGAGGCAGTCCATCTCAGCAAGCCTAGCATCAGTAAACAGCCTGCTGAGCAATTCAAGGTTGCAGCAGGAGGCAGCTGCGAGGGTGACATGTGGCAAACAGACTTACAAGGGTACAGCATCCTTATCTCCAGTCCTTCTCACCCCCAAGCGTCTTGGGTTTATCCTCAAATGAAAGAATATCATTGACCAAAACCATCCATCACTTCTGCTGACAAAGAAGGTAAGCCCAGAGGCATCCATGATGCACTGCAGGGTCTAATCCTTAATTTAAGGAACAGAGAAGGGGGGAAGACATTGAGTTACCACTAGAGTAAGGACAGCAGCAGCTTACTGTGAGTGCATCTGTCCTCAGGGCACTCCAAGGCCATCACATGTGAGCTGTTCCCTGGTCAGAGCAGCAGGAAAAAGAGCAAACTATTTGCTCTGGCAGCCTACTCTACTTGGTAGCACAAAAAAATACATAGGTTGTTCCAAAAGTAATGCATCCTGTTTATTTCCATGGAAACAATAACAGATACAAAGAGCATAATAACACATTTTGGTAGAGCAAATTCTCAGCTACAAAACAGTATTTTGCAACAGTCACCACCATTAGCTATGCACTATCACCAGCAATGAACAGGAGCCTGAATGCAGCACTCATCAAAATCAGCACAAGCAGAGGTGACCACAAGCTGTTGCCACTGCTGCAATGCACCACCCGCCCCCTCTGTGCTCACATCCACCATTTGGCCTCCACAAACATTCAGGAAGCATCAATGAATGTCAATAGGTGCAATATTTTCTGCATGGAGGAATTCAGTTCCACCCTTTTGCTTCATCTGCACTTCCATGTCAGACTCCGTTTTGTCTGATTGCCCCTCTGCTGCCATCTGTTGTTGCACAGCAACAAAATGTAACAGAATACTGTTGAGAAGATTCAACCTCGTCTGCCATACCACCAACATCCATCTCTGTTGTCATGAACCAACCCAGAATCATAGAGTCATAGAATCATAGAGTGACAGAATGGCCTGGGTTGAGAAGACCACAGTGATCACCTGGTTCCAACCCCCTGCTATGTGCAGGTCACCAACCAGCAGCCCAGGCTGCCCAGAGCCACATCCAGCCTGGCCTTGAATGCCTGCAGGGATGGGGCATCCACAGCCTCCTTGGGCAACCTGTGCCAGTGCCTCACCACCCTCTGGGTGAAAACCTTCCTTCTAATATCCAACCTAAACCTCCCCTGTCTCACTTTAAAACCATTCCCCCTTGTCCTATCACCATCCACCCTCACAAACAGCCATTCCCCCTCCTGTTTATATGCTCCCTTCAAGTACTGGAAGGCCACAATGAGGTTTTCCTGGAGCCTTCTCTTCTCCAAGTAAAACAATCCCAGTTCCCTCAGCCTTTCCTCCTAGCAGAGGTGCTCCAGCCCTCTGATCATCATAGTGGCCCTCCTCACAGAACCACAGAATCATAAAATGGCCCGGGTTGGAACGGACCTCAAGGATCTGAACGTCCAACCCCTCCACCACATGCAGGGCCACCAATCTCCACCTTTAATACTAGACCAGGCTGCCCAGGGCCCCATCCAGCCTGGCGTTGAACACTTCCAGGACAGGGCATCCACAGGAGGCATTACTTTTGGAGCAGCCTTCGTAAACAGGAACAGCTCTTCTCATTTCTTTACACAGACATTATTTCATGCACTCCTTTATTTTGCTGTCATCCATCGCTCACAATTTCAGCCTTTCAGACTTTCATCATTCTTACTGCCAGCCGCCAGCTGCACTTATTGACCTTGGTTCAGAACAGCCTGGCAGAGTGATATTTGTCTTTTGTTAGAGACAAAGTGCTAAACTGATCTGAGGAAGGGTAGATGACGGAAGCTAGTTCAGGAGATATTTCTCTTCATTTTCTGTGGGCATAGCTTAGATGTTTTGATGGGTAGTGGTAAAAGTCCTCTGTGACAGATATTTTCATGTGCATCTTTCATTAGTCTCCTACATTACTGAAAGCACAATATTGCTATGAAGAAAGTGAGTGAAAGCAAACATAGAGAATAACTACCTAACTCTTATTCACTCCCTCATCCTCCAGGGAATGGTTTTTCCTTTCAGAAGGTTTTCTGAGGCCAGGTACAGTCAATTCACAGGCTAAGAACAAACAATCTGCTGCACAACAGATAGATTACAGTCATATGCATTGTTAAACTATCAGCCTTGCTACAAACTACACAAACAGTGGGAAAAAATAGTGTTACAAACTGCCAAAAACCAATTCCTATTTGTTCTCCTTCTCGCGTGCAAGTAGACATTTATTAGCAGGGATGGTGAGCTTCAGTAGGCCACACTGAAATGGCTCACTCTGCTACCAGAGCTATTTTTTCTAATAAAATAACACATTCCTGGGCTTCTGGAGATGTTTTCTCAGCGATCACCTGCCCCCAGCATCGTGGTATTGGCTCTTACTGGTGCTGCTGCCAGGACACACACAACTAAGCAGTTAAGGAGTGGTCTCGTGGACAGACATTCTACATCATTTTGGTCCAGTAAAGTAAGGCTTTAAAAGCAGCACTTGGGATTGGTGTGTGTGTCTCCACTCAAGCTGTAAACCTGACACCCCCAGAAATGGTGTTATCTGGCATCTTCTTCCTAGCATGCTCAGCTAGAGAGTTTGAGGGCAAATTCATCTAACTACATGTCTACATTGTAGGCATCCACAGCCTTGCTGAGAGTCATCTGAGACTTCTGTCACAGCCAGTGTGTAAGGAGGCTGTGTATGGAGGAATTCTTTCCTCTCTTGTGACCATTAAAGGTCTTCTCAAAACCAGAGGGACTCTTTTCCAGAGCTTCCAGTCCAGCACTTAGGAGTGGATGGGGATTATGTGTCAAAATAGATTTGCATTCCAGGGGAAAAAAAAAAACACAAAACTGTCTGAAAATGTGGTTTTGCTCCATTTTCATCTTTCAACATTTTTTCTGGGGGGAACGTTGCACTTCTCATTTTCGTCTGGGGAAGCTGAAGCAAACCAGCATGGAGAAAGGGCTCTTGGGCTGAAGCTGAGTCCATCAGATACCTCACGAATTTCAGCATGGACACCACGTGCTCCATTCTCTGTACCATGACAGTACAGGACTGATGCGTCAGCTCAAAGAAAACCACGAGTTCAAGGCAGGAATGTGTGGCAATAAGGTGCAGAATATCAAGCCTAAGAAGAAAGCAGCAAAAAATTAAACAGGTTGGTAAGTAAAATTTTCTCTGTGGGAGAGTCCTAAAGGCTTTTTAAATCCAAGCCCTTTGATGAGGACCAAAGCACTGATGCTTCCAGGGAAGGGAAGAACCCAACTATCAGTCAGCTGTTCCTGCTGCCTTTCAGGGATGCTCTGAGACTCCTGGGTTACTTCTTCCCCTTGCAGAGCGAACAAGGGATGATGTGCTTTGATCTCTCATATTCTAATGAATTAATCTGTTGCCTTTATCTGAACTGCAGTGAACAATTTGAATTGCAATTAACAAATCTAAGTGCAGAGTCAGCACCTGGCAAAAAAACCAAACAAAACAGTACTAGAAAGGGTCGCTGAGGTGAGATATGGGGGAAGTGAGATATGAGGGAACTGTTATGAGGAGGGAAGCAGCTGGGTGCTAGGCTTGCTTCCCATACATCAAGCCAACATGCCACGTGTATGATTGAGATCAGAGCTAGAAATGCTGCATGTCCGTACTCACAAATGACACATGTTTTTAATTAAGCCGGTCGGTTTGTCCATCTCCTTACCTACTCACTGTGGTGCAGTCACTCCTGGGTGTCTACCAGTGTGAGCCAAGTTCATCTCTGGGACAACCCAAACAGGATGCATTGGATTTCACAAAGCTGCTGAATATTCATTAGTCTCATGGCTTCTCTCTCTGGACAGCCCATGCAGCAGCTCTGGCAGCTGACTGTAAAACCAGCTGTCATTTGTTTCTCCCTTCAACAGCCTGGAGCTGTGATGAACAGAGTTAGCCCAGTGAGTGACCCTGCCATCAGATGAGCAAGAAGGAATGACAGTGAGGCATGCTTCTCAGTCCAGAGATCCTCTTTTCATCCCTTTTCATCCCTCTGCTTTGAATCCAGCGCCCTTCCCTGGGGATTTTATAGGGAATCCCTGTTGGGCAGTGACGTCTGCAGAAACATACCGCAATCACTATCCTTTTGAATACTGTCACCAAGAAAGCCAGGCCAATAATATGCCCAGGCACAGAGCTACTACCAGATGAGATGCTTTGGGACCAAGTCGGTACTTAAAGATGTCAGACCTCGTGGCTCGGATGGTGAGGAAGGGACAACAGAGATAGGGAGAGAAAAAGAAATCCTTCCGCTTCTTGCCTTGTGGAAGGCAATGCAACAGGCAGAACTTTGTCCAGACTGATTTCATCCATGGCAGAAACAACTGTGAAGCACATAAAGCAGTACCCACTGGATAAAAATGTGGGAGTCTGAAGAGCGTCCCTCCACTCACCAGTTTACCTGGAGTTGTTGTTCCCATTAGATGTTTAATATGTGTTGATCTGTGTAGGTCAAAGCTATAAGAAAAACACAGCCTATGCAATTTGAGGAACTCCCTCCCTGGAAATGTCTAAATTCAGGTTTTGTCTTTTGCAAACTCTTTTTCTAAAAATGAACTAGATTTCCTTCAAAGTCACATTTTCAAGCAAATGGAAAGGGAGGCAACAGTGACCAAAACATTATTTTCCTCATGTTACTCCCCATACCACACAGTGATATGATTTTTCACCCAGAGGGTGGTGAGGCACTGGCACAGGTTGCCCAAGGAGGCTGTGGATGCCCCATCCCTGCAGGCATTCAAGGCCAGGCTGGATGTGGCTCTGGGCAGCCTGGGCTGCTGGCTGGCGACCTGCACATAGCAGGGGGTTGGAACCAGATGATCACTGTGGTCCTTTTCAACCCAGGCCATTCTGTCACTCTATGATTCCCAAGAAAGCAACCTCCACAAACACCCCACATAAATCTCTCATTCAGAGCAACTCCTGAAGCTGTGCATGAGCTCCGAAAGGACTGCGCCATTCCCCAACACAATCAGATTCTCCAGTACAGGGTTGAATCAGAAACACCGTTTATTTTCTTGCAAGATTATGGCTTCAGCCTTAAATTCTGGGTCTGTTGTACAACAAAGAAGTCACTGAATGAAGAGAAGAAAATTAATTCTGTCACTATTCGGGTACATGATTTCACACATTTTTGCGCATAAGCATTCAGAAAAGGTTACTGCAAGTGTTTGATTCAATTCAGTGCAAAAGATGCGTGTGTATGATTGCCTAATTATAATTATAACCACAGAGTTGCTTTTTTCCAAAAAGTCTTTATTATGAGAACATAATTGTCTTTGTTAATTGCTAAGAAGCTGCAGATCCTTCTCTTATCTGTGGCCTCAGTGGTTGTCTTTGCTTTTTTAAAAAAGGCATTGTACTCCAGGAGCTTTGTTTAAATGATGGAGGCTTTGTACAGCATTGCTAATACATTTCACAGGGACTTCACATGAAAAAAGATATAGATGTCAAGATTATCAAGCGTGCAAAATAGGAGCAGCACTGTGAGTTTTCTGTGCTGCGATGCCTTGCCTGAAGGGAGGTGTAGTTTGGAAACTAAATTCCTTATTTTCCCATAAGCCAAATTCCCTGATTGGGATATTCCTCCGTGATCTTGGGTAAGCTTCCTGAGCAGCAGTGTGCATCATTAATGGCACAGTTCTAATGGCAACAAGTATTTTCCTCATAATCAGATGTGACAGTAGGGCAGAGCACCAGAGATGGGTGCAACTCGTGTTCCTCAGTGCGGGAACACAAGCTCACACATCCGAGCAATGGCATAAAGTTATACATATATATACATACACAGGACCTCAGAACATAAATAAGATCTTATCCAGGCTTGATGGTTCTGTGAGATGCAAATGTACATCTGGGGATTCTTGCCATCTAAATCCTACTCGTTTAGCTTAGCGCTTCCACATAAAATAGGGCAGAAGACATTTAGAAAGGAATTCAACCCAAAGTGGTAAAAAAAGAAAGTCCTCTTAACAGAAATGGAGGGTAGACCTGGAGTGTCCTGTCCATGCAGAAAACCTTCACTTCACAGCAGCATTTAACACAAAACTACGCCAAAGGCAACCCGAAGATGTCCTGTCAGATCTCATTTGTGCTCTGACGCTGCAATAAAAAAGACAGAATTCCCTGTCAGTACAGCAGTCCTTGTTTTTCAAAGACTAAACAAAAATCATGGAGGAGCTTGAGTCGCTGAGGAAGGCTTTAGGTGAGATTTCTTTCTTTCAGTCCCTGTGGAAAATGCTTTGCTTCAGACAGCAGAGAAGTAGTGAGATAAATTGCCAGCTATTGCTACTGATATTGGTGGCTTTCTTGCCATAAGAAATGGCGAGCTTGCTGATTTGCTTTCCTTTATCAGCATAGGGGGGCACAAACTCATGAATACTGACAGATGAGGCTCAGCCTACAGCTGCACGTCCCCACTGCATGCTTACAATGCTCTCAGCAGTGCAGGGGCAGCAGAGCTGTGCAGGGAGCTGCTCCTGGACCTCCACTTTAAAACCCATCATATTAACCTGATGCTAGGAGGGGAGGCTGTGAGCTATTGGAGCTCCGTGACCTTTTGATTAGCAGACCAGCCACCCCTGGAGGGGAAATTTGACTGCCCAGAGGTGGTTGATAAATCACCATCCTGAGAAGGAACATACCATTTGCCATGGCTGTGCTGCTGTCCCATTACAATCAGTGCGCGTAAGTAATTTCTTCTTCTACTTGAGGCAAATTGGGCGACTTGTCTCTAAATGATATTTCGGCAGAAAAGGCCGAGCTCCTGCCCACCTCATTCCCCTCACACCACTGGCCAAGATTTGGCTGAGAATTGAACAGGTTGAATAAGATGAAGTGCAAATACTGAGCTGAACCAAATTGTGCTGTGTTTGTACAGCTGGGGAAGCTGCCCTGGCGGTTAGATGGAACAACTATTGTTACTCCTCTAGGAAATATTTTGAATTGAAAGTTATCCAAAAGCTGCTGTGTTATCCATCAGGAATAAGTCTGTACCAACAATGCAGATTTCTCCTACATCCCAAGTCCTGCTGCTTGATGCATCAAGAAAACGTGTAGGTGCATTAGGCTGCCAAGCGTACTTGTTGTAAAGGAGCAAAGCAGAGTTAGTGTTTCATCAGCGTGTTTGTTGTCTGTCAAAGGATAAGTCCATTGGAAGCCTTCAGGAACAAAGAACTGGAGAATCTGCTGGCATTTTTAAGATGAGAGATTATTGAAGACTTGAATGAACATTCTGGATTTTTGCTCAGACCTACCTTTCTAAGAAAACTCAACCATTTCTTTTCTCATCAGTGCACTGATTAATTAGCCTGCCTTTTTTTTAATGCCAAAACTGAGACTCTTTCAAAACAGTTTCACCAATAATTGGACCCTTCATTCCTTTGCAACAGTTGAGAACTGATGACAAAGATTGTGAGAAATATCCCACAGCAATCTATTCAGGGTAGACTTCATGTCTAGCAGAAAGCTTGGAGTTTTTAAGACACCAAAGGATGGTCCACCAAACCTGTTGAACTTTTCTGACACTAACATTGGCTCTTGGAGTTGCATGCTGGAAATGCTATTAGAGAAAATTCATAGAATCATAGAACGGTTTGGGTTGGAAGGGACCTTTAAGATCATCTGGTTCCCACCCCTGCTATAGGCAGGGACACCTCCCTCTAGACCAGGTTGTTCACAGCCCCATCCCGCCTGGACTTGAATGCTTCCAGAGAGGGGGCATCCACAGCGTCACTGGGCAACCTGTTCCACCCTCACAGTAAAGAATTTCTTTCTAATATCTAGTTTAAATCTTCTGGTTTAAAATCATTTCACCTTGTCCTGTCGCTACCTGCCCTTTTAAAAGAGTCCTGCCCCAGTTTTCCCCCTTCAGGTACTGGAAGGGCTATAAGATCCCATTGAAGCATTCTCATCTCCAGGCTGAATAGCCCCAGCTCCCTCAGCCTGTCCTCATAAGGTCTCATCTCCGTGGCCCTCCTCTGGACCTGCTCTAGAAGCTCCATGTCCTTCTTTTCTTGGGGCCCTCAGAACTGAATGCAGTACTTCAGGTGGGGTCTCATGAGAGCAGAGCAGAGGGGCAGAATCACCTCCCTTGTCCTGTTGTTCACACTTCTCTTGGTGCAACCCAGGATATGGTTGGCCTTCTGGGCTGCAAGAGCACATTGACAGCTCATACTGAGTCCTTCATCAACCAATATCCCCAAATCCTTCTCCTCAGGGCTACTCTCAAGCCATTCTCTACCGAGCCTGTATCTGTGCTTGGGATTGCCCCAACCCTGATGCAGGACCTTGCACTTGGCCTTACTAAACTTCATGAAGAGGACCCACCTCTCAAGTCCCTCTGGACATTTCATCGTGGTCTTTAATGTAAATTTAACAACTAGCAATCTGAATATGGAAATTTGTCCTTTAATGCCTCATCAGTTGCTTGACTTCTGCCTGTGTGCAGAGTTAGACTGAGATGGGTTTGAGCCTTCTCACACTGAGCTTAGTAGTAGCACGAGTGCTTCCAGTACCCTCAGTTTCTGTCTCAATTCCTCACTTCTAATGGTGTCAAAATCAGGTTTGCATGATGTCATGGCTAAAAAGGACATCCAGAAATCCCACTAGACTGCAATCAGAACATCCTGATTACAGTCAGATGTATTCTGCATTAATTATATTCTAGTGGCAACTAACTTCCTACTCACTGCTTTAATTCTTTCTAAAAAATAATCTTCATAACATGCAGCAATAATAATGCAACAGTCCTAAAGCAGTTCAAGGTTTATTTCAGAGTCTGTCTGGCAGACAGAATGATTACTATTTTTTTAACATACATTATAAATTTGAAGAACAGATCTGACAATCTCCCCATATTAAAGTAAATGGGAAAAAAAAAGTTTATCTATGTGATTAAACATCCAACTTTTCTGCTTGAGAATTGGAGCTAAAATCATTAACGGCTTGAAATCCTAGCACAAGTCTCTAGCCATAAATAGCCATCCTGTCTGCCACACTTTCCTAACAGTGTGGTAATGAGCAACAGCAAGTTACTTGCTGGATATAGGAGGAATAAAATGCTTAGGGTTTGCTCTGCCTAGTAAGCCTGTCAGGTTGCAAACTGCTCACCACAGGTCTCTCAGTGGCCAGTTATCTCGGAGTCTGTTGACAAACTGATGGCTCACGTTCCCTCCCTCTCTTTGTTGTTTCCCTGTTCCTCATCTCATTCCTCAGTGCTGCACAGAAACTTTAGCACTTCATAAAACTCTCAAACAAAGCAATGCATCTTTTCCAAGTTCAGGAATGCGCATTTTCATCCTGGAAGGTTCAGAAGAGGGACCAACCCATTGCTACAGATGTACTGGTTCTGTTCTTGCCCTCAACCAAAGGCATGATAAATCCTTCCAGCGTGTTTTTCTCGTGAGATTTCCTAGTCAGGAATCTGGAAGAAGTGATGTAAAACTGATCTCTACTTCAGCAATCATCTCCTTCCCCATCTCTCACACCTGACACACACAGAGAGCATCCAAATGCACCTCCAAACTGATTCAGATGGGCAAAGGGGACCCTCAAAGACACCCTGACAAGTTAAGGCCTTTAAACCCATCAGATCCCATCTCCATTCAATTACAGCTCATGCCACGGGAAACCCAATTCAGAGGCACTTGGTAGAGTAAGAGACAGATTTCAATGTGACGATGTGTGATCTGAAAAAATTAAGACCGTTTAAATATTGAGAGAAGCAGAAACACATTAAGGAGCGCTTGCAAAGTACCTATTTATGCCTGGCATACATACAATCTGAAATTGCATTAGCTGCTGAATTACTGGCATTCCTTTTCTCTTAATATAGTTTCTCTAAGCAGTAAACTTGAGTCTATTGAAGTCATCCTTTCCATCTGACAACTGCTTCAGTCTGACTAATGTAATCAGATATACTCATAGAACTACAGAATGCAAAGGCACTGCCACTACAGTCAAGCCTGTGGATATATTTTTGCAAATTATATAGCAAAACGAAGCAGTAAATCAGTGTCTGATTAGCTCTGGGATCTGAGGAAGTTCTGATTTGAAAACTGATGAGAAAATTGCCCTCTGGAATGATAAATGGGCTGAGGTCTTTGTTGCTTTTTGGGAAAGCAGGATGTTTTATGTTCCCAAAACTACAGTGATAGCAGCTGTCCCATGGCAATGGTTAGGGGCAGGAAGATCTTGTCAAGTGTTTTAACTTCCAGACAACAGAGGTGAAATATTACCCTTGCATTAAGTGCTGCAAGCGTGGACTAAATGAGGCAGGACCTAAAGCTGCAACCTTCCCTCGCTGCATCAAATCAGGCACTGCTCAGAGGGGCCCAGATTTCAGATTTGGCCCTCACCCAAATTTCGGTTGGCATGGAAAGCATCAAGGCTTGGCATTTCCAATGTCCGATTGGTTCCAATTCCAATTGGTTCCAGATGTCCTGGGTTTCATCTCTGTCTTTTCAGCTCACCCGGCTCCTGCCTGGCACTCAATCAGCAAACTGGTGAGACCTGATGCCTTCTTTGTTTTGTGTTTATCCATTGTCTGAACACAGCGGGGTGCTGCCCCAGTACCATAACACTACTATTAGTAACAAGAAAGATGCAAATTACCCTTTGGATTTCCCCAGAGCCAAAGCTTCCCTGCAGTCAGGGATCACTTCACCATTCACAACTAAGAGATGATTCACTGTTCTCCTTTAAAGATCACATCCCAGTCTAGATTTCAGTCACTGACATTTTACCCTGTCGATATTTTCTGATGAGTCCTCACTGTTTTGGTGTCCATGGCGACAACTGCTTTTCTTCTGCAGCCAGCATCCCGGTGCCAGCGTGGGAGTGCTGATGAGGTCCCTTGGCTTAGCACTCACTCACAGGAACTAACAGAGGCTGCTCTGCTCCATCACTCAGCACCTGGGGAAGCACGCCAGATCAGGGGAACAAGGAGGAGGCAGCCCCCAGCTAGCAAGGCTTATTCATTTATCAAGCCGAGTTCAGCATTAGCACTTCAGAGCACATCCAAAAGCCTTGAGTGTGTTTTGGAAAAGCAGTGCAGACAAACAGTGTGCATTCACCCTTACCTGCTGTCTGCTGTTAAATAGTTGATGGGAAGGAAAAGGAGGAGGAGGAAATCAAACATGTGCATCTTATGGCGCCCGCTTTAGTTAATTCAACTGACAAACTTTCCACTTACCTTAATTAATGACAGTGGGTCAGTTAATATATCTTTGCAACCATCTTTTCTGCATTTTATTATCTCCCTCTCAGCAAACAAACAAACAAAAAACTGTTAGAAAAAGCCAATACCTCATGCAATGAGAAAATAATTAAGCATTGGTTTGGTCAGCTTTGTAGGATCTCAGACAGAAAGACACTTCAGAAAACCACCTCTGTCCCTTCTTGCTGTACAGGACTTCATAACCAAGGTGTCCCGTTGTCTTGTCAGGAATACATTAATGTTCAGATGGGTAAACTGAGGCATC
This sequence comes from Perdix hodgsoniae, assembly GCA_035772895.1. Taxonomy (NCBI): domain Eukaryota; kingdom Metazoa; phylum Chordata; class Aves; order Galliformes; family Phasianidae; genus Perdix; species Perdix hodgsoniae. The sequence continues at coordinate 520,993 of JAPSGF010000083.1, forward strand.
AAGAAATTGAAAATGGATAAAGTGAAGAACCCAAGAGGTGCTGTTCTCAGTCTCATTCTCATTCTCAGTTGCCTCAGAGCTTTTTCCTGTGGAGCCTGGAATTCTTAGGGGATTTCTGAGATGTCAAGTATACAGCACCTCACATACTAACAGAGAAGATTTAATGCTTGTCTACAGTAAAGCCAGTGATTACAAAATGCTGTTCTGTACATGTGTTCTATGAGCAGGAGATATGACTATAGCAAATGCGTGACCATTTTACAAAGGCTTGTTAGAATGTCAGTAGACATGAAATGGAAATAGCCTGAAAGAGGGAACAGGAGCCGTGCACGAGTCACTGTCAGCCCCCATTCAGGTATTCTTCCTGGAATTCCCTACAGAATTCCCTACAGATGGCAAAAGAAAGCAAGCAGCTCCATTTGTAAGGCATTAACACTTGCCTTGATACCTGGAACAGACAGCAACATTTTGAGTGTCTCAAAAGAATTGCTGCTACGCATTCAAGGGGAATGAAAATATAGGGGGACATTTGCAAGAACAGAGAGAAGGGGTGTAAATGGTATCTTTCCCCCTCTAAAGTGCCCTTCAATTGAATTTTTGATTTCAGCATTAAGTTTACAACTGCAACAGACAGCAGCCAGGCTGGGGCCCCACTCCATTGCAGAGACTGGTGATACTGGTGGTTTCCCATCCCCAGGCCCTGAACTGAAGTGCACGCAGCATGGGGAACATGCAGGAAGGTCTGGATGTTGGTGCCAAGTCTCAGGGCTAGATACAGCCTCGCTGGCATCCCAAGGAGGGGTTGCACAAGAGGAGGGCTGGACTGGTGGTTACACCTCCCTTCATCCACCTGATCAATCTGTCCCAGGTGAGCACCTTCCTTTGTGTTATTCAGTTTAATGGTAAGCACCTTATCAGCTCAAAGCTCTCTCTGCCTCTCTTTGCCCACTGTGCCTTCTCTCAGATGTGAAACAGAGGGAACAGAAATCCCTACCATCCAATCAGACTAAGGCAACAATAGAACAGCACGATGCCCAAGCAGAGTGATTTTGTCACCATTCTCCCATGAAAATCACAGGACCTAACCTTGGAATCAATGCCAAGTTGAAAGAATGAGAACGATCCAAAATCCAAAGAGAGGGACCAGCAAGGAAAATACCTGTGAAAACAACAGGGCAGGTAAGTTCCACTGAAATCCTTTGTGAATTAGGATCCTTGCCTCCTGCTCTTGCTCTTGGTGTTATAATACATGATGTCATTTTCAGGTTGATTTGATTTACCAGAGCACATATAATGCTTCATAGCCCTCCAAGTGCTTTAATTCCACAGCAAAGGCTATGAGTGCCATAATCACTCATCTGACTAGGTAATTATATTTACAAGAGATAAAACAACAGTTTTTATGTCTGTATGTCATGCCCAACACAAGCAAAGACCATGATTGGCTTCCAAATCCTCATTCGTTACTGAACTGCAGACTTTTGTGCAATTGTTTCAGTTTTCAAAGAGCTAAATGAGACAATCAATTAACTGAGTCCTGCCAATTGCAAAGTCTTCCTATGGCCTGCTGTGCAAACTGTGCTGCTGGAAATCTGAACGACCAATGGTTGCCCAGGTGTGGATAGCAGCAGGAACTGACACAAAATGAACAAATGGGAAATCCAGTAAAAACAGCACGAGAAAGCACAGAAAGGTTTGTTATTTAGGGGAAGATGACAGGAATGGCCAGAAACAATAGTATTTTCAGAGGTAATGAATGTAGGTTCCAATTTGGGATGAAAATGAGCTTTGAAAAGTCAGTATTTCCCATTTCCCATGGAAACAGTTGCTTCTTTTCAATCTTTTTTACATAGGAAACTTATGGCAACATTTACATATTACAGTATTGCTTGCATTGTTAATGTTCGTGATGACTATGCAGCATTCACCATCAACAGCAATAGGCATCGACAGAATGCCAATCATTTTAGCAAATTCAGAATGAAGCCTTGTAGCTGATCACAGTGAAGCACCAGGAAGAGGAAACCAAAAGGTCAGAGTGAGCGTTTCAGTATGGCACAAAGGGACAGAACTGAAACACCCGAACCTGTTGTTAATATTGAGATAATTCTCATGGAAATTGATTGGATGGATTTGAAAAGGAAAGCAAAACAAAGCAGAGCAAAACAGCGTGGCTTTCCATTAGAAACAGCAGACTCCTGGTGTGCTGAAATTATCCCAAGTCTTCCAGAGCTTGTCTGAACCCGTGAGTACAAAGCAGCTGATAGCTCTCAATCTCCAAGAGAGATATAAGGAACCCAATAAAATATAACTCTTCTCCAGGTCCATTATTTTCCATAGCTGACATATTTTGGGGCAGTCAGTCCCTGCCTTAATGCCAGGTCTTGCAAACCTTTGCTTTTCTATACATGGAATTGCTATTGATGTAAGAGAATTGTAAAGTCCAGTTGAAAGGCAGCACCAAAAGTTCCCCCAGTGCCATCTCTGTCCTCAACAGCAGCAACATTAGGAAGCATCCAAGAGCAATAAATAAACACTGACGCCAACCCATCACATACCGCTGTTACGACTAATTCGGTCCTTTGATGTTTATATTGTTGCTGAAATTAACTTAATGAGTGCTCACTTCACTAGAGGCGGAATCAGATATTAACAGCTGAATGGGATGAAATCCCAACCGTGGCTCACCACAGAGAAATAAATAGGTCTGAAAGCAAGAAGGATCAGATGAAGAGCAGCAAGTGGGAGAGATGACTGAGGCAGCAAGGAGATCTGTTAGCTGGAACAGGCAGCTTCCCTCCAAGGATGCTTTTTGATGCTTGTCTGAGGGATGGAAGACAAGGCAGTGGGTTTTCTTCTCTCCCTTAGCTGCCCAATGGATCTGGTGTTCCCCTGCTCACCCCTTGCTGGCAAACACGGTTGCCAAACCTAATGCCTCCTTTTGCTTCTGTTTCTGACTTGTGCTGCTGCTTTTCTGAAGCTCATCTGCAAAGAAGGTGGGAACTTTTGCTTCATCTGGAATAATTTCTTGCTATTATTTTTTTCCTACTGAGAATAAAACATCATCTGCTGAAGGCAACGCGGTTTAATACCAAACAGAGGGAGAGAAAAACTAATTAAATAAGCAGAGATGCATCTCAACTTTTGCTGAAAGGGCAGAACGTGGAAAAAAAATACAGGACTGTTTACGGTCTGTGCAGATTAAATAGAGGTTCTTGCTCTTGCAGTACAGAAATACAACCATGTAAAAATGGGATGCTCAATCTGAGCATCCCTTCATCATCTGGGAATGAAAATAACTGTGGTGTACCAGCATCCTTCTGTTTCTTAGTAACCATAGAGCTGGGCTAATGCATTTAATTTAAATTATATCCACTGTATTTCTACTCCAATTAGACAATGACCACAGCTGGATTACTAACACAAATACACGTGGAACATTTCAATTCCCATGGGGATATTCTGTCTGGTCATGTAGTTATGGCAAATATGGAAGAATCTCTTTGCTCTTGAACAGGTTTTTAACTAGACATGCATGTGAATCTTTCATGTAGCAGGATGGACTGACAGAGACCTAAAATTGTGTCCAACTGAGGATGGAGATCTCTCCTTATTTAGAAAGCCACATCTGCAGCCCTTCAGGAACAAGGTTGCAAAAGCCGTGAGGCTGTACAAGTTTGGGAAAGCATCCTTAAGCATCCTTAAGCATCCACCAGGAACCAGGCAGGCAGAACCTATCCAGAAGGAGCAGCACACAGTTGGATCAGAAGCACAGTCTTTGAGTATGGGAGAAGGTAGGAGACATACAGATCCAAAGGAAGCAAGAAGCAAATCCTTAGTAGGAAAAGATTAATGACTAACTCAAAGAATTTGGCATGGCTGGGAAAGATGGATTGTGAAACTCCTGGAGATTTACACATTTGTTTTCATTTTGCATCAGAACAGTCAGTCTTTTGTAAAGTTTCATTAAGAACAGTAAATGATTGATCCATCTTAGAGTGACAAACAGGCTGAGTCCCAGCTCACTCAGCTGGGGAATGGGAGATTCCAGACCCTTGTTCTGGATACTTTGAGAAGACAGAGTCTCTGGATCACTGGATGCTTAGAATGTATTGCCGTCCTCTCTCATCTTCAAGCCTAAAAGTTGAAATATTTGTTATACAGACATGGTAATCTTTCATCATTTTCACCAAAAACTGATTCCAAGAATATTTTTTGTGAAAATAAGCATTGCAAAGAATTCTTTCATTTCAATCAATGGAACTTTCTCTAGAGCTCATGCAAGATCCAGGCTTTTAGTTAATTTATCACTTTTCAGCTTATCTCTGCCCTATCTCCATACAGTCATCTATTTGCTTGCTGCAAAGAAATCTCAATTTTCTGATCCTTATATAAATGTGAAACCTGTATTAAACTGAGGCTTTTTTTTCCTAAAGACACTCTTATAAAGGTTTTCCATGTCACAAGCTCTTTACAATATCTGGATTTTTATCTGATTTTTTGCCTTTATACAGATAATAGCAGAAAAGTTAGAGATAACCTTATGCTGCACTGGAGAATCTACATTACAGGAGTAAATGAGGCTTTGAATTTTCCCACTGACCTGTGGCAGAAAATTGAAAGCTACATAAATAGCATGAGAGGAGTAAATCTGAACTGAGCAATTGAGGCCAGAATTTGTCTGTGCAAGTGAGATACTTGCAGGCACCAGCATCCCAAACACCAGCTTTAAGACAGGGCTTGATCTAACTGTAGGCAAGGTAGGCAGCTGCCTGGAGGAGCCCAGTGGTCCCCCAGACCCTCAGTCTTTGTCTTTCATAAGGTCATGAATGCAGAAGCAGGCCCCTTCATGGACATCCAGGCTTCTCAAGCCTAAAACTTATCCGGAGATCCTCGTGTAGCTGTCCTTACATCTCCTCTCCCTCCTATTACCATCCTGATGATGCTCCAAGGAGCTGATGATGCTCCAAGGAGCTTCTGGATATATGAAGTGGGCAAGGAATGGCTCTACCAGCTAAACAACCTTTCTGTTACAACTTAACATGCAAAGCTTCTGGCATGTGAATCTTACTTGACTTATAAAGCTATAAAATGGAAAATCAAACTTCTTGGGAACAGTTGAGATACTTCAACTACTACAACCCACATAATCTTCCTGGAGCTTGGGCACTGGTGAGGAGAATGTCACACACTTGAATGCATCAGGGCCAATAAGGGCTTCTGAACCACCAATGCAAAGAAATCATAGAGGAAATCAAGATGTGTGGGCAGCTGGCTGTTTCTCCTAGTTTAACAAGACTTTTGGTCTTCTCACCTTATGCAAACTGCAGAACAGAAAGGGGGTCAGGGAACAGCTCGACTGTCAGCTGTATATTTTTCTTTGTGTTGCTCCAGTGCTTTTTATCTTAGAAGCACTGCAGTTATCACTGGCAGCTCCAGAGCCAGGATTCCTTGAGAGCAGCTCGGCAGAGAAAGATCTAGGGGTCCTGATAGATGAGAAACTTAACATGAGCCAGCAGTGCGCTCTGGCAGCCCGGAAAGCAAATGGGATCCTGGGCTCCATCAGGAGAGGGGTGGTCAGCAGGGATAGGGAGGTGATTGTCCCTCTCTACTCTGCTCTTGTGAGGCCCCATCTGGAGTACTGTGTCCAGGTGTGGAGCCCTCAGCACAAAAAAGACATGGAGATTTTGGAAAGGGTCCAGAGGAGGGCCACGAAGATGATCAGGGGGCTGGAGCACCTCCCCTATGAGGACAGGCTGAGGGAGTTGGGTTTGTTCAGCCTGGAGAAGAGAAGGTTGCGGGGTGACCTCATTGCAGCCTTTCAATACCTGAAGGGAACTTACTCCCAGGAGGGGTGTAAACTCTTCGAAAGGGCTGATAATAGCAGGACTAGGGGAAATGGTTTTAAGTTAAAAGAGGGAAGATTTAGGTTGGATGTTAGGGGGAAGTTCTTTACTAGGAGAGTGGTTGGGTCCTGGAATAGGCTGCCCAGGGAGGTTGTGGATGCCCCGTCCTTGGAGGTGTTCAAGACCAGGTTGGACAGGGCTCTGGGCAACCTGATCTAGTAAAGGTGTATGTTTGGTGGCCCTGCTAGGCAGGGGGGGTGGAACTACATGATCCTTGAGGTCCCTTCCAACCCGGGTCATTCTGTGATTCTGTGATTCTGTGATTCTTTGAGGCAGTTTAAGGTGTTCCACAAGAAAGCATTTCCATGACACACAGCATTAAATGGCTGCTTTATGCAGGGCCTTGCTTGTGATCTAGTTACCCTGGGCTCTGTTGAAGGTTAGCAAAGAGAAACAGGTATTACAGCCTGTTTTCATAGAATCATACAAAGGCTTAGCTTGGAGGGGTCCTTCAAGATCAACTGGTTCCAACCCCCCTGCCATGAGCAGGGCTGCCAGCCACTAGATCTCACTGCCCAGGGTCCCATCCAACCTGGTACTGAATGCCTCCAGAGATGGGGCACCCACAACTTCTCTGGGCAATCTGTGCCTCCAAGTAAAACGTTTCTTCCTAACATCTAACCTAAGTCTACCTTCTTTTAGTTTAAGGCCATTTCCCCTTGTCCTATCACTATCAGGCTGTGTAAAAAGTTGGTCCCTCTCCTGCTTCTAAGCTCCTTTCAAGTACTGAAAGGTCACAGTGAGGTCTCCCCAGAGCATTCTCCTTTCTAGGCTAAACTGGCCCAACTCACTCAGTCTTTATTCATAGGAGAGGTATTCCAGCCCTTTAATCATCTTTGTGGCCCTCCTCTTGACCTGCTCCAACAGCTCCACGTCCCTCCTGCATTGGAGGCTCCAGATGGGGCCTCACAAGGATGGAGCACAGGGGGCAATCACCTCCCTCTCCCTGCTGGAACAGTGATGCTATTTATTTAATCATTGATTATTGAAATCTTGGGGAGGTATACCATGGTTATAAGTGAAACACGGATTGCTAGCTCTTTGGTTCAGGTAGAAGAACCTTCATCAAGAGAATGCCTGCAGCAAGAGCTTTTGCCTGTCTGTAGCTCCTGCTTTGAGTCTTACTTTCTGCAGGAGGTTAGATCAGATGGATCTCTGAAATGGCCTTCCAACATCAATCTTTCTCTAAGTTAATTGCAGGTAGAGAAACAACAGATGGCACTCTAGAGTATCTCATAAAGCTTGTGTGTTTTTAGCAGGCAGACCTGTATAATTCTTTTCTATTACTTTTTATCAAGGCTTCAGCCAAAAGAGCTCTTACAGACTGTCAGTGGAGCAAGCTCAAGGATAATACAAACTCTCCAGGGCATCAATCTAGTATTAAGCCTCACCAAAACACACAATAAGAGAAAAACAAACCAACAAAAACATGTGAAAATGGAGACTATGTTTGCTTCACCCATTTTGGTTACAAGCGATGCTCAACTGTGACTACAGGCTACTCTCTGCGATGCTCAACTGTGACTACAGGCTACTCTCTGCGATGCTCAACTGTGACTACAGGCTACTCTCTTTCATCACAGCCTAGAATTTATTCAGTTATTTAACTCATTAAACCTTTAAACTTTTTTTTTTTTTTTTTTTTTCCAGATGTTAGACTTCTTCAAATTCCTTACTAGATGGAGATGCCTTTTTAGGGAACAGCCAACTTCAGCTCCCTCTCACCCAAGCATTGTAGCTGGAGGCTTATTTCTTTCTGATGAAGCTATGTGCATGTCTGGAGATACAGATGCCCAAGAGAATGATCTGTTGGCCACTAAATTGCTCCGATAGGACATTAGACTCAAACAAGGTGGTGGATTTTGGTGTTACTGTTGCTGGAGTTTAGGGAAATGCAGCCATCAAGTTTTGAAGGATCTGCCTCAGATGATGTTTCTTCCCCTAAGCATCAGTATTGCAGAGCAGAGCTGGACAAACTTGCTGCTGAATGTTGCTATGTGGGCTCTGCAACTGCACAAGGCACTTCAGTTAGATCCTACCCTGAGTCATCTGTAAAACATGTATCGACATCTCAGCTAGCCACACTGACTCCTTTTATAGCCAAAGGATAGATTAGTCATCCACTGTTTCTGACATCTGAGGATGAGCTGTTTCTGTTGAGGAAGAAAAAAGCCTTGATGCCTGGCTCAGCTGTTCACATCCACACTCTGGACACCTAGAATGTGATGAGATGAATCTCACCCCCTAGACATTCTGGACTGATATATTTTGCCCAAATGTATATGCCCTCAGTGTTGACATCTCTATCTGAAAAGCAATCAGGAATCCCTTAATAGTTAATGGAGAAAAACCAGCACCCACAGGACACAATTCATCACAATGCAAGGGAAATGCTAGACAATCAGGCAGGAAATTTTGGCTCTCACCATAGAACATAAAGAGAGGGGACATCGCTTTGAAACTGTGACACTCATCACAGATCCCTGAAGTTAATGGAGATAAATTCACTCTGCGCTTGGTTTCTGATTTGATAAAATGAGGATGGACCTAGTGTTTGTATAGGAGATAGAGACATGTTAGAAGCCAAATGTAGCTGATGAAGGTATTCTGCACTGGAGGAAGGACTGAAGGAAGAGAGTTGGATTTCCAGAAGAACTCAGCAGTGGTACGAGCCACAGACATGGAGGCTGATGGTCCACTTGTGAAAGAGATGTTCTTCTCAATTACAGCAGCTTCCACAGACATACAAGGATTCTTCCTACAGCTCAGGGTGACCAAACTTTGGATTTATACAAAAGGGTAAAGTCCTTTACAAGCTCTCTTCTCATTCCCTGTTGGTTTGGTCTCTGTCTGCAGGAGGTGCTGAAAACACAGAATAAATGGCCAAAGTCCCATTGCAGTTAGTAGCATCAGCTTTTTCAGCAGTGTTCCTGCCAGAATATGTTTCTCTGGGAAGTGAAGGAAGATCAATTTTGCACAAAGAAGGGATTCTTTCAAAGTTTTAAAAACTTGAGTGGGAGGCAATCAAAGGGTCTGCCGACAGCAAAGGCTGCTGGAAATGGAAATGAAAATGTCAGTGAGGTTTATATAGTGGCACTTGGCCAGAGCTGGACTGAATTAACTGAGCCAGGACAACACTAAACACGATGTACTAATAGGCTCTCAGAGTATATTTCAGACAGATGAAAGCAATTGTCCCTTGACCTTCTGCACCACAATTCACCTATGGCATTTTCAATAGCCCGCTAATAAACATTTGGGAGAAAGATTATTGCTACCTTGGCAAAACTGCTTCACTCCGTCCAGAGCTCTTTACAAACTCAACAACAGTTGACTTCTCTTGCTAAAACCCAAGTAAAGCTTCTCCGTGCTGAAGAAATCACTCTCCATGTGAGCCATCTAAACAACAGCCACCCTGCTAACTCTATTATATTATATATATAGGCCATTGTGACAGCCTATGGAGGAAAATCAGATGAATTCTGAACGTCTGTCTGGCCTGTCCCCTGAAGGTTAACTGCTGGACACAACACAGAGGAGATGTAATCGGTCGAGAGGTAAATCTGGGATTGTTTTTCTATTTGTGCAAATCCCAGACCTACCCTTCAAGCCAGTAACGTGTTTCAGCTGATGTTTCATCGACTGCTCACAGCTTAGTGCTGTTTCTCTATTGCTCCCTAGGGAACTGTCAGTGATATCCAGGTCTTCACTGGTGATGGAAGCCCTCTTCAGAATCACTTATGGGAACGTGAGGCAGAACTTTTAAGCACGCATGACCCGACAGTCTGCATTTACTGCTTCTTTTGATGCTTGGTAGTTTGACATCATCTGTTGGAGCATCTTTGTAGTTAATATGAACAGAGTGCATTTGGAGTGAATTCAAAAATAGCAATGAGCATGATAGATTCTTACAGTGAGGATGTCAAGAATCTCAAAGACAGTCTATAATAAATGCATGTTTGGATAAGATGTTGTCCTTATTTATCCTAATCTACTATCTATCTACTATTCCTATCTACTCAGCCTTTGTGAGGCCCCATATGCTGCAGCACATCCAGATCTGGGGCCCCCAGCACAGGAAGGACATGGAGCTCTTGGAGAGGGTCCAGAGGAGGGCACTAAGAATATTAGAGGGCTGGAGCACCTCTCCTATGAGGAAAGGTTGAAGGAACTGGGCTTGTTTAGCTTGTAGAAGAGAAGGCTCCGAGGAGACCTCATTGTGGCCTTCCAGTACTTGAAGGGAGCATATAAACAGGAGGGGGAACAGCTGTTTGTGAGGGTGGATGGTGATAGGACAAGGGGGAATGGTTTTAAAGTGAGACGGGGGAGGTTTAGGTTGGATATGAGGAGGAAGGTTTTCACCCAGAGGGTGGTGAGGCACTGGAACAGGTTCCCAAGGAGGCTGTGGATGCCCCATCCCTGCAGGCATTCAAGGCCAGGATGGATGTGGCTCTGGGCAGCCTGGGCTGCTGGCTGGTGACCTGCACACAGCAGGGGGTTGGAACCAGGTGATCACTGTGGTCCTTTGCAACCCAGGCCATTCTGTGATTCTATAATCCTGTGATAATGATGAAGCTGCCATCACCCAGACAGCTGCACATTTAGACTCACTTACAGTGACAGAACTTTACTTGTGAGACACTCTGTGAGCTCCAGAACCACTCTGACCAGTTCAAAGGGCTGTGTGTCTTTCTCAACATATTCTTTTCCTGGCTCTTAACCCTCTGTAGCTCCATTAACATTTAGCAAATTTGAAGAGGACTTTAAAGTAGAACTGGTGTGACACTGCAGGCAGCCGGGCTCTTGCATCACTTGATCTGTAATTCTGTGACAGCACAAGGCTGCTGTATTTCCCACGAAGTCTCTTAAATGTATCATTGGTCTCCATACCTTTGGTATTTCCTTGAATAATGTTGTACCATGCGAGTCTCATTGAGAAAATAAGCCCAGAGGGGTATAATGGCAGTTGGCATTTCTCATCAGCTCCCGCTGACCTTGAAATTGATTTCATGATGGCAAAATTGAGAATAAAAATAATAGCTCTAATAATCAGGTACTCTGTAAAACCTCTTCTGTTCAGTGGACCTATATAGCTGACATAATCCAGCAGCAGAAAAAATATGACATAATTGTAAAACTGTTACAAAAGAAGCCAGGGACTGCCTGCTTCAGACGTGGCTTACATTGGTCTTGCAAAGGGGCTCAGGAATTATTTCAGTTTCAGATTCCAGAAAATCTAGGCAAGTATACCCAAATGTTTGTGAGAAACAGTATGTTAGAGCTCCCCTAGTAACACATTAATTGGGCAACTCTTGCCCACAGAGCATGTTGAGATGTTTCTCTACCATGGGAGAACTCAGCACAACCTGTATAGCTTTAGCACCTCTGCATCCCATACGTAGCAAGGAACATAGGCATGCCCTGCTTTGAATATGCTGTGCTAGGTGGGCTTCAAGTATTCTGCAAAGCCAAAGTCTGCTGACAGCACAGAGCAGCAGATGAAGAAGCTCGTGCATTATGTATTTCACAAGAAGAGCTTTACCTGGCTGTGCCTTCTGATGGTTTGCATCCTGGGACCAGGGACCTAACAGACTCCCAGCCTAATCTGTACCTGAATGAGAACAGCAAACTCCCATGTAACACATTTCATGGCTGCATCTCCTGGAAAGTTATAGAGGAGCACAGCACTTGTGTCAGTTCACAGATGGAGCAATAGAGGCATCAGTTCAAGCCGTTGAGTTCAGCACATGGCAGATTTAGGAACAGAAGCCAGTTCAGTGGCTGCTCGCCCTGTCTCACTTCATGCAGCAGCAGATGACAAACTCACACGAAGCAATTACTCAGCAGAAGGGAAGCTCAGAGAAAAACAACTTTTTGTGCTGCTCTGGCAGGATGACCCAGACACATTCTGGTTCCACTGGCCCTCACCCTGCGCTGCTCCATGGCTACATGGCACTAGCAAAGCCATCGCAACCCAGCCCATGGTCACACACTGAAGCCAGGTGACAGGCAGCAGCCCAGGTCACTAAAAAGTAACTTTTGCTCTCTGCAGTATAGTGAGGTTTGTTCCTTTAGCTGCACCAGGTATTTCTATGATAAAAGCCCACTGGAACTGATTCAAAAGTAACCCAGAGACCAGTCCAAACCTTCCTACCACTGGCTACATTGGAGTCCTTTTGCCCAGGATGGTTTCTTGTATCTCCATAGCTCAGATGCTGGAATAGAAAAAAGTGCAGGAAAACCCTCCTGTGGGTGACCCAAGCAAGAGCCCTCCCTGCCAGCCCTCCCTGCCTGTGCTCACTGGATGATGATGAATGAGAAATTTACAACCCAGAATGATTTTGCATCCTTATACCTGGGAGTTTATTATTCTGATCCTTTGACTTTTTCATCCTCCTCCTTTTCCTGCCTTCTCTCTCCTGGGTCTCACAGGCGTTGCTCACTGAGTCAGGGTTGCAATGCAGTTAATTAGCTGAGTGTTTGTTTGTTTGCTTTTGGGAGGACACAGAAGGTAAGAGGCTGGAGTTCAGTGGCTTTGCAGTCAGTGCTGGCTCTGTCTGCTCAGCAGCTCCCACACTGAGGGCAGCTCAAGGCTAAAGTACCAATTAAATCCCACTTAATCCCTCTAATAATAATAAGGGGAAAAAAAAGAAAAGAAAAAAAAAAACAAACCCTAAGCAGTGCCACTCTTGCACTATGAGCCTTGCTGGGGGGATTTGAGCCCTGTACTTCATGCTCTGCAGCCATCCATCACTTTTAGCCTCCCACAGCCACTTCCCAGCCTCTGCACAAAAGCCAGCTTCACCTCTGCATGCGTCCAGCCCCACCAATTAAGCAATGATGGACCTGGAGCAGCCACTCTGTCATGCTCATAGCTCAGGCTGAGCCCAGCTTGTCCTGCCCAGCAGACAAGCCCAATCTCATGTTCAGAGTGCTGATAGCTATAGAGCATTCTCTCTCTGACAGCAGGGAAATAACTCTGGGGTACAGAATGGGGAAAAAAAAACATATAAAGAGGCATAAGATAGAGCAAAATGAGTGGAGAGCTGGCACATGTACGTGGTTTGTGCCGCACCTGCTTCCACCCACAGCTGCAGACTAATTACTGTGTGTGCAGCACTTGAATTACCATCATGTTGTGGTCTTATGTTCATGGGTGCATTGAACAGATGCAAATGGGCTCTGAAACGAGTTTAGAGCCAAAGGCAAGAAGAGCCGAAACCAAATCCCACTGTTTATGTAAAGACATACAAACCTGCACTTTATGTTTATGTAGGATTGCTTTGGTACATGGACTCAGTCAGAACACTTAAAGTCTTCTCTACGAGGCCTGGACCATGACATAAAATGTCCTTCATGTCTTCAGGCTCCATCAGAAGAGGGGTGCCCAGCAGGGTCAGGGAGGTGATTGTCCCTCCCTACTCCACCCTCATGATGCCCCCCATCTGGAGTACTGTGTCCAGGTCTGGGGCTCCCAGTACAGGAAGGATGTGGAATAATTGGAGAGGGTCCAGAGGGCCACTGAGATGATCAGAGGGCTGTAGCACCTCTCCTATGAGGACAGGCTGAGGGAGCTGGGCTTCTTCAGCCTGGAGATGAGAAGGCTGCGAAGAGACCCCACTGCAGCCTTCCAGTATTTAAAAGGCGATTATAAACAGGAGGGGAATCAACTTTATACAAAGCTAGATAGTGATAGGGCAAGGGGGGATGGCTTTAAGCTCAAGGAGGGAAGATTTAGTTTGGATATCAGGGGAAGTTCTTCACAGAGAGAGTGGTGAGGTACTGGAGCAGGATGCTCAGAGGGGCTGTGGATGCCCTGTCCCTGGAGGTATTCAGGACCAGGTTGGATGGAGATCTGGGTAGCCTGTTCTAGTAGCAGACCTGGAAGCTGTTGACCCTGCCTGCAGCAGTGGGGCTGGAACTTGATGATCCTTGGGACCCCTTCCAATCCAAGCCATTCTACGATTCTTTGTCACTCTGAATCCACTCACGGCAGGCAGTGGGTTCATGCATGCCTCACGATATTCAGCTTAAGCAAAACATGCTTTTTCTCCTACTGAAAAAAATACTCAGGGAAAGGCTGATGGGCCTCAGCTGGAGCCCTGCCTGGCAGACACACCACGACCTTCATGACAGAGCTGGAACGTGGGAATGCTTTGACCTTCCCCAGTAGTTCTGGCAAGTCAAGCCCTGGCACTTGGACCACTTGGGAGAAAAAAAAAAAGAAAAGAAAAAAAGCCATCAGTCTTTGTGTCAAACTGCTGTCTTTTCCCTGCAGAGAGCAGGGCGCATATTTCCCAGCTGAGTTTTCTCTCAACAAGAGTTACTGCCCATGCGTTGATTTGTGAGGTGATTAAGGAGGTTGGGATTCTCTCCTCACGCTTTTCCCATTTTCAGGCTCAAGTGCTGACTCTGGTACATGCAGCTTATTCATTCTTGCGGGTGATGTCATTTATACTGCTAAATAAGAAATAATTTCTTAGCACACACATTCAGTGGCTCATAAGCTATGTATTTATTTCCACGGGTGTATTTTTTTTAAGGCCAAAAGGAAATATAGCCACCACCTAGCCTGACCTCCAGCATAACACAGGACGTAGAAATCTACCCAGCAAACTCTGTGCTGCTCCTTCAGCTAGAGATGTGAGGAAACATCCATCCTTCCCTGCATTTTCTGCAGTAAGCATCTACCTTGCTACTAAGCAAGGTAATTCAGCAACTTTGGTCTTGAATTTGATTGGCATATGTGAGTATATTTATCTCAGATATATTACCTCAAACTTTCTTTGACGTACATGGTGCATTTCTTTGACTAATGAAGTCTCAGTATAGTATTTTTTCGGGCAAACTCATTACTCTTGGAATGACTGAGTTACGGCTGGTCTGAAAACAGTTGCATTTGTTTTGTAGGCATGACGGCTTGTTCTGCTGCTTGTAACCAAGAAAGTCTTTGCTCGTGACATCGAGTTTGACATTTCTCATTCCTCCTGCTGGAACTTTCCAATCAATACAAAATGAGAAATTTTACGTGACGAGGATTTTTCTTCCAGTGTGACATTTTGATTTGTAATTGCCAACATTTGAATGTGCTTATGCTTACCCTTAAGACAGTGTAAGAAGTTGAAGAAATATTCAGCAACAAGAAGCGTTCCCCTCTCAGCTGAACGGGTCCCACGGAGCCCAGCATAGATGAACTTTGCAACCACTGTATTTCTGGCTAAAAGAAGCTGCTTCAAACATAAAGAAGTACAGCAATTTGGAAGGCCAGAGATGGCAATACGCTGATACACAAAGGACTGAAGCTTGGTAGGATTATTTTATTTTTGCAGGCAATGTTTTAATGATGCTGTACTTAAAACTGCCCAAGTTAAAATAGTATCCATAACGCTCTTTAAAGATCTTTTTCTGCCATCTCACATTCACCTGGATTTCTCAGATGCTTTAAAAAAATCAAAAATCAAGACAATTTGATTGTGTAAACTTAATGAAGCCAGCACAGCCACGCGAGCAGCGCTGCAGGGTTTGGGTTCATTGCATCTCAGCTGCAGAGCAACACGCAGTTAGATAGAAACATCCAGTTAAAACACTGCTGTACAAAGCATTTTACAGCTCTTACATGGATTCCAATTCATCTCAGCCTGAAAAGCTCTCGAGTCTCTATCAGAGGTGAACAAGGGAGCTTTTTAAATTAACAGCCGTTTAAGACTGGAAGTCAGTGAGAGAATATGTGACGTGCCAAGATAGAAAAGACCTCAGTCGTAATACTGTATCCAGTTCACAGAAGGCTGCTGAGGCACCCTCATGTAATCCTTTTCTTGTAAATAAATTGTGTGGGCTCATCTCACGTATTTTTCCACCTCCAGCGACTGTGAGATTCCAGACTTTTGATCTCTGCTGCCTTTATTTCAGCTCAGCAGCTGTGTTAGGGAAGTGCAAGCACACACCCAAGCACACCAAGACTTCAGTCCAGATGGCTTTGAGCATGGACACCTCCTGCAGCACTGAGATTTACAGGAGGTTGCAATGCCAGAATATGGAAACATATCACAGCAAGAGAAGGCACAGTGCATGTATCTCAGAGGTAATCCTTTCCCCACTGGCAGCCAGCATGGATGAAACACTGGATAACCTTTGCCACAAGTCACCACGTGGGCAAGAGCAATTCTCATGAACAGAAGTGGCAAGAACCAGGGAAGCCCCTAATCTCCCTCAGATCTTCATAGACTTAGCACTCTACAATAGACACAGAGGAGCATGAACAGCCTGAGAGGACTCCCGAGCTTTCCTTTCCTCCTTTTAGCACCAAGGCATAAAAGGGAACCTATCCAAACTTCACTTAGCCACATGTATGAACAGTCTCCAACAGCTACTCAATCAGGAGAACACGAGCCACAATCTCAGTTATTCCCACCCTTCCCTCTCTGGTTAATGCTGTAGAGCATGCAACCCCCCACAGTGCTGCTCTTTGGCTCTGAGCCTTTACATGAATGCAGATGCAGGATCTCAGGCACGCTCCAGCTCTAGGCACTCCCAATGCCACCCTTGGATGGCCCAGGTATGTCATGAAGTCACCATCCCTGGAAGTGTTCAAGAAACACGTAGATGTTCTACTGAGGAACATGGTTTAATGGCAAGTATCAGTGATAGGTGGATAGTTGGACTTGGATGATCCTGACCTCTTCCAATCATGGTGGTTCTATGAGTCTATGATGAGGAAGGGTTGGCCAGCTCAAAGTGGGGTTGGCTATCCCAGTGAGGTGAAGTCATCACCCCTGGAGGTGTTCAAGAAGCATCCAGATGTTGTACTGAGGGACACAGTTTAGTGGAA
The DNA here is from genome assembly GCA_035772895.1 of Perdix hodgsoniae. Lineage (NCBI taxonomy): Eukaryota > Metazoa > Chordata > Aves > Galliformes > Phasianidae > Perdix > Perdix hodgsoniae. The sequence continues at coordinate 537,727 of JAPSGF010000083.1, forward strand.
AATATTGGTGATAGGTGGATGGTTGGACAGGATGATCTTAGAGGTCTTTTCCAGCCTTGGTGATTCTACAGAAGAGCCTTAAAGCTTATGAGAACAAGTTGCAGACAATCACAACTCTTGTGACTGGGTTGAAAAAAAACCATAACTTCTCCTACAGCAGAATGGTGCGTCTGACTAATTGGTGGAACTTGTTTTATGGCTTTTGTTCTTTACTGTTTTGGGAAAAAAATGGTGGACGTTTTAGCTGCTGCTGCAGTGGCAATTGTAACAGTGATGTGTCACTGTTAGATTCACTGCTTCAAGCCAGATTAGCTGACACCAGCAATTTCTTGTGCAATAAATTTGAAAAAGCATCTAAAACAAACTTCTAATTATGTACAGATTTTGGTGTTGATTATAATTCCCAGTCCTGCAGAGCAGGGTATAATTATTATTTTCTCATCTGTTGACAGAGGAATAAACTATTACATGCTGAATAAATTCCTGTTTATCAGAAAGGATAAATGGAGCAACTCCTGACTACAAACAATGTGAGCCCATGGCTGTGGTTGTGGGGTGCTGAGATTTGTAAGGATAGGCTTGATTTAAGACAGTACTTCCAAATTTCCTGTTACAGAATTAGCCCCATTCACAGCTCCCACTGTAAGTCCCAAACGGATCAGTGGAAATCTTCCATTAGGAAACAGGAGCATCAGCCATGGCTGAGCTGAAAGGGACCCTGGAGAATCCAACCTACGTGCAAGATTGTAGAGAGGAATGAAAATAACGCAAGCAGTAAAGTCAGTTTTCATTAAAAGCTTTTTAGTTCCTCGCCAGAACTTTCTGACATCTTGTAAAGGAAGTTTGTGGCTTTGAGGATTTTTATTTGTCTGGAGAAAATAATACAATGAAAAACGTTGGCGATGTTAAATGAACATCTCTGGCTCATTGAAACCCCTGGTTTTCTCTTGAGGTGTATCATTCTGCTTCGAGGAGCACTGGTTTAAAACACTTCTTAAAACCAAGTCTCCATCTCGCAACATTAATCAGCTTTCACTACAACTTGTCATGCAACACCATCCAGAACCCGGGAGCACTGCATGGCGTTTCTGACAAGGATTCCTGGCTTCCCAAGGAGAAAAAATGCAGAAAATCCTCATTCTGTCCTGAATTTTTAAACAGGACAGAAATGTCCACAGCCTGTCATAACCCTGACATCACACTTGCAGCATTTTTGTTTCTTTAGAACCATGTTTGGCACAAAAGAGCGGATCAATCTAACTGAAATGAAGGCCTTTCTTAGCTCTGGCTCTTCAGGAATCCAAGGATTTTCTCCCCTAGCCAAATAAAATCGCAAAATCCACAGATCTTTGCATTATTCAATGTTTTCCATCTTCAGACTGCAGTTGCTTATCTCTGCAATTCTAACAAGTATTAGAGAACCTTCATCCACCGGAGTGGGAAGCTGAAATACTAAGCTATGCATGAAGATAATTTATTGACTTAAAATATCTGACAAGGTTACCAGGTTTAGATTTCACTTCTCTTTTTTTCTTTTTTTTTCTTTCTTTTTTTTTTTTTTCTTTTCACCTCAAAGAGAAAATCAAGACAAGTTATTATTTCTAAAGACAGCAAACTGGGCCACTGCAAATGTCATCAAGGAAGCATTGAAGTCAAATATCCACTATTAAGCTGCCAGAAGGAATAATTTAGGATAACTTTTGACTTTTAGGTGGAGTGGAGTGTACTGTTGAACTGGACCTCTGGGAAGCCAGCTAGTACATTTTCAGCCTCTTTTCCTCACTGCCATAAATATGTTTGGGACATTTTTGGTTAATTGTACAGGTGGGGGCTCTGAATGAGCCAAGAAGCAGCATCTAGGTCTGAGTGACCACCTCTGTAGTTAGCCGAGAGAGGAGGGCAGCCCAGAAGGACAAGAGATGCCTCTCTTGAGAAGTGGATGGGGGATAGACAGAGCAGATGAATTACTCATCAGGAGCATCTCTTTCCTCATTAACACCAAAATGAGCCCCGAATGACTCATTCAGACTCACACATCTGCATCTAGATGAGATGAATCCTGTACTCAAGAAGAGTTCTGTTCGAGCCAGAGCAAAGCAGGATGAAAGCAGAAAGGCAACAGCAGCACTGGATAGCCCACTTCAATACCACTAGTGACACACTGAGCTGCTGCAGGAGCAGAAAGCACAGGCACAGGGGATATCTGTGAGTGATACACACCAGCCTTCCCTCTTGGAAGTGCTTTCTGCTTAGGATGAAAGTGAAGTTCTTCCTCAGCAAAGAGTGTATAGATTGAAGAGATAAAACCTGAGCAGTTATCAGCTTTGAAGCTCCTCCAGGGACAAACAAGCTTTGTTTGAGACAGGGAGGAGACCTGCAGAATCCAGGGCAGCCAAGGAGCTCTAGCTCTAGGAATAAATAGAGCATGGAGTCAAGAGGAACAGGGGGTTTGTAGTGAACCTGCAGAAAAACAACAACAACAAAATAGCAAGAATTCTAGCTTGCATACAGTTTTGAAATCAGTTATTTCTCTTACCAGTAGGAACCAAATATATATATAAAAGCAAGAGGTATAGCCTGCTTTCCTACCCATTTGTCTCCAGGGCTGGAGACATGAACATGTTCTATGGCCAGCTGATGCATACTTTTTGGCCAGCTGGCAGACAGAATAGATGACCGTTAAATTTGTTCCAAAGCTTTCTTCTGTTTTTTTGGTTTTTTTTTCTTTTTCTCCAGCAGAGAAAAGGTCCCTGAATGGGGAGCTACATAGGGGAGACAGGTAGAAAGAGAATATTGCAAGAGAGAACATTGCAAAAGACTTCTTTTGAAGTCACCCTTGCCAAAAGGTAAAAAGGGATACAGCTTGCCTCCAGGGTAGAAAGAGTCATCAGAATGAAGCTGTGCTTGATGCTGTAGGAATAGAAAAATAGGTCTGGTCTTTGTAAATGAGTAGGCTGAGGGACAGTAAGTTAAATGGACAGAGGGCTGACTTACAGGCAGAGCCAATGGGACAGATCCTTAGCTCTCATGACATTTATTACCAACCACGGCTGCAAGTGATGATGACACTAATTGGAAAAAGAGGGAGCTGTAGTGGGGGAAGGTGTCACCTGTCACACCCAAAGGCGCCCTTTGTCAGGCTCAGTGTGGCAGTCAATGACATCTTCGAGCAAACAACCTACTGCAGCACCTTCACAAACTTTGCAGTCACTGAAAGGGGGGCATCAAACCTGAAGGAGAGTTTTTGCAAGGAGCAGATTGAGCACATCTTTCATTATGCCCCTCCAGCCTTGCAGCCCAAGAAATTCCCTTGTAAGAGCTATTTTTTAACGTTTAATCTTCAGATGACTCAGAAATCTTTTCCGATAACAAAAACCTCCCAATTGTGGCTTTTATTCCTGAGAATAGAGACTTAGCCTTCGGGTGCCTGCATTGTCTTGACGAAGTTCCTGTCATAAAAGTCTCTCGTGCAAGTTGGGCGCTGATGGATTGGAAGCCATAAATCTTGCTGTTATTAGAGCCACAGTTCTCCACGCTCTTTGCAACAAGTACTCACCAGCCATAAATCCTTGTCTTCTTTTCCATAAGAGCCCATTTCAAATGCTTTGATGAGATCTGGATTATTCTTTAGCTATTTGGGTGCTTCTTAGAAAAGACATCAGAGGCGGTCTGAGACAGAAAATGAGTCTCCCCAGTGAAGTTTCAGAGGAATCCCAATGTTAAGACAAATGCTGTTCCTGAAGCCACAAGAAAAGCATGTAAAGAGTTTTCTTCCTTACATTTTCCATTGTTTTCACTAAACAAAACTGGAGACCAGGCACTGGCTTATTTACAAATGAAGACATCCAGGAATGGTTGATAAAAAAACAAAATTTGGCCAGATGCAGAGTGATGCATAGCTGTAGAAATGAAAAGGTGAGACTGCCTTCAGGGTAGAAATGGACTCATGAAGGAATTTTGAAACCTTAAATCATTCTGTGAAGAAAAACAAAACTACAACACTCAGGTCTTTGTCAAATCAGGCTTCAACAAAACCCAGACGCACCCTGCTGAGATAAATGGTGGGGATGGGGACTTCCATCTTCTGTGTGTGTTCATGCAGCTGTGAATGCATGAACGTGAACATGTGAATTCACACATAGGTTTCCATGGATGTATTCACAGACTATGGAGTCTGAAACAGTGTCAGAAACCTCAGAGCCAAAGACTTAGATTCAAGTTCATGATGGACTTCTCAATTGAAAAGTGATTGTTTGGGCCCAAACCAAGGCAAGAAAAGAATAAGAGTCCCTTCTACAGAGGAAACAGGAATGCAGCCCTAAGTTAAAGCAAGCTTTTAGATGACAGCTGACAAATACTGCCATTTTTGCAGCTGAAGGCACTGTCAACATATTGCTGTGTTAGATGAGGACCAAGAACCGATGCCAGCTCCTGGATGTGTTTGAGTCCTTGTCAAGTAATTCTGGCATCACAGCTCTGGTAAGCACACATCCATACTGCAGGTGCAAGCATAGCCATCTTGAACATCTTCAGTAAGAGACTCACTGCAGACACCAGTAGTGTCACACTATGACCCAGCAGGTCAGGGCTGGTGCATGGTGATAAATAAGGTCAGGAGAAGGACAGAAATCAGGGAACCACTTACTTCTGCTACAAGGACACAATTACAGGGAAGGAAACCACCCAACAACTCACCCTGATAATTTCAAGTATAATTTAATTGGAAGCATTAAAGTCTCTAAGCTCAAAGTTATTTCAGACAAACGGACACATGCCCCTAAAATAGCCATTACAAGTATTTTCCTCCTACTCAGCAAGAAAAGGCACCAGAGATAATTTAATGACTTGAGTCATTAGTTGCATATTGATGGTAGGGGATGACGCCAAGTCCTGAAACTTGGCAAAGAGAAGGAGACCACGTTATAATTTATATTACTCCTGCAAGATCAGAATGTGAAAGCTCCTTGCTATGAAAGAGGTTTTCTTTTTCTACAGTGAAAGATCTTCATCAGGTGTATTCCTGTTTTCCAAGGAGGAATGCAAGGATCAGGCTGTATGCAAGCTCCTGGTGCAAGTCTCAGAGCCTCTTGCACTGTGCAAGGGCAACTCAGCTCCTGCCCTCCTGCCCCATGTGCACTCAGAGCATCTTTTCCTCATTCCCAAGGCTCTAGACAACAGCACCAAGAGACAGAACATGGACCTGCAGCAAGCAATAGTCGTGTCCACAGAACACAATACTGTTGAATGAGTTTTGGTTTCTCTTAGTTGTTTGCTGGTGCTTGAACTTTCAGGTTATTCTTGGGTCTCAGTTTCAGGCTTCCCCTACTAACCAAGGCAGTGGAAAACTCAGTGCTGGAAAAAAGCAGTGATTCTCACCGATTCACAGAAACATTCAGAAAATCACCAGCTACCACCTGTCAATAAAACATGAGATCCCACAAGGGGTGGATTGCCATTGGATCGCCTGAAACACATTTCTGGATAATCTTTTTGATGACCATGAGTTTCCTCGTGTATCGGAAGCAAGTCCCTCACCCAAGCTATATCAAATTGATGCCTGAGACACAAACATAGCCCTCACTCATTGCTAAACACAGAAAACCAAGCAGGTGGTAACTGCTGAACAACATTCTCTGTTGGTAGCATATGTGAAGCTGCCTTCGACCCCAGCCATGTCGAGAAGAAAGCAGATTTTCTCTCCAGATGGCAAGCTTTACTCATTCTAATTACAGATATATTCCCAAACACCTGAATGCTCTCCACATACACATTGAAACACCACTTTACAGGCTGATGACTTGAAGTAAAATTTACTTCATTCTTTAACATTTTTTTTTTTTTTAATCAAAATTTCAGCTCGGTTCTCTTGGCTGCCTGCTGTCTTTCTCCAAGCTGCCTTTTGCAGTCGGCTTGTTGTGTGGGTCTCCTTGGCTGCAGAACAGGGCAGCTCTGGCATAAGAACTTTTTGAAGGAGGAAAACAAGCTTTAAAATTAATCTTGGGATTAATTAGGAGGGAGATAGAAGCGTAGAGTTTCAAACTGCCTTACTTCTTAATTAAGGACTGCTCACTTCACAGCTTTGTGATCCTGAAGCAGTAAAGAAGATGGGGCCAGGTATTTAGTGGTACAGGTCGATACATCCCCATTGACTTTGCAAAGTCAATTTATGTCTCTTCTACCCAAGATGACATACTCAGAAATCAGTAATGAGACTTTCCACGATTTCCATGGATCAGGCCAATGAAAATGATCCATGCTTACTTATTTTTAGGCTTTTTGCTGGTCATTAGGAGGTTTCCTTTTCGTCCCTCCCTCTTCCTTGTTCAAAGTCCACTGAGACAAATTCTACATTTTCTCAGCATTGTACTCTTCAGAACAACACTTTGTTTTAATTTATTCCACAGTTTGACAGGATGAGTCAATATAAAGCTTTGTTTCTCTGACAAATAACTGCTTTACTCAATTCACAGGAAGAGCCCAAAGTGTTGTGAAAAACCAGCCATCATCTCAGGCCATGTGGTGTCCAATAGAGATGCGTAAAAGAGAAGAGAGGACATTCCCCATTCAAAAGGATGCTGGAGATGTCATGGATACTTTTTCTCCCTTTTATAATATGGCAACTAAACTTTGGAATCTTAACAAGTGTTTTGAAGCCAGTCACCCCAAACATCATCCAGGACTCTGTGCCCTGGGCCGTGAATTCAAAACTATGAGTTTTGCATAAATTATTGTCTGTGGGTTTAAACTGAGATGATTTTTACTTTTAATCTGGATGGCAATGATTTCATTACATCTCTAACGGCGCTCTTTGTTGCCTTTTCCAGAGGTGGTGACAAGTGCAATTCATCAGCCACAGTTCCCAACCGTGCTGACAGCTCTGAAGATGACAGACACGAAAAGACAATACCCAAAGTGTATCCAAATGAGTTAAAAAAATCAAGGATTTTTGTCATATCTCTATACACGTACATACCCCTCCGCATGTCTTATGTCAGGCATTACTTTGTGGTGACTTGAAATCCAGCAGCAATTTTATTGACTGAACATATGCCAGAAGATCATTTTGCAAACGTCAATGGGCTTGGAAGAGAAAATGAAAAATTCATCTGGAGAAAGAGACAAATGAGCTTAATTCGTTTCTTCTCCCTGAGTTAACAAGTGTTTAAAGGATTTTATTACCATTGCCAGTGTTAAATCTCTGCAATGGGCCGTAATGCAAATGTGCCTTCCCTGTAAAGCCAGTTTACAGTGATGAGACCTGTCCAAGGGTGGAGTGAAATACTTGGCTAGCATTTGGTTGAACACAGAACTCAAAGCAGTGTTCATGCATGAAGTAGTTGTGGTGAAAACAAAGTGGGAGTGTGGAAACTACTGAAACAGAGCATTTGCAACATCCCTTTTAAACCCAAATATTTCATTTAGGACTTAAAAGGACTTTTCTGTGAAGCATTTTGGAAATATAATTTCAGTCTGAGATCGAAGTGTTTCGGAATATGAACCAAATCCTTCCATATCTCTTTCCATTTCAACTTGAAATCGAAAGCTTAAAAAGTGATTAAAATAAAAAAGCTTTGTCGTGGATGAAGAGAAATTTCATTTCATGAGGAATGTTGACTTCCACATTTTCTAGTCTGCTCTTAGTGGGAAAAAATAACTCAAAATCTCTAAAAAATATCGTCAAGAAACTGTTTCTACATCCAGCAAGATCTTGGTGCAACACATTTATGCTCAATAATTGGACACATAGGGCCAATGGGTTTTGTCTTTTTAGGGCAGTTCCACTTTATGTATCTGGCCTCCCAGACCAATGATAGCTTTTTCTCCTCAGTATATGACTCTTATGCTTCATTAAAGCAGAAAACTGCATTATTAGGGTCAAGTACGGCACAGTGCATTATCCATCCCTGCCCTGCTATTGCTTTCATGATGCTAAAGAGTGACAGCAAAAATGGATTGGGCTTACAATGAATTCAAAGCAATAAAGATGTTGCTGATTTTAGGGCTGATGGTATTTTCCATTACAGCCTGAACAGATTGCCTGGCCTGCTTGAAAAGCGGCACTATTAGCTACGGCCCACAAACAGCACAAGTGTGAGGAATGCTCCATCTGACTGTAGAAGAAATAAGAATTTTCTGTACTATCCCCATCGAGGTTTGCCTGCAGGTGACTTATTTACATCCGAGCTTCAGCTGAAGCATTTCAAGGAACTTGGAACTACCTAACCTTGACAAATGCTGTCAGTCCGATCTCTCATTGCTGATCCTGCCCATATCTGTTCTTAAGAAGTCCTGGAAGTGCACATCTCTTCATGGGTTGTCTGCCTTTGACTTTCAGAAAGATCCCAGGGGAGAGTAGAAACTCTCAAGTCTTAAAATTGTTGGTTAGCTAATGGATGGGTTGGCTAACGGAAGGGTTTCAAGGCACCCAGGCTGGTGGTTTGCTATTTATGAGCACCCTGGAACTAATGAAGATACAAAGACTCCCAAAGTCACACGGGTAGTCTGTAGTATCCTCATCTCTCCAACACAGGAGAAACACCCAAGTCTATTGGCTCTTGGCAACCTTCAGTTTATTGTTCTGTCAATGGAGAGGCAAATATTTCTACCACTCTTATCAATAACAAAATTTTTGCCATCAGGAAAGACATATTGTGTTTGTAATCAACACTTTCCTGGGAAATTTGTTAGTCTGGATATGTCTGTAGTGTTGCTTAGGAAAGTGACGAACAGCAAATTCTCACTGAATGTTTCACTGAAGTTAAATATTCAGCAGAATATTCTTATTAGAAGTGGAATATTCTTTTATTCTTATGTCATAAATTGCACAGAAAAAAAAAAAAAAAAAAAAGGAAAAAAAAGCAGAAAAAGAAGAAAAAACGTGGAGTGGTCTACTTCCAGAGCAGTTTCATGACTTCTGTAATACTGTCAGATGTTGAGATTTTTAACCTTGGAATGAAACTTCCTGAAGTTGCTGAAACTTCCTGTTCCTGTTCCTTTCCTGTTCCTTCCTTTCAGCAAGTTCCTGAACTTGCTGAAACGTCCTCCAATTCCACTTCCCAAAAGCAGCTTGAAAAAACTGTGCCTGGAGAGCACAGAAGCGATGGGCAAAGACCTCAGAGCAATTATTGGTGAGTACCATCTGGATCTCCCTCACTTGGCAGCTGAAGTTTACGACCCATCCCTCTGTGCTCCATCCCATATCCCTCCATCTCTGATAACGAAGCGCCTCAGATGTGTTTGGAGGACAGCTCCCCTCCATGCAGCTGGAGTTGCTGCAAAGCACTGAGCTTCCCTCTCTGTAATTACCAGCTCTCAGCCTGCCTGAGCAAAAGCTTTGATTCGTATTCCTGGATGCGCTCTGCATCAAATTCTTCTGGTAATTACAGCTTCAAATGCTTAGAACTGGAGATGAAAGTGGAGCATGCTCTCTGGCAAAGGGACAGCGAGTCCAGGAAAAGTTGTGGCCGTGTGCATTGAAGCCTGGGGCAGCGCAGGGGAATGTGGAAGTGAGGTTCAGTACAGTCCTGGTTGGAGCTGTCTGGTGAACCTGGGGGCAGAGGGGTGGTGGGCCAGGGAGTGAATCTGTGCCCACCTCCTCCTTGTGCTCTACCCCAAAAAGTCCATTGCTTGCAGCTGTCTGTGCTGGTGACCTTACAAGTCTCAGGTAACTACGGGTGATGACACCATTGGGGCCACAACAGGACTCTGTTTCACCAGGCACAGCAAAGCATCTGGGGGTTATTTGCTTTTGGGAACATGACAGTGGAAGTCATCTAAAACAATCAAATAAATACACAGCAACTTGAATTCAGCAGCAAGAGGGTAAATAAGATGAAAGCAACACCCCACCTCCTCCCCACCCCAGCTCAGCTGCGGTTTGGGGGTTTTGCTTCACCTGCAGCATTTAACTTCTTGGCAGCTGTTTGGATGGAATACAATTGCACCCTTCCCCCATGTGATTACAGGACCCTTTCCTGGGGTTTCTATGGAAACCCAGCTGCTTTTTAAAAATATCTGCTCCTCCCATCAGCAGAAGAGACTCAAAAAGTTAATTGCTTCTTGACCAGCTCTCTCCCCTTTGGAGGGGCTGTTGGCTTGTTTGCCCACTGGCTCCAGGGCTCTCCCTAGCTTCAGCTTGGTATTTACTTTGCAACAGATTAAAGCAGCAGCTGAATTCAAGCAGCCATCTCAGGACGTGTGCACTGGAAACTAGCACCAGGAAGATTCCCCCCATTTAGGTGAAATTCAGGAGCCACTTACATAGCTTTCCAGTGCTGGAGATCCCCCTACCCCCGGCCAGTTCCATACCCACACGGCAGCTCAATTCTGTCCTATCACCAGGCTAAAGCCTGAAGGACTTTGATATCTCACCTGAATGCGTTACTGCACTTCTTTGGCACGAGAGCCTGCAAGAAAATGCCCTTCTGTGCCACCTTTATAGCCAGACTGGGATGGCAGCATCCCTGCCCACACACTGCCTCTGCCAGAGCACACTCTGACCCTGCTGAATCTGCCACTGGAAAGGGACCCCCCAAGACCCCCCTGGTTCCCAATGCTCATTGCTTCTGACAGCCCCGCTGGCTGCCCGTGTTTGCCATAACAACGGTTTCCAGGCACGCACACATCCTGGAAGCACAAGTCCTGGTGCTTTAAATCAATCTAAATAGTTTCACAGACAAAACATCTTGTCAGCATCTACACAATCTCTACTGATTGAACCAGTGATGGATGTGACACATCAAAAACACAGCGCTTAAACATTTTCGCTGCTTGCTAAAGCTCACTTGGAGGGGATGGGGAAGCAGCTTAGAGAAGCATAGGGCAGGAGAACCTCGCTTTGCTGACATATAAGGCACATTCAGATGACATCCAGTGATTACTAGCCTGCATTAAAGCACAAATTGTTACTTATCCTCCCATCTTCTCATGCAGCCCTCACATTTCTCTAAATAGCCTCACAGATGATTAAGAGAGGGCAGTAGTGCTTTGGCAGAGGTTGGGAGTAGTGAGTTTTGCAGCTGTTTGCATTTTATTCCGCTAAGCATTCACTCTGTCTTGCTCTCCAAGTCTCTGGTGCCGAGTGAAAAGTGAGCCTTGAGCATCCACATCTCTAGGGATGAACGTTGGCTTTCGCATCATAAAGATTAGGGCCCCACAAGCATTGCAGTGTGGCTTCTGCTGGGGGAAGTGATCTCAGCAAGCAGCTTGAGAGGAGCAGAAAAGCAGGAAGTTTGAGGAGCAGCAGAGGACTTGATGTGTTCTGAGGGTTTTGTGGTCAAGCAGCCTGCTAGCCCTACCCTTCTCCTGCTAACAGCTTTTGAATTTGTAGGCACATGTCTGCGTGTATCTGGGTAGGTACTGAGCTCACTGCCCTTTTGGAAGCCCTGCTCTAACCAAGGTATCTAGTTAGCCACAAAATAATGAGATTTTGTTGTAGAGTACATGAGTACCTTTCATTTACCAGCTGGCTTTTCAGCCTTTGCAGTCACCTTTTCTCTCCATGCTTTGCAGTGACATCAGAGCTTAAGTTCACGTTTTATCAGAAGAGCAGAAGCTTTAAGGAAAGCATTAAGTTTTGCAAGATCCATAATAAAATCACTGGAGCTGACAACCGTGTAATCTGAAGTGCAAATTTCCAGTCCTTTTTGCTAGCAAAGACAGATGTCAGGCTGATAGCTCACCACCAAAGCTAAAGTTTGTCGAGATTATTTAGCAAATACACACAAGTACTCCAGGAGAGAATCCACAAACAAGTCACTAATCCAAAAAAGCTGAAATCAGAGGATGACTGCAAGTTTGCTATTCCTGGCATGCTTTGGGCATGTAAATATGAGTAATTCTGGCAGCAGGATTAAATAGAACCCATGCTTTCAATCATGCATTAGAAGTGTGTCAGACTCGTGAGAACAGTGACACGACTGAGGTTTTATTCCATTTCAATAGCATGGGGCTTTCACCCACGTTTTACTCAGTCTCTCAGCATGCTGCCCAGCACAGGGCAGCTCTTCTGCCAGCCTCTTATAATACAACACATTATGAATACCCAAATGGGGGAGAAAAAAAGCCATTTCCATAACAGGACAAGATGCTGTTGTACATAACTTCTGAGTTGCAGGGGAGAACTCGGAGTGTGGCCAAAGCATCGCATCTATTGCATGGCCCATTGTATGTTGCTTTAGTATGTCATTAATCTGCACCTCTCCAACGCTTTCCTGCATTTTCTCATGGAAGATTAAAAAGAAGCCAATTTCTGCTTATCATAAATATTGCAACTAGTTGTCTCACGTTTTGCTGAGGGGGAAAGCAAGGATGTGGAGCTCTTGGTCCAGAGGAGGGCAATAAGATGATCAGAGGGCTGGAGCACCTCTCCTATGAAGAAAGATTGAGGGAACTGGGCTTGTTTAGCTTGTAGAAGAGAAGGCTCCAAGGAGACCTCATTGTGGCCTTCCAGTACTTGAAGGGAGCATATAAACAGGAGGGGGAATGGCTGTTTGTGAGGGTGGATGGTGATAGGACAAGGGGGAATGGTTTTAAAGTGAGACGGGGGAGGTTTAGGTTGGATATGAGGAGGAAGGTTTTCACCCAGAGGGTGGTGAGGCACTGGAACAGGTTCCCAAGGAGGCTGTGGATGCCCCATCCCTGCAGGCATTCAAGGCCAGGATGGATATGGCTCTGGATGAAGTTCTTCCCACCCCAGAGAGACAAATCCATGGGAGGGGAATGCTGACAGCCAGGGAGTGACAAGGACTTGCTGAGGGGATGTAGAATGCAGAGCAATTCTTTTGACAACACATGTTTTTGGCCATTAAAAATACGTCACATCGCCAACCACAGGTTTTATTTCACATCACAATGGTAGCATCTGATGCACATGGGAGGATTTATTTTAACTTGAAAATCATTTTTTTCAAGCTCTGTAAACAAAAACAAAAACAAAAGCAAACAACTCTTTTTTCTCATCTTGAATCAAAGTGTCCTTATTCAGCAGAAGTGAGTGACCACATCAAAGATGCAATAACAACGCCTGCAATCCCAATCCAGCCAACTCAGTGCACTAACTCCTGCATTGAGCTTTCCTGCCCATAACCCAAGAAAAGCGATCCCTTCAAACTCATGCTCAGGACAAAGATCAGTCTTTCCTGTTGCAATGCTTGGTCGAAAGCCCCCAGATAAGAAAGTTTTTGCAACGCCTTTCTGCAATGAGTCCTGAGCAGGGCATGCTTCCCTTCAGCCACCAGAGCCCTGCCTCGCTGTGTGCAGCCCTAGGGAGGAATCCTTATCTCCAGTGAACACCATCCCCTGACAAGTGAGATGGAAAAAATCAATAGGAGATTTGCTGGCTCTGAAGTGCTAAGAAGATGGAAGCCCACAGTGCATGATTTGATGTGCTGATTTTTATCAAAGGGATTCCCTTAGCGGCTCCTCTACCCCTCGTCCATCCTTCTCTGCCATCACTTTCCTCAGGTCAGTACTGGGGGTGGTTCCACATTTTCACACAACCCTGAGCTCTGGGACCTGAGCACAGAGATCTGTGTGTATTTTCGGACAGCAAAGGGGGACAGGAGGGACGAGTGCTCCTTTTTTCTCCTGTTTTGTATTCATTCCCGGGATGCCACCTTGTACTGCAGACTTGGCGCCTACGTATAAATTCAGGAATAAACTCAAACTGAACTCATCTGCTTTAAATTGTGTAGGATTCTTGCTCCTTGCTGTTTGGGATGCTCAGCTGAGTTGCACCCTACTCCAGCTGCAGCTGCTTCCCAGACTTAGCATTTCATACTTCCCTGATTCAATATGACAAAGATGCTTTACGGGCTGCAAGTGAGGGCTGTAATGCAGTACAGATTTCCCTTGGAGGGCTTTTCTAGTGAATAAAGCAATGGCAATAACTGACTGCAGCACGGAGCTCCAGGGCTGCCTGATGGAAGTAGCTCACTGCTTCCTAAGTGGAAGTTATTAGCAAATGTGTACACTCATTAGCATAGGCAGACATTCGTTTGCATATGTAAACACTATCTCTATATGGACTCTGCACTCAGTTGGATGCAAAGTGGGCTGGCTTTCAGTTCCTACAAAAGTGATTCAGACACCTGGAATGGAATGATCTGCTCCTGGAAATACTGCAGTCAGATTTTGGGGAGTTTATCATTTTTTCCAGCCAGCCAAAGTCTCCCTGTGAAGAGCTGTGAAGGAGAACACATCTACCTGCCTGGAGTTGCTTCTTGTTTGAACTCACCTCAAGATGATGCCTGATGAAACCATGTCAGCCAGCCAGCTGGATTCTCCCCTTGGCTGCTTCATGGACTCATGGCACAGCCCTCCAGCCTGTCCAAGCTCCCATTCTGTACCCGATCCTTTAATCAGTCCTCATCCTTTCCTTGCCTCCTCTCCTTTGGCAGGATGGTGCTGGGCAAGAGATTGCCGTGGTCTGTATTAGTATATCTATGCTCTGCCCTTCAGCAAGGCTTCAGAGCACTTTAATGCAGATATCAGGGAACCTATAATTAGATCTGCAATCAATCCTAATAGTGTCTCATCAAGGCTGTTTTGTGCTGCCATCACTTTTGTTGCAGTGCTTTAGCAGCTGACTAAAAGCAATGGGTGCAGTAGACAGCAAAGCATTTCCCTGCCAGTCAGAGGTGAGAAAGGAAAGCAAAACAGATGAATTCAGCTTTTATTTCCCCTGCAATCCACCTACTCTTAGATATTACTATGAGTAGCTACTATTTGAGTACATTACTACCACACTTCTGTTTTTATGGTGTTTACAGGTGCAGAGCAGCCAAGTATGACATACAGTTTCTCTAAAGAGCTTAAACACTTGCAAGCCCAGTCACATCCATGCAAGACTCAGTGCCTTTCAAAACAAGGCAATTGCTTTCATGCACTTCCACAGAACCCCAAAGCCATTGGCCAGGACTGAGAGCAACCTTTGGTGCAAGCGAGAGGTTCAGTGCAAAGGGAACAGAAAGCACGTAGCTCAGCTGAGCTGTAAATCCTGGCTCTGCTTTTCAGATGCCAGGAATCAATTTTTTATTTTTCAGTCTAGAATGGCAGAGGAGTGTTATGTGTCTCAACACAGATAACCACAACAGTTGCCTTAAACAGAGATAGCCAGCTCAGGAAAATCTGCAGTTGATTCTAAGAGCGAGCTCAGATACGAGCACCCATAGCTGGACTCAGAAGTACAAGAGGCAGAGCAAAAAAAATCAGAACCTGCAGCTGAAAGCTCCAGGAGGTAACAGGCCCTGCCAGCATCCTCCCTGCAGGGCCTCAGCCCCAAACCCATCAGGTGTCTCAAAAAAAAATGAAACTTGCCCCTGTCTGAATCTTACACACCCAAAAAAGTAGGCAGGTCTAAGAGCTCGCAATGAAATCTTAATTACATAAAGGAAGTTCCTAGGATCAGCAGCAGGAATTTTACCTACTGAACAGCTTTTTTCAATTACAGGGAACACATCTACCTGCTCAGATAAGGTGCTTGCCAGTGGGATGCTCATTAACCTAGATGTATTTGCTTTGTTGGACTGGGCTGATAATTAAGTCTTTCCTTTTACTTCCCTTGAGAGTGAAGGGGTTTAAATATCCCTGCGTTGCCCAGACATGAATAGTCCTTCAGACAACAGGCTGAAGAAGGCCTGTAACAGAGCAACAAGTACAATAGCCTGAGCTGGGACCTGCCCTAAAGGCAGAGCTGGGCTGGGTGCTGGAGGAGAGGGTCTGTCCTGGCTCTGTATGCTCTGCATGCACTTTGCCCTTTCTTTCCACAGGGATGTTGCAAGAGGGAGGTTTGAGGCTCTGACTCAGTAAGATGCACTTGCAGCTTACTCCTGAAAGAACTGCATGGCAGTGGTTGCATTATAGGGGCTCCAAGGACTGCAGCCCTTGTTACGATGATGGAGCTGCAAGGCAGCTGAAGGCACAGTGTTTTGCTGTTGCATCTGGGCCTTGCTGGGACACAGCTCTCTATTTGCTGTTGTGCAGTTAATGCAGCCCTGAGAGCTGCAGCTGGGTTTGGCTTTGCTGCAGCAGCTCAGCACCTCCTTACCATGGCCATGATCACATTACAAGCGTGGCCTAGCAGCGCCTCATTCAAGGCTGAAGCATAGCTGTGCAAATTAGCATGGCTAGGGATGGCTTGTGAAATGGTTAACAAAACTTAAAAACAGACCTGAGGTGGGAACAAGGCCCTGTGAATTCTGTCAGGCTCTATTGGGTCTGATTACCTGAGCTGTAAATGGGGAGAGGGGGGAGGTGGTAATGGGATTCAGCCCATTAAAGGCTGCAGAGAGAGTTAGATCCAGATTTAATAACAAAGAGAAGTTCAGGGGGAGCCTGAGGGTGGGAGCAGAGGCTGTTCTTCTTCCTGCATCCCTGAGGATCCCTGCCTGTACAGCTTGCTAAGCCCTACAGAGGTTAAGTTCTCTGCGTGGCTGTTTACCTGGCTGCTGTTATCTGGCCAAGACTGAGTGATTCTGTCCCATTAGATGGAGACACCAAGTTTTCCGTTTCTCAGGATAGTGTTTTCTCTTTTAGGCTTTCCAAAACCACCACATCAGGGGGCCCAGCACTACCTCTGCCTGCCCATCACTGCAATGAGAAGCAGGGATGAAACCCTCAGAGATTTTCCGTGTATTTGCTCAAAACTGGCACTCCTTGTGCATTGCTTTCCAGCTCAAGGACTAATGCTGAGCAAGGCACTTGGAGTACAAAGTTACCTAGAGAGCTTTTGTGCCAAACCTTTGACTTATATGTGAGATTAATCCTTACTTCCCAATTTGTTTCACGTTAAGGAGGGAAAGAAATGTTCTGCCGATGTCCAATAAATGATCCCCAAGACAAGCTTTCCACTGGAGGGAAACAGAAATAAAATGCAGCAGCTCAGGATTTAAGTATCGAGC
The DNA here is from genome assembly GCA_035772895.1 of Perdix hodgsoniae. Classification (NCBI taxonomy): domain Eukaryota; kingdom Metazoa; phylum Chordata; class Aves; order Galliformes; family Phasianidae; genus Perdix; species Perdix hodgsoniae. Next base: position 554,628 of record JAPSGF010000083.1, read on the forward strand.
ACTTAACTCCCTCAGAGCTGGGCTGCTCAGCAACCAGCCAAAGGCGTTTCTGCTCCTGTGGGGATGTGCTAGCACCAAGATGGGTTATGTCTATGGGCATGCAGAGCAGCTGGGTGCTGCTGCAGGATGCTGCAGTGTGTGCTTGCTCAGACTCGAATCATACATGAAAGCTTGCTGGATGTCTTTGTGCAGTTACCTGCATGCTGCAGCCTCTACAGCACAGTGGGTTAACCCTTCTCCTCCCTTTGTTCCTCAGCAGCTGTTGGAAGGATATCTTTCTGCTTTGGATTTTAACCCATTCCTCCTTCAAAGCTAGGGAAAAGGCTAATAGCCATCCAACTGCTTGCTTGAGCCTATGCCCTGGACTGATCCCAGGGTGGGATGGGAATCTCAGCCCCCTTGCACTGCCAGAGCACTGCTGATCTGGTTAGGGAGCACTGATCTGTGCTTCCCTGCTGTGGCTCAGTTTCTCTGACTGCATCCCTGAGCAGCCAGCATCTATCTGGTCAGGTCAATGAGCTCTGAGTGCCCAGTTGTGCTGATCCCAGCTTCTGGGCTGCTGCATTTTTCAGACACCTGCTATTTCAGAATGGATTTCATGTTAGAATCTCCAGGAACTCAGAGGAACTCAGATTGCAAAAGCCTTGGAAAGTGGATCTCCAGGCAAGCACATGCTCAGGGTTTAGGGCATGGTCACACAAACACCAGCTGCCATTCCACACCCAGACCACGAGTGCATTTTGTTGAGGACCCACATGTGCCAACCTCTGTGTTCCTGTGGGATTCCCTGGCTGTGATCTCTTGAAAAAGTCACAGGATCACATGGAGGTGGAGCTGGCACCCCTCTTCCTGCCCAACCATAAAAATGCATTAAGCATCTCCTGCAAAGGAGACCCCCCCCTCCTTCCTTAGTGCTTGTTCCCCGTGGTCACCGCAGGTCTGTTTAGGCTCTGCCCTGTCCTCAGCTGAGTTTTGTTGAGTTCTTCCTTGCTCTGCTTCTGCTGACACAACACCTTCAGGGCAGAGCCCAGAAGATGTCTGAGCTCATCCAGGCAATCTTCACCCCTGCAATCCCCCTGTGGCAGCTTTCCCCAAAACCACTTCTGATATACATCTAATGCTGTTAAAAACCAGGCAACATATTGCAGGCTTCATCCTCCTTTCCATTAGGAAGCTTTTCTTAATGTCTAACCTAAATCTTTCGTCCTATGACTTAAACCCATTATTTCTCATCTTATCCCCCATGGACAAGGAGAATACTTTACTGCCTTCCTTTTTGCAATTCTCTTGTGTGCTTGAAGGCTGCATCTATCTTTACAACATTGCTGGAAAATAGAGCATTGCCACTGTCTCCAGCAAACGGATGGGAGGAGAAGCACTGTAATTGGGGTGTGTAGTGGAAATTCTAAGTTACAGCTTGAATCAGAGATTGAGCACCTGGTGGGAAGGCAGGGTCAACCCAGGGGAGCTCAGCTGCATGCAATGCAGTGTGATGCAATGCAATGCAATGCGCCTGAGTGACTGGAAGGGCTGGAGCCAGGACCCATCCCTTGCCAGGCCTCATTTAATGGTTGGCAGTAGAGGTAAAGGGGTCTTGTTGGAGATCCCAGTGTACCTGAGGCCTTCTGAAAGTGCTTCTTTGTTTATGGGCCTAGGGCTGTTGCATTTGAGCAAGTTCTCACTTTATGCAGCTTAGGACTTTGCTGCCCTGCTATTATTGCTGCCCTTTCCATCACATTACAGGGTTTCTTGCTTAATTTTCAATGCTTTGCTTAATTTTAAGTGGCTGAAAGTCAGAAGTCCAAACAAGTGATGCGATGTTTGCTTCTGCATGTAGCACAGCCCCCTCCAGCTGATGTCCCTCAATCCCTTCTTTTTGTTGCTGTGGTATTTTGCTCCTCCACCACAGTGATTTTGTTTCAGGATAAGATGATGGGAATTCAGGGTTCTGCTTTCCCAAATGTGTACTTGCAGAGTATTCATCCCAGCTCATAAGGGTGCTGAAGAGGCTCTGCTGAGGGCTGCCCATGCAGAGGTGCCATAACAGCAGGCACCATGTGCTGTACAGCATCCAGGAGAGATAACCTTGAGTGAAAGATCCCTTTTTGTTGCTTCTTGGGAAGAAATGTTACTTTCAAGTTTACTTATAACACTGTCTTTCATGTGCAAAGCTGCTGCCTCGTTTAATCAGGGAAAACAGCGTGTATTGGTTGCTCCTTCCTTTCAATTACCTTTTAGCAGTAAGTTTGTGTTATGTCTGAGTTTTGGCAGGAACATAAAACTGTAAGAAGTAGGAAATAGAGCTCGGCTCATTTGGAGAAGGGGGGATGTAATATTTATTTTCCAATTGGAAAAATAAAAAATAGCTTGGTACTGGTATTTGTTGTGAGCTCAAGCTGTGAATTGGGAAATAAGAACATAAACATTTCAGTCTTTAGTTTCTGTGTCAATCTGGCACTTTGAGAAGAAGCAAGCTTTGATTATCCTTTTTTAAATTATTTTTAAATTTGGGGTGATTTTTTCTTTTCAATGCATCTTTCAATTGGGTTTTCTATTAATTGAAAATCTGCTTTTTTAAAAAAAGAAAAGAAAATACTAGAATTGTAGAAGGTGTCCTCAATGTGGGTGTGGGATGGACTGTGCTGCAAAACGTGGTTGGAGCCCCTGGAGGAGGGGAGCAGGGGAAGGTAGGGCTGGCTGCTACCTGAGCTTGCAGAGCTGCTGTTTTGGCTGATACAGCCTTACAGTCATCCTCCAGATCCCAGCATGTCATCTGCTTGCTGAACTTGAACGTAGTAAACCAAACTCTAGTTACACAAATAAATAAAAGGGGGGAGGGGAGGGATGGAACAGAGGAGGAGAGAGAGTTCTGAGATGGAATATGGTGCTTTGAGATGCTTTATTTTGAGTATGACTTTGCCCCAAATATTTTTTTACTAGAGAGAAAAGGCCTGTTTAGTACCAAAGTAAACCAAACCCATCAAAGCTGTGCTTTGCCAATGGCAGATAGGCTGTCCCTACTCAACAGAAACTTATTTTCTAAAGGCATCTCTTCTCAAACAGCAACACGTAGCCCAAAGTTCCAATAAAACAAACAACAATTAATTGAGCTGGAAAATGGGGCCAGCTCTGCCTGTGAGCTGGAGGACTCTGCCAATGAAAGCTCTGCAGGATGACAGCTCTGAAGCCCAAGTAGCTCATCTCGTTCTTCCTACTGGCACATGGTAATCTCCTTTGAATTGCGGAACCACTGGCTTTCAATGTGTGACTTTTAATATGGTCTCCCTAACAGAGCTGGGAAGTCCTCTCCCCAAAGCTTTGCTGGGCTGCCTGGCCCATGCTGTCTCTTCAGGGAGGAGATGGGCTGTTGGATGTTGGTTGGTGCCCTAAGGTGCTAACACTCAACTCCATCTGCTAACATGACCCCCTGCCTCCCTCCAAAGCTCCTGCTTGTTGCACGCAAAGTTGTGCAGTGCTTTTGAGAGCCAAACAAATCTGGCTTGCAAACCCATTTATTCGTTTCTTGTTATGCAGCCCACCTGCTTCACTGGGAAGATTGCCATGGAACTGGGATCAAGGTGGCATACTTCAATCACTGAGTGACAGCTCAGCATCCCACTGAGCACAGCAGTTTGTGGTGCTCCCATCTCCTGGCTGCAGGTACTGAGGATCCAAGAGTTGATAGCAAGAGCTTATGGCTCTTCTTGGGTCACTTCCCAGATCCGGTCCAGCTAACGTGGAGGCCATGAAAGGAGGACACCTCTTTTGATGTGAGTTCCATAAAGATAATAAAATAATTAGGATGTAAAACAGAGCAGTGTCTTTTCCAGAATCAGGTGCAGAGTGTTGTGGTGATGCTTTCCATTCTCTGGGAATGGGAATATGAGATCTCTTCAATGCCTTCTAGCAAGCATAGTCCTTGGCCTGGGTCCTTGCTGAGTCTGGCAATGGTGATGACAGATATCCTCAGTTTTCCCCATCCTGCCATCAAACATGCATCCTCCTTTAGTTGTGCGTTTGGCAGCTGGGGGAAGGTGCCAGAAGACCATGAACATTACACCTACACATCCAAAGAAGCACCGCACTGCCCATTTTCTAGTACGGCTGAAAATGGCAGTGGGAGCCAATTAATTGCTCTCAAGGAAAAAAGCAGCTTATATGTAGTGGGTTGAAATGCAAGCATCATCCAGGAGAGAAATTTTAGTGAAGTCCTTTCTAGCTATTATCAGTGTTCATTCAGATTTATAAATAAATACTCCCTGCTTTCAGCCTGTTTTGTACTGAAGCAAAGGAAAATAAGATGATCCAGTTTAACACATACCATAGGTGTCTGAGCAGAAATGAAAAGCAGATTGCATCCTAACATGTCTGAAGAGGATTCTCAGCCACCTTTACTAGCTAATTCAGCAGGCTGTATGCTCAGCCCAGACAGAAATATTCTATGGAGTCAGAGGATGCCCTGAACTGGAAAACCCAAATGGAAACCACATATTCCTGCAACAATCGGTCACATCTTGCAGTCATCAGTCAAATATCACAACCTTAGAGCAACACAGGAGATAACCTGCAAGAGGTTGACTTATTTATTTTTTCCCATACACTGCACCTGAAGCTTATGTGCTATGATCCAACCAACACCATGCACAGTAGCCCTGCAAGAGATCCTACTACAGCTATTGAAATGAGGAACAGAGGGATGCACTCAGGAACATAATGGGCCAGAAATATGAAGGTGTGTTTGTCCGTCTGCTTCTCTAACAACTCGGGAAACTGAGGATTTATGTCTGTCGTGCAGCTGTCAGTTCTTCTGGAAGAAGTTGGAGAAGGTCTTGATTTGACACTGTGCTTTTCAGGAGCTATTTAAAACTAAGATGGCAACTGCCATGGAAAATATGGGAAGGTGACATCCAAAGGCAGTTTGAAGTCCAAAACAAGATCTACAATTCTCTCCTCCACAAGACCACGAGGTATTCAGTGGTGTGGGTGTTCTCCTCCTCATGCAGTCACTCCTGAACCACTGTCCTCTTCTTATGGGCAATAACTGAGAAGGTGGCACCTCCTGGGCATTGCCTATGGTATGGGTAGTGACATCCCTCTTTGGGATGGCTGCTCCAAGCTTGGGATGGTGACAAGTATCAGGTTCAAAGCTTCTCCTTCTCCCTGCATGGCCACACCAAATAGCTGTGGTGTTTGGTGATTCATGTTACTCCCATCCAGTGGCAGCTGTGGAGAAAGGAAACATATGACACTGATGTGATCCTTCCTCCTCCCATGCCAACATCCCATTCTGCCTGGCTTAGGGTGGGGGGATCCACAGATAAAGAGTCAGGATCTCCTTTCTTTTCAGAAAAAGATCTTTAGCACTTTTCCCTTCCATCTCTTCTACCTCACCACCCCCTTTCCCTCTGGAGGAAATGGCATTCAGAAGATTCAGGCTGATCTTATTAATGGCTTGACACTAGCACAACCTTCTGGGCTAACACATCAAGAACAGACTTTAACCATGCCCCTGAGATGCTCCACTGAGAAAGCATCAAGCACAGCAAGGCTTCACTCCTCCTAGGATATACATTACCGCACACACTGCCTTTCACCTCCTCAGTGGGCGTCAGGACCTCACTTATGGAACTCAAGCTGCAGAATAGCTGAACCTTCAGAAGGAAGTGGAGAGGTGGGCTGCCTACTGGCTCTAGCATTTGCTGAGGGGGTGTTATGCTGTTCCTGCCAGAAGCAAAAGATGCTCTGCATGGACCTGTTAAAAAAGAGTAAGTCTGGCTGTAAATAGGCATTACACCATGATTGCACTGCTTACAAATGTCATTGAGAAGGGGTGACTTCTCACCAACACGCATGCAGAAAGAAGAGAACTCTCCTAATGTAAATCAGATATGGATAAAACTTACTCCCAACCAATTATTTGCCCCAAATGAATGTCACAAGGTAGTGAAGCTGTAATAGTGTGTACTACATAGAGAGCAACCCCCTTGAAAGGCGTCCATCACCTATCTTTGCAGTCCCAATGGCACAAGAGGGGAGCAGAGCAATGAGAACTCCTTTGGAGCAGGATTTGTGCCTGACTGACGCAAGTTAGGAGGGGACTTGTGCTTTTTCTATAGCTTGTTAGCTCCAGGAGTGAGAAAGCTGCTTTCCCGTTCTTCCTGATGTGTTGCTGATGTCATCCAGTTTGTTATTATGCTCCCAAAGAGTGTGGAAGACTTCAGAATCTGTGCAGAACCCCAAAGCATTCTTCTTTGCTGGAGATCCAGTGATCCAGATGTTGACGTGGCCATTGGCAGTGAGATGGAGAAGTAGGAGGGCAGTCAAGATGCCAGTAGCTATCACTGCCAAGCAGGTAGTCTTGTCTCAAAACACAATAGCCCATCTATCACCTCACCTAGAGATGGGATCCTAGGCCAGAGAGTTAGAAATGGGTGATTTGACCCTTTTGAATGGAGTGTTCATGAAATAAATGATAGACGTTGGCTTTAGTGTTTGCCACCATCCCTTCTCTATACAAATTCAGATGGGTAGGAGTCCCTTTGACCTCCCTAGGATACCTCTCTTCAGGGAGGCTTGTGACGTACTTACCTTAAAACAAAATCTGTCCTTTCCTGTGTTTGGTCATAGTAAGTGACTTGGGTGAGTGGTATCTTCTGATGCTCACTCTATAGACAGCAGTCTCGATGACTGGTCACCAGCACTCAGACCAGATGGTTGTGACTCACCCAGCTGGAGTCATCATGGAGCTTCCCAGCGTGTGACACTGCAAGGGACCCTGCCCAAGGCTTTAGCTGGAATCAAAGCCATGTGGCAAAGAGGCCATGTTCTTCCTGCCTGACACTATGCTGAGGTTCAGCTTGCCCTCTCAGATCTTGCATGTGATATCCCCAGGCTCTGTGCCAACACTGTTCTTTGTTCTGCTCCGAGGTAGCTGATGCTGCTCATCACTTCTGTCATTGATTTTGGATGGTCATGTACAACTAGCCATATGAGATTTTCCCATGAAATATCTTATTGTCCTTGCTCACAGGCCTTGGATTCTTCTTGCATGCCAGCTATAAAAGACACACTTTTATTTTTAGCTTGGAGGTGTTGGCAAGAAATGCAGTGTATGCATCCACATTACAAACAAGGAGCAGCACGGCCCCTAATCCTGAGCCTCCTTTTCATTCTGCCCATGTCAAGGATGGCAAACCTTGGTGCTTAATCAAGTGCCCCTAATCACCTGTCAGTCACTATCCCAAATGCAAATAATGTGAAACAATATGTGACCTTTCTCATAAGGAACCACACCAGCGGCTGAGAAAGCTTTACACAAGCTGGATTCAATAATGTCTGTGTTTAAAGTCTGTAGTGCTTATTCTATCAATTTTCTCCTTTCTCCCCTTCTGAATTTTATTTTCAAACAGGGAGAAATCTTTTCCAAGGTCGTGGAGAGGTTATGTTTTAAGATGTTTGCAGTGCATCGCTTCAGGCTAAGTTAAAATTCCCTTAATGATCATAGCCCTGTCTTGGCTGGGATTCATTTCTTCTGTTATCTTTATCTATACCTTTCTGAATCCTATTAGAGCTATGATGCTGTTAACATGGCACGACACCAAGGACAGAAGACACTTTTCTCCTTTTTTTTCTTTTAACCTATGCTAGTGGTTTGTTGTCTCTTTTCATCCTCCTCTCTCTGCTTTCTCATGGCTTCTAGTTGACAGAAATGAGATGCTTAGCTCTTCCACTGTGATACTGGCAAAAATGCAGCAGTTCTTTTTATTCTACAGGAAGCTAAGTATGCTTTCTCTGTATTTCCTTTTTCCATTGCAACGGATACCTTTGCACGGATTTAAGAGGTTCCTCATGTACTATCCTTAAAGTTTTAACCCTAACAAGGGGCTGAAGCCTCTGTGAATGGCAAACCCAAACACTTGCCAATATTCAGCAGCTGTGGGCCTGTGGCACTGTGCTGTGGAAAAGGATTAACTGTAAATGGGGAACAGACACATTGAGCCTTCATCCTGCAGCTTCAGCCCAAGCTTCATCTCCCATCACAAAATGCTTTGATTGCAGACCCGCAGTCTGTCTGGCTGGTGAAATGACTTTGAAGAGGAGAAAGCCTCTGTGCACTGATAAATAATGATGAGTGATGGGTGTACCTTTGGGCTCGCGGGAAGGCAGAGCTACAAATTCCTTGAACAGGTGCAATTTGCATCCCCAGAGCCAAGTATATGGAACACCCTACAACAAAATTAATTACTGCCAAAAGGCCAGGCTATGATTTGGCCTCTCTTTGGATTTAAGGCCTTGGTTAAAGAGACCCTGCCTCCACTTTCACGCTTATAACAGGGGTTGATGACCCTCTATTTACAAGAACAGTATATAGCAAAGATAAATTGCCTCTTATCAGCTAAGGCCTTGAAGCAAAATCACTGGGTGATAGGTTGTCACTACCATTTATTGCATGGGACAGCTGCCAAGGCCCTGCTTGATGTCCCTTGAGCAATCACTTTAGAATCTAGGACTTGCATGAACTGCCATCCATCAGCCAAGCTCCCACCCAGCAGGAGGAAAGAATGGTCAGAGATGTTTTGTGAGCACTGCTGGGTTCTCCCCAGACAGGCTCAAGGACTCTCCTGACTTTCCTGTTTTCCATCCCACCCCAACTTTGGCCAGTTTGCTGTGCAGCAGCCATCCGCGTGCAGAGGGCCTCTCGGTCAGATCTATTTGTGGTAAAACCATCCCTACCATGAAAAGTGGTCAGCTTGCTCGCCTGTGTTGTGTTGGAATTGCAGAAGATTGACTGCTGCTGTCAGGGCAGTGTATTCTGGGTGTTTGCAGACATACTCAACAGAAGCAGTCCTCCTGCACCAAGATTTAAAAAATAATGGATGAATGGAAGAAATTCCAAATCTACAACCTGGCTACTGCAACCACCTGATAGAAACTTCTCATTTCTATAGCTGGAAGTTAGCACAGCTATAATGGGAGGGCGTACAGGGGATTTTCTCTTTCAGTCAGTTCTACCAACTGTTTCCCCTTATCTTAATGGCAATGCACCATTCCCAGGCTCCCAGACGCCTTAGTGAAATGCTTCACCTGTGTACTTCCTTTGCTTTTCCCAGTATAGAGAGTCTCAATCTACCTTGTTCCTGTGATGATTTCTATCACTGCAGCTATGGAGTACATACCATCCCTTTACTCTCTCCAGGGGCCTCCTGATGTATTTTTAGACCTTTCTCCTTTCCTCTCAATTTTATGTTCTCTGGACTAAGGAAGGTCAAGGGAAATCCATTGCTTCTGTGTTTTCTTGTTCACATTACCAGAATTTCTTTGCATAGGAGTGCATTAATATTCTCCTATCCCTGTTTGAAATGCTTTACCTTGCTCTGCCTTTGCCCTTATCCTGGTTCAATCACAAGCAGCGTCCTACACTTGTCCCCAGACCAATGATAGCTCCTGTTTCTCCTTTTCTAACCGGTGTTTTCTCATCACATAGTGGAAGTAACGTTAATGTAAGCACAGTCGTAAAATACAAATGAAGAGGATAATGCAATCTCTAAATTCAGCAACAGTCATCAGGTCTATACTGGTAATATGGTGTTCTATATCTCAGTTGCTCTGTAGCTACTATTACTACTGGTGTGGAATATTAACCTACTCCTGTAGTATAGAGGGAATTTATACCTAAACCTACACTATCATATCAATTTACACTGTGTACATAGCCTGCCCTTTCATTTATTTGCACTCTGCATCTCTAGTAAACAGTGAATAAAAACTAGAGGAGAGCCAAGGTACATGATTACTTTAAATGATGCCACACTTCAAAGTACAGCAGAAAATAGCCATGTTAATCTTAATTTTCTGGGAACACAGTGCAATACCTCTAACTCTTTCTGCCCCAGGGGCAAAGAAGAAAAAAATAAAATCATGACAACAGACTCCCTGTTCTTTGATATGCATCCAGTCCTACTGTACTCCTTGTGCCTCGCTGAGACCAGAAGCAAAACTGTAGTCAGCTTGTGTTGTGTTGGTGATACTGGTAGCACCAGCAAGAGAATGTGAAGGCAGTGCCAGCATCACTACATTTGGGAATGGGCTGCCATGCATTGCCTGTGGGAGCTGTAATTACCTTGGGCCAAAGAAGGACTCTATCTGTACTGCAAAACAGACGTATATATAGCCTGTTAGCTGCAGGACAGCATTCAAGTTATGTCACAACAATATCAGCTAGCTAAATGCCAGGATCAGCGGAGATTGCATGAGGATGCAGGAAGAGCTAAACAAGAAATCCAACTGCTTAAAGCAGAGTTAATAAATATAGAACCATAGCATCATTGAGGCTTGCGTATGTTTTTTTAATAGCACCGTGTAGGCAACTCAGTCACTGTCTTCAGTATTAAGCAAGAAATGGGTGTTGGGTGCTGGGGGTCTTCTGCTGCAGTGTTCTTCTGGACAGTCTGTGCTGTGGTACCTCAAAGAATGGCAGTCCCAGCAGAACAGGGCTGCATTCTCCAGGTTTCCCAGCTTTGAGAGCAGCAAAATGGATCAGGACTGAGACACACATGGGAATGCATCCCCTGAGCTCCTTCCGTGGGTGCCCAAGGGGAAGAAAATTTAAACTGGAGGCTTATATGGAAAAAGGAAAACCAGACTCATTTGTGCAAAAATAAATTGAGAAACAATTACATGGCGCAGGGGAAAAATTAGAGTAGTAGCCAGTGAAGAAGACTTATCTTAATCATCCCATATTAGCTCAGTGAATTGGAAAATTGTGGAGAGTCAGCCAAAGAATATACTGCCCAGACCTCGTATCAGCTGCACCTCTACATAATATTTAGCTGCTTGGACAGTAAAACGCATTGCTTCCCATAAATCTTGCCTCCCTGAGAATTACAACCTCATATTTGCCATGGAAGGTGGGTGTGTGTGGGGAGACGGGTGGAAATAGCTGCTACAAATGCTCTCTATTGTGAGCAGGGAGACGGTTAATCTCTCCAGCCTAGAACATAAACCTACAGCTGTGCGTGGAAAGGTTATTTATGGTGTATCTTCCAGGATGAGCTCCTCCCAGGAGGGAGGGGGTGTTCTTCACCTCAAGTCCGAGCCTTGGCTTATGTGGATCCGGGGAGAATGAAAAGCGTGGGATCCTTGAAGGGAGAAGAAGAACTGTGTTCTCCTATGAGATGCTTTCCCAGGGCTGTGCTGACAAATCTCCACTGCTTTTCTTAGGGGCCTCTGAGCCCTTAATGAATCATGGAGTGTCTTGGGTTGGAAGGGACCCTAAAGGTCATCAGGTTCCAACCCCACTGGCACAGACAGGGCCACCAGTCTCCAGAATGCCTCTGGAAAAATGAATTCACCCAAAGCCCCGGGGGCACCTGTGTTTGAGGAACCTCTAGAGGTTCAGGAGAGTGAACCTTCCAGGCGCTCGGACCTGACAGTGCCTCTCTCTCCTGTGAGCCCCTCCATGCAGCTGGGCCACCATTTCTTTGTGCACTTCATAGTCATCCCTCTGGTTGGGCATCCCTAGGGTAGCTGCTACCAAGGGATCTCCCCATGGTTAAACCACCAGGCTGGGATGTAGGGACAGTTTGTTCGATGACAGATCACCTGCAGAGCCCTGAGAAATCTCTCTGTCATGCTTTCCTCACCAATAATAAAGAAGAAACCCACTCCAGGGGAGGAGGAAGGCTTGTGGTCCACTGATTAAGAACTCACAATCACATTAATCCTCCTTTAGCAGTCACAATAAAGATTTGGAGTTTCACCAGAGCCCACTCACTGGGGGATCCTCTGATTTAAGGTGAGGAGCTCTCAATCACATCCTTGAAGTACTCTCGCATTCACTGGCCCCAAATCGCCTGGCCACTAGCCTGGATTTCCTAATGCTTTGTTGCTCGTGATCACTAGACAAATCCAGTGTGGAGAACTGGTCTGTGGGCAGCATGAGTTTTGATGGTGTAGAGGAGAAGGGAAGCTCTTGGCACGTGCTCTTGCCTTTGCAGGTGTTCCTGCTTGGGCTTTCTGCCTGGGCACCTTCCCCTGTCTTCACAGTTCCTCCTCTTACTGTGTGAGTGTGTGATTTCAGGGAGGATCACTACCCAACTGACTGAAGGATGAGAAATCCCAGGTGCTCAAAGGACCTCTGACTGCTACTACATCCTTCCCAGCTCCATAGAATGCCTTCCGTGCAGGAGCAACCTCACCCAGCCCATGTGTGTGCACAGCTGGAAATGGAATCCATTCAGCTGAAAATTCTGCTTTTCAGAACAACAAAAAAGCCCATTTCTAGCACAGGGATGTGACCCAAAAGAGAACAGATAATGCCATAGAGTCCATGTGTATGTTTGGGTATTTTATGGCATGGTTGGTGGTGGCTGTGCATGAAGAGGCTGCCAGCATCGGTCAGGACCCACGGGGATCCCTGCTGTACACAGATGAGCCCTGGGGAATTTCACATCAAAATGTCAAATTAATGCTTCAGGACAGAGGTCTGAATGAGTCACATGGACTTTCTTGTTTAGTTTCAGCAGTGCTGAGGTACTTCGTTTTAGGGAGGTAAAACAGATTGCTCCAACGCAGAGCTTTAATCCCTTTTCTTTTTAACAATACTGAAAAATTGATGGCATTGCCTAATTACAGAAACATTGAATGTGTACTAAATATCCACTTAATAAGTGGGCATAAAGAACCTATTTAATATCATATTTAACATAAACTTTTAATAATATATGAAGCCTAGCATGACACAGTATAAAAAACTAATGCTAGTATACAGATTCATATTTCATGATAATAGAGAAGTAAAACTCAAATAAGCCCACATCAGTGTGTGAATTATGTGTTCTGGTTACCGCTTTCATATTGCTCTGATTTTTGTTCTGATCTCTTTGAGTGGAAATCAGGAAGAGGTGGGTGCAGATCTGCTTGGAGGGGATCTGTTTGTCCATCCCAAACCTTGCAGAGGCTTTGCCTGGACCATTGCTCAACTTCTTCCATTGGCTGATGAGCAGGAGGGACTGCCCAGACCCACGTGGGAGTGGGTGAAGCAGGTATCATTGGCCTAATGCTGTGGCTTGCACGAGAAATGGGTTGCATCAAGGAGCAAAAAACCCATGAATTGGGCTTAGCACACTTTGACAAGCAGGTCTGACTGGGCTGTAGTCCAGCAGGACAGGAGCTCATCAAGGAGCAGCACCATTTCCAAGGGAAACCATCCAGCAAAGCTATGAATCCAACCTCCCCAGCTGGAAGATCTCAGCTTAGAAGCACCATTTCCAAGGTCTGTCTAGACAGAGAGGATGCAGATGTAATTGCTGCCTGGCTCGGCACTGCTCTGCTGCCTCTAATTAAGCTGATGAGGGTACCAGCAGCAAACCCTGCCTGGGTGAGATGTGCTCTGCAGGCTCCTGGGACTGCATCCCACTGACAGGCGCTCTGACAAATGCTTTTGGCTGCTCTCACCTGGGGAGATGAAGCAAAAGCAGTGATGCCTTTGTGTCCTACAGTCCCAGCTCAGTGGAGAAAAGAGGGATTTGGGTTAAACGTGGCTGTCGGTTAAAAGCATCTTTCTGAACAAGAAAACTTGCTCATCCAGGGATAGCAAACAGCACAGAGGGCCATAAATAATGCAGAGATCCCTCACATGGAGCCTGCCTCTGACGTGCATTCATCAGAGAGTCAGTAAATATTATTTTTCTATTCTCTTTTGTGTTTCTGTTGAATGGTAAGAGGCTCTGGGAAAAGGGGAAGTAGCTCGGAGATGCTGTGCTGATCTGCTTCTCCTTTCTTCCTCCTCTCACCCCTCTTTGCTGCCATCCACAAAAGTCTGCTCTGTGGGCTCATCAGGGCTTCCAAGCTCTCCCAGAGGGCTGTCATTGCAGCTGGCTTTGGGAAGCAGATTGGCTTAATGTGCTAAACAAAATGATTTCAGAGCATGTCACAAACAGGGCAAACTGCAGCTCAGTGGCCGCGGTGCCTGGGACTGCCACCTCCCAGGAAAATGAAGCAGAAGCATTTGGCTGCTGGGGAATGGCAGGAGACAAGATGTGATTTTCTCTCTGGGCTAATGGAAATGCTTCACTGGAAACAGGTTTGAAACTCCCTATGGCTGCTAACAGGATCCTAAACTCACAGGTGCTGAGCAAGTGCCTGAAATGGTGATTCACTGATGTGACTTCGCTGGTTCCCAAAACGCTAATGAGCAGTTCAGTCTCTAAACCACTAAATCACTGTGTGAGATCTAAAAGGAGCAGCCGGGATGCTTTCCTGCTGCTAAAATAGTTCAGGTGGAATTGCTGACAGAACACTCCCCAAAAACCTGAGACTGCTTCATGAGACACTTCAATATGAGTGGACAAGTCAGATTTTGAGACCCCTAATTTGTTCAAAAGGTGCTTGGGACCCTGGTGCTTCTCCAAGACTATTTGTTGGGAAGTACCTTGAGATGCTGGGCTTCTGCTCCCATGTTTCTCCTGCACTGTCCTCATCTCTGCTCTAGTCCTTCCCTAGCATTTGTGACCCATGTGTCCCAGCTGGATTTCCTCCGTGTTACACCCCCTGTCTAAATCACATGGATCAATAAATAGAGAGCAGCTCCTCAAAAAGCTGCTGCACGAAGCAGTGTCACGCTGACCCTCACTTCTTCCTCTCTGGAGCATCCCAAGATGACCTCACTCCTAGAGCATCTTACCTACTTAAAGTCCAGGCTGATTTTGTCCAACCACGGCATCTGAGGGCAAAGAGATGGAAGCAAAAGACTTTGCAGTCTGAGCCCATGTCCTGGCCATGGACTTGTGTCCCAGGAGGACTCAGAGCCACCCAGTCCCGGTGTCTGCTCCTCTATCTACTCCCTAGCTTTCCTGCCATGTCCCTCCCAAGCACGTGCTGCAGATTTGGCTTTCACAGCACAGAAAGGAAAGCAGTCTCACTTAGTCATTGCATCATTTGCCATCAGTTGGGAGAAGTAATTCATTTGAACATATTTATCTCCAGTAGTTATGGATTTGCCTTGATCTGCATCAACAAAATCTCTGATAGATTCACCTAGCTCATAAGCATCCTTTTTTCCTTGAGTTTTGGATTTTAAAAGCATCACAACCAGACCCAGCTCTGTCTTCATCCTTTCTGTTTCTCAGTTCTTTCCAAAGCTCTAGGGATCCTGGGACATTTTGGTTAACAGCCTCGTGGTGCTTCAGTGCAGTGATGGCTGAGGTTGTGTTTGGCTTTTCAGGTGACTCAGCTGGCCAGGCTTCTCTCTGGGATTTTCCACTGCATCAGCAAGAAGAATTTAATCCATGTGGCTGTCGGGACTTCCTTGCAAGACTCCCATTCACAGAGTCCCCCTCTAAGACCACAGGGCTCACATAATCTTGATCTGTTTGTGAGTTTGATTCCTCACCTTGGATTGTGTTGGAGGCTGCTGGGATGTGGGTTGGCTCTGCACGCCATGCAAACTCCCCAGAAAATGCTCCAGTGAACAAATGTTCATTAAAACAAAAAACAGAAAACAACAACAACAGAAAAAAAACAGCGAATGTGAATTGCAACTGACTGCGTCGAGGTGCTGGTGAACTGACAACATACGCACACAGTCAAAACAAATGATCTGGAACACAGCAGAGAGAGATGGAAACTCTCACATCCCAGTCTATCACATACTGGGAGTGACGCTGAGCTGCAGGCTGGGGCGGATCCTTCACACTTCCCTCCTGCTGCATATTCACTGGAATGAACCCATTACTGCTGACCATGAAAGCTGATTTAAATGTTGCAGAGAGCTGCAGCAAAGCAACTTCCACCCATGCAAACAGCTTCATTGGACTTTATACTGAACAACAGGCAAGGATTTCCTATTCAGTCTCTCCTTGTTGGATGCACTGATTAAGCAGCACATCTCTCCTTTTGCTGCAGTTCCAGGTGTGATCTAATTGGTCTGATCCATAGAATCCCTTTTATGTCTTGCAAAGCACCAAAGGGTTTCAATCCCACAAGGTCAGACTGTAGTCAAGGGGCAGAGTCTCCCACCTCAGGTGGAGCTTTTCAGCACAACATTTAGGATTCCAAAGGGGACAAAATGGACTTGGTACAAAATCCCAGTGCTGACATTAAAATCAAAAAGAAAGGAGGTTGAGCTGCACCTCCAGCACTCCTGGATTTGTTAGATAACGTCCCCCAAGTCATCAGAAAATGAGTCTTAATTAGCGCCCACTTGGACCTCGGTTTGTCCTAAATATACTCCCATGGCACTTGATGCCAGATCTTCACTCACCCACACCCTTCAGGCATCTCAGTGCCCCTTCTAGGGGTGCTGACTTGCAATTTGAGCCTGTAACACAGCCCTGAGAAGCACATCTGATGCGGCTCCAGGTTTGTCTGTGAATGTTTCCATACAGCTCTAATTAACAGCAACAACAATCACTTTTTAGCCGTGGGTGGAGAGCCCTGGTGAGCAGAGCAAGAATTTCTCTAACTGCTACTACTGCCTTCTCTCTCTAGGAAACCTTAGGGCAAATTTCCAAATTTCATTCCTCTACTGCAGCATATTCCGGTACACGCAGCAGCCCTGCAGGGAAGCCATGCTTTGTAATGAAAACACTGTGCATTTGCTCTCTCTTATTTATGGGATAATAGACCAGGTGCTTTGTTTCACAAGATGATAATCAGAGTTCCCAGGTGGATAAAGTCAAGACCAACTAACTCATTTCTGTTGATGGACTGTGTTATTGTCTTTTCAAACCGGGTTTCCATTTCTCTATCCCCCTTGCATTATGAGCAGTGGAAAGCTATAGGGGTCAGGATCAATCTGCCCACTATTTTCTCCCCTTTTTCCCCGTTGCAGCTCAGAGATCCCTTAAATCAGAAAGGCCCATTACATTGTTTTAAGCAATAGAGAGGAGAGACCACAATTCCAATCCATTTTTATACAGAGTCTAATACAACGATACTCACGGCTATGATTTCAATACAACTGTCCTCACCTTGGCATTAGGACAGAAGTGAGCAAGGCTCACTGAACCCAGATCAGATAACACCCATGGTGCAGGTGTACAACCAATCCATCCCTTTTCAATGAGGAAGACATTTGCTGTGCATTGAACTGCTCCATGAGCTCATCCTCCCATCACCAGCAACCGCATCGTATAATCCCGCCTGCAAGTGATGATCCTGTTTGAAAACCTGCCAGGCTTTTTCCCCCCCCATTATTCCTACTGAGCAGTTACTTCAGGATTTCATTCCTTCAAGCATTAAGAGAAAAAAATACACAACAATCTCCTCTAACTTCTAGCATGACCAATATATACCATTTGCTCCAAAGCCAGTATCACCATTTAGCTGAAATAGCTCCATTTCCCTCTCAGTGCTTATCCCCTTGACATATTTTCTACAGGGTAATTGCATCCCTCTGCACAGCCTTTGCCTTGCTAGCTTAAACAAGCTAAATTCTCATAATCTTCCCTCCTAGAACAGGTGCTTTTCTTTAATCCTCCCTGTAGTGTCTCTCTACACCTGATCTAGTCTGGGTTCAGCTGCTTTTTAACATCTGAGATTCTTCACCCCACACTAGTGTCTTTCTCCACTGGCATGAACATCTCCTGATGGCTACATGATACAGCTTCGTAAAAATCCTTGGCAAGCTGCACAAAGTTAAAATAGGACTTAATATAAGTATATGGTCAGGACTTCAGCATTATGATTCTGCACTAAATCTGCACAAAATTATGGACTGCTCTGAGCCGCTGAGTGTACTTGTGGGATCAATGAGAGCAAGATGGGTAGGCAAGAATGGAGCAGGAAGGTCTTTTCTCAGTGATATGTGAGCTCTGTAATACTTCCAGGCCTTAATTATTGGGCTGCTCCGTGACTGTATGACATCTCCTTGCATTGCAGAGTGCATCAAAGGTTTACTCAACCCTTCCCTCCTAGGAGAGACCTCTGGCAGCATAGGGTGCAGACAGGGAAGGCACTGTAGGGCAGGTCTGAAAACATATGCTGCTGACCAAACCCCTCTGCCCTGATCCTGGCAGACCATTCCTTCCCATAATATATAAAGCATTCTTGCATCATTTTCCTTGTGCTGGTGGTGGTTAAATTGCTTTCTAGAGGTGGTTCTAAAAGCATGTTGAGTTACTTTGCAGCCTGGGAGTCTCATACTGCTGGAGGAGGCCACACGAATGTCCTGGTTTGGCAGCTGTTCCCTGACACCTTGCTAGGTGTGAAAGGATTGAGACAAGGTGAAAATTGCTGGGTTGGTGTTGGTACTCGGTGCAGAAATTGGGGCTGCGATCCCATCGGGAGGGAGGCTGGCGGAAAAGCGAATAGTATTAACAGTACAGAAGTGTAGCTGAGGCTCCTTGGAGCCACCAGTTGGCTTAGAGGCAGGCAATGGTTCTGTGAAAACTCCAAAATGCTGCCATAACCAACACCACCTCCATAACCAACAGCTGAGCCTGAGCCACTACTACTGATGGAGTAGAGCTCAGTTTTTGTAGAGGAAACCTTTCTAAGCACTCTGAGATCTTAAATGTCGCTGTTCCCCATTGAATGTGGGTTAAGGGGAGAAAAATGTTGTACTTTTCTTTGAGTCTTGCATCTCTCACAAAGACGTATAGAAACAATAGTGAGCCACTCCAGCACTTTAAGCAGGCGGGCAGTGAAGCCCGGTAACACTTCAGTCTTTGCCAAGAGCACTCTGGATTATGCTTGAACCTGTTTTAACCTCAGCACTTAACCTCCTTTCCCACAACGTTGCCATTGCATGGCAACATCCACGATGGAGCTCAAATTGAACAGGCGAAAAGATGGTTTCCTCAGAGGAAAGGAATATTTGTTTCCGTTTTGGGGCAGGGTTTTGAAGAAGCGTAAATAAATCATCCACTTGCTAAACCCTGGTATGTTCAAGAAGCAGGAAGATAATTGTGTATTACTGAGGGATCACACAGGCAGGAGAGCAGCAGCTGTCCTCAGCTTTGGGAGAATATAACACTGAGAGCTGTTACTATCAGGCACGCTCCTGCTCTTGCTTTTCTATGGCAACCTGTGCTGCACAATGTAATACAGTTTGCACAGACCCCAAAACGAGCTGGCACAGAAAGAGCAGGACCTGGAATCTCAAAGCAATCTAGGTGCATTCATGTGGTGCTGCATTTGGGGTAGTGTCCCAAGAACACGTTCTAGCTGAAGAAAAGGCTTGATATGGATGCTGCTGCTCTAAGTCTTGTTTTTATTAAGTGGAGAGGAGGAATCCACATTTTCTATTTGGGTTTAGCCCAGGACCTGCACACTGAGTCCCTTCTGACTCAGGATATTCTGTTCTATGTTTCAAAGTAGGACCATGAACTGCTGCAGTGAGATGGAACTGCTTGGGCACACAGCTGAGAGGAGAGGCAGGCTGGAGATGTTCTTCCCAAAGATGATGTGTTCTGTTTTCTGGTTTTATTGTTTGATGACACAGGTTTGTGAGAGCCTTTTTTGGAGGACAAGTGTGATTACAAGAACATGCCCAATTCAGACAGTTATCTTCCTGATACAGAAAAACACAGGAGGACCAGAATGCACAAGCCAAAAGGATGAACAGTAACTGCTCACAATTCACTGATGCCCCTTCCCCAGCTTCCTCAATTACACTGCCAATGGGACCTATGTAAATACCTATCTGATTTGCAACAACATAAGTGTAGACCTTATTTCCCTACCTCTGGTAACTAAACTGTCCTTGCTTGAGCTCTAGAAATAGTCTGCCACGTGAATTTACCTGTGCTTTAACCCCCTGCAAGGGGGGACCGTTACAGATTGCTTAAAAACACGGGAGGAAAATATGCAGCAATTAATTGTACCAACAAACAGCTAATGGCACACGAAACGGAGGCATAATTTTAGGCTCTGAAATACCCCTCCACATTTAACAGCATTCCAAAATGGAAAAGGGAGGCGGCGTTTTACTTAGGGATGCTGTTTAGCCTGCAGGCGCTTGCAGAAGCTATCTGGGATTTGCAGAGCTGGGAATAGCTGTGGATGCTCAGGTACACTGCGTACCTGACTTGCAAATATAGCAAGCCAGGCTTTCAAAATGGTTTTTGAGTGATGACATTTGGAGAAAAATGCATTTGGTTTTAATACCTTCCAAATGGGAGCAATAGATATTCCTCTGTCTCTGCATGAAATCACAACCCACGCCATTCTCTGAGGCAAGCTAAAACAAATCCCCTCCATATTTAAATTTTAATCAATATTAGAAATAAATGCTTAATAATAAACATAAACCAGGTAGACAGTCCTTGCCCCAAGGAGCTGACAAACGTTATTGTCAATCTGAATGCTGTGCTGATGCCAAATTATGGAGGCTTAGAGCTGGGCTGGTGATGCTTTGGTCCCTGAGAGAAACCATGCAAGACATCTTCCATCCATCCCATCTGTGCATGCTGTAGGGCAATACATCAGTACTCATGTTTCGTACCCTTAGCTGCTAGTTCACTTCAGGTTGGAGCCCAAGAGCTAAGCACCATGGATGCAATGAGACCATGTAGGTAAGCAGGGTATCAGAGAGAAACAGAAATATTTCTGCTTGCAGTCTCCTGTAAATAGGCTGAAAAGAAACCATGATAAACAAAGCTGGAGGGCTCTGAGCAAAGATCTTTGCCTTTTCCCATCCCTTTGGGAGAGTCATGAGAGTCAAAGTGCAAAAGAAGTCATACAAGAATGGTGAGGAACTAATCAGAATTGCAGAACCCTACAAGAAAAGGTATTGAAATGGTTTAAACTCACACTCTCCATGACTTTTCCCAAACTCTAGAAGGAGGAATCAGATCCACACCATTTGTCTGGACCTCAATGTAAAAATAAAGGAATATCTCCTCTCTTCCAGTCCTTCTTCCACATTCTTTCTGAGGAATCAGAGTGTGAGCATTTATTGCATAAAGCTCACAAAGCCAGCAGGCTCTGATCTACCCCCAGTTGTCCCTATATACCTCATATTGTATATATAACACTATAGGCCATGCAATGCCATGTTACAATAATAAGCCAAGTTTTGCTGACTTTCTGGACAACATGGAGGTTAAAACTGAGGATGCAGGACTGGTGCTCCCATTAAAACTGGCCCATTAAAACCAAGCAGGAACTGCAGCAGCAGCCATGCTATTCAATCCATGCATGTACAGGTAGACATATGTGTGTATGTTCAGCTACTCACACTTCAGCAGAAGAGCATCTCAACAAGCATGCAGCTGTTGCTCTATCTGCCCTTGTAGCACACCCAGGGCTTTGTGTAGAAACACATCCTGAACCCACTTATTCTCTTCAGTGCTGTGCTAGCATGAGAAGATGGGATGCTCTGGCCTCTGCAATTCTTTTTGTAAATTCCAGGGAGGAATGACTGCTTTACATAACTTGTGGGGAAAATAAACAAACGAACAAACAAACAAACAAACAAGCAAACAAATAATCCATTGTCTTTGAAACAGAGGAATTAATGAAGCCTGTTTTCCAAAGGATGCTGGTATTTTGTTTTCTAACTTCTCCCTGCTCTGCCCCTATGGACTCCCACCAAGAAAAAATATTCTAGGAGCAGCTAACATCCTCATCCATGTACCAACCTTCACACATCTACCCCTGGGTTGTTTCTCTCTGTCCCACGGGTAGCACAGCCCTATGTATACTAATTTTTTAGCTCGTTATGCTGTCTGTGCTGTCAGAGAAGTGTAAGCTGTCTTGTCACTACCAGGCTGCCTTTGGAGAAAGTGGGGCACATATGCTTGTTGGACAGCTGGTTGCTGTCAGATGAAATGCATAATGTCATTGGTGGCCCTGATTTTCCTCAGTGGACGTGAGTTTGGGTCTCTCTCAGCTGCCAGTTTCCATGAAGCTCGTAGAAACCTAATGTCTGTGAGAATTCTCGTAGTCTTTCAAATAGAGACAAAATTAGCCAATTTTCAATCTTCTGTAGGTTTCTCCTATCAGGAAATAAGGCTGCAGGTGAGCCATCTCCAGAAAGCTCAGAGATGGTCTATCAGAAGGAATCCTGCATTGACACCTGCCCCTTGAAATAGGGAGCTCATTTGAGCATAGTGTATAAAATTCCCTTCTTTGGGGAAAGGCAGATGTAAGCCTTTGCTAATACCAGGTGATGCTGGGTTATGTCCCAAACCTTATTTAAATTAGACCCTGGTTTTCCTCAGGTCTATAAATGTAAAAGGCAGAGACTCCAAGAGGTGACAAATCCCCCACTGAGGGGGACTTTCCCATCAAATAATTCAGAATCAGCTGAAATGAACCAGCTTTTAATGAAGCATCCCAGGCTTTCAAGATTTGTTTTTGTTCTGAGACGTATATTTTTTAATTATTTTCATGGAAAATAGAAATGCTTTATGACAAATGTTTTCATCTTTCTCCTGGGAAATCTCATTCCAGTCAGTGCAATTTCAGGAAAGAAGGCTTTTTTTTTTTTTTTAATTTAATTTAATTTAATTTAATTTAATTTAATTATTTATTTTTTTATTTTTATTTTTATTTTATTTTTTTTTGTGCATTCAGAGAGCATTTTCTAATGAAAAGTTTGTAAGGAGATAACCTAACCAACTCCACCCTGTGCTGGTTTCTGTTGTGAATTTGGTTTTCATTGCACCAATATCCTTAGGAAGCAAACTCCTAAGGAGTTCAAGGTTCAATGGAAGTTGGGTTGGTTTGATATTATAGCTGCTCATGGTGCTACATCTTCACACTGATGGCATCCCTCTGCGTCACATCGTGTGTGTCCCTGTAATTACATGCACCCTACAAGGAACTCACTGCAGTTGGTGTAGAGCAGCAACCGGAACTCATGTTAATTCAGCTGCAATCCGTTGTCGTTGCCTTGACAGGAATGAATTCATTTGTTATTCATGTGGATGTCACATGTACTCCAGGAGATGCTCCATCATAATTTAGCATTAGTTAATGGCCACTTAGAGTGCTCCTGAAGCAGCTGTGAAAGGGATGGTGGCACTGGGATTCATTACCAGGGTGGTGTGCAAAAAAAAAAAAGAAAGAAGAAGTTTTTCAATCAACAAGTGTGAAGTTTAACATCTGGCTCAACGGCTCCTTCTAATGAGGACATGCTATCCTCACCTTTTCTGGCCGCGCTGCTAATGAAAACTGGCTCCATGTTTTACATAAAGATTGGGTTTGGTGGGAGTATTTTTGGAGAAACAAGCTCAGTAGCAGCTTTTACAGAAAGCTTTGCTGGAAATATTTGGTACCTTTTAAGTGTAAAAAGGAAAAATGCCCAAACATGAAATGCGAGAAAACAAATTAATACATCAGAACTGTACAACTGCTGTAACCAGCCATCGGCTCCCTAGCAGAGGAGGACACTGTGTTACCTTCTGGGAGATACAGTCCAACCAGTGTGTCTAAGAGATGCGTGTGGATGATGAGCTGGAACTGCAGTTCTCAGCAAACTTCACTATAACATTTCTGTTCCATATTTTCACAGGAAAAAAAATAGAAGCTCAATAGCAAAAATGTGTTCTAATCCAAGATTTCCTTAAGTAAATCATCACTTTCCAGATGGCCTGGAGTCCCTCCCACCTCCCCAAACATAATGCTGTCCCCCCATTTGAGGTCAAACTGAAGCCAGATATGCTTGTTCAGCTGTCACGGGTTTCTCCATCACTGGAAAACTGCTGATGAGCTCACAGTGCTGCAAGCACTGCTTGGGATGCATGGTAGGCAAAGACGGATCGCACATGCTGCTCTCCCAAAGCATAGCAAGTGGCAGTGGAAGAAATACAGAGGCTTAATGGTTCTGCTCTACGTTTCTCACCCATTTTGGTGCTAGAGAGCAGTAGAGCATCATCTTGAAAAATTCAGTGACTTAAGGGTTAAGCTTCCATTAATTCCTCCCATTGGTCATTAATTCTCTTCTGCAGTCAACTGAGTGGATTTAGCCCTTACTGCCAAGCCATGGCATATTGTAAAGATATTTTCTTGCCTGCCATTGAATTATCCCAATGATTGACAATTATTTGCTCCTGTGCTGTACCAGAGTTTCAGCTCATCTTTATCTACTTGAGCTGGGAAAGTAAGACATTCTTCACAGTGGCTGAAATTGGAGCCCTTCAGTTATGCTGCTTACAATACATGCAGCTAAGTCACCAGAGTGCATTTTCTTGCATTTATTTATTCTCATTTCCTGGACCAGGATTAATTTTCCTTAAATGTTCAGGCTCACAAACATTTTGGGTCTCTTCTATGGGATTCGGCTGTCTGGTGAATTTCATGACTGTTCTCCACCATGGGAGTGGAGTTTGAGAAAGTCTGGAGCAAGCAACAAGATGAAACATGAAAAAAAGACAGTGTCTCAGTTTTGACTTTCTTCCCCCAGTCATTTCAAAAGCTTTGAAAAGGAAACAGATTTTTAATTATTTTAATTTCATGCCTATCTTCCTATTACTTTCATTTATATTTCCAAGTTTCAAATATCTTTGAAACAACATTACGTAGATATAAATTTCTGAAAAGCAACTAAAACGTCATCCCACTACAATTTTTGACCTTCAACTGCTTATTTTTGTATTTTTTCTTCCTAAATGTGCAATATGGACAGACTCAGACCTACCCCCAGGTTCCCTCGGGACAAAGTCTGTCTTTTAACACAGCCTGGAAGTTGGATCTGAGTACCTCCTGGCTGACTGGTGGGAAAGCCCAAGGGCTGGCCATGAAGCTCACTCTGCCTGGAGTCTTCTTGTGCTCAGGAGCAGCTGATCTGAAGAAGAACCTGGTGAGTAGGTTGAGTTTGACTCAGCCTTTTTCAGTTCTGATCTTCTTTTCAAATTCCTCTGAGCAGCTGTGGAGGAGGAAGGAAATCTCTGTGCAGAACTGGCTCATGTGATGGGAGCAGTAAATGAGCAACTCCTTCTGTAGGTGAAAACACTCCTGTGGGCCAAGTCCCTCTGCACTGAGCTCCTCTCTGGAAATGTAACCAAGTGCAGATTAGACTTTTCATCTATCCCACCCTTGGCAAATACATGTGCATCTTCCACTACCACTCACTTCTTCCCTTCATTCTCCCTGGCTTAACACACAGGATAAATCCTTTCATCAACAGTGACCACAACAGCAAATGATCAAAACAATTTAGATTTTTTTTTTTTTAATATGCTTCAGTTATAATATTCATGGCAGAATAAAAATTGTTTCTTGATGGGCTTGGAGCACACAGGTGTCAATCCATTTAAACGATGCAGTCTCTTTCACCTCCAAGGAGCAATCTTTCCTTCTGCTGCTGGTCTCATTGATTGATCCCTGGCAGGTGGAGGCAGCTCTGTCCACCTCATCTAGCTCATTTCCCATCCTAGTTGTTGAATTTATGAACCTTTCAAGGTTTCCTCATGGCTATTTGCAAGTATAGAAATCCCAAAGAGCTTTTAGTAGACTTTTCAGGTTATTCTCTCCCCTCAATATAAGGCATACATTTAGAGTTGTGTTTTTGTTTAACCTCTCAGCAGTTTCAGGTGGCAAAATATCTACTGATTTTTGCAACCTGCAAATATAATCACAACTCATGTTTTCCTCCCTCTGAATCCAGGGAGGACCTGGACTCTCTCAGAGCTGTGCTTGCTTTTGGGCAAGAAAGCTTTTCATGGACGTGTTTTCCCAAAGAGCCTTTCTTAAGGAAAACCACATAAGGTATCTCATCAGTCCTAAAAGAAAGATGAATGGAATCAGAAAAACAAACACTTGATATTTCTTTTGAACACTGTATGTGTTGAAAGAGTTATTGAAATTCATTCCATATTATATATGTAAGTAGATGTCTGAAATAATTCAGGTTGTCAGGTATCTCAAGAGGCCCATGCCGAAGTCAGACCTGTTTTCTCTTCTAGTCAAGTGTGACCTTCTCCTGCCTCATTTCATGACCACCAGTTTCAATTTGTGCCCATTGCCTCCAATGGGGATTGCAGGCACTGAACCGTACCCACCAACACCTTTCTAGGAGCATTTTGAAAAAGCACACAGCATGGTTTCACAGCACCACGTCTTGCTTTTTGGCACGGGCATCACTGCTCTTGGTCAAATAAGCACAAAGACTCTGCAAAAGGGAATATCAGAGAACTTGCCTATTATTCTGCTCAGGTTGGATATTAGGGACATTTCTGCTCCGTAAGAGTGGTGGTGCATTGGCACAGGCTGCCCAGAGGAGTGATGGAGTCACTGTCCCTGGAGGTGTTCAAGGAAATTGGAGATGTGTGGCACTGAGGGACGTGGTTAATGGACATGGTGGGATGGGTTGGGGTTGGACTTGGTGATTTTAGAGGTCGTTACCAAGCTTAATGATTCTATGATTCTATTTGTCATGAAGTCCTGAAGGAAGACTTCCATGAGGTGTATGGAAGTAGGTCAGGACAAGTTATGTGGCTCCAATTTTGCCTCTCCAAATGGAAACCATGTTTTTGTGTGTATGCTTTTTTTTGTTTGTTTGTTTGTTTGTAGTGGTCCTTTTTGGGGGTTTTTTTTGTGGGTTTGTATTGTATGGTTTTTTATGTTTCTTCACATAGAGTCTTAGGCATGGCGATATTAAAGCCTGGTTCATGTAGAAACAGCACGGGCACATTTTAATATTTCCCATGATTTTACCTTTCATCCATTACAGACAGTGAGGAAACAATACAACACTGCCACCGAACCTATTTGTGTAAATTCATCACAAAATGGCAGATCCCATTATGGTGTTTTTCAGTTTCTGAGGCAAACTTTGGACAAAGTCATGAGTTCCAAAAAAAAAAAAAGATGAAACAGAGGTCATATGATTCTGAATCCAGCAGTTAGCATCATGATTATGACTTTTTTTGTTTGGAGGAAAGTGAAAGTTGTATAATAAGGGATGAGAATGGACTAATCAGTCCAAGAAGCAAAAGCTATTTGCTAAATAGTGGCCTCTCGGGCACACTAAAAAGAACAGCAGAAAATGTATGCATGGGTAAAGACAAATAGATCAACAGAAACTTGCATCTCAAAATAGAAATATTCCATCTCCATTATGTGGACACTGTCTATCAGCAAAAATGTGTATTGAAAATACATGAGTTATATCCTTTGATTGTCACAGACACTGAAAATACATAAACAGACATCCAGCAATGAAAGCAGAGAAGGCACAAGCTAAGTTACTGTGTTACCTCGGAAATGAACTGGTTATGAGTGGAAGCTCTCACAACAGATCCCATTTAACAAATGACATGACAGAAGGATGTGCTCCTACACCAGAACGTGCATCCACTGCCCCACCTTGAATATCTCAGCCAAGGCTTGGCTGCTGGGGTTATTTTTCTCAGCAAGGTGGGGTTCTGATATCCCATTCCTAGGCTGGTTATATTATAGGTATCTACACCCCCCATTGCCCATCGGTCATTCTCTGATGAGGTGAGATGATTCTCATAGACTTGTCTCCCCTGTTACTCCAGGCATTTACTGTGCCACACACAAAAACCTCCTGCAAGGCTCCTTCCTGCTGCTCTGTTCCTTTATTCCAGAGCAGCCAAGGATCAGGAGCCATGGCTTCAAGCTTGGGGAAGAGCTTTGCTTCAGCACACCCGTAGAGAAACCCAGAAAACTACAGCAGTGTATTTAGGGCTGACAAACCACAGCTTTTCCATGCTCAGCAGCCGTAGGATGGGAAGACCTTACTGTCATGTTGAGCAGCAGGAGCACAGCTCCTCCAGAAAGATGCCATCTGTGAGGTCGTTTTCAACTGAGACCTCCTGGGAGGAGTGATGCACAAAAGAAGAGAGGATTTCCTCAGCTGCTGTTATCAGGTTTCCCTCCTCCAAATACTCTAAAGGAATGGGTTTGCTAAAGCGTGTTCTGCCAATTTTCTATTCTTCATTACCTCACCTACAGCAGAGGTCGGCATTATCTGCTGCTCAGTGCATTGAAAGGCCAGCTGAGGAATCAGCACATACTTTGCTCAGACCTTGCTGTTCCCTTTGGATGTATTCCTGCAGAAAAGCTTAGGGACCATAATATGGTGACAATATCCCAGGGAGAAGGAACATGGAGTGCAAGGAAGCGCAGCTCAAATCCTGGGAATAAAGCAGCAATGGAGAAGTGGAGGAGGAGTAGGAGGGAAGGTATGGTCAAGTGTTCAACATGTCAGGACACTGCCCTGTCAGCTGCTGCTTTCCCACATGGGGCAAACAGATTTATTCAGGGGGTGCACTGCACACAACACACACGTTATCCCCAAGGGACAGCTGTACAACCTTCTTCAGCATCTTATTGCATCGTACTGCACTGATGCAGCTTTCTGTTGCAAAACAGCTCCCAGGTGCATGAAAGTGAGGAGTACAGAGAGAACTGGAATTCTTCAGCAGGATGACGCATTACAGAACTGCTCTGGGATTTACACCTCTGCTTCCTGAGAGGAAAGAAATCAATTTTCAATGATGACGCTTCTCTTTTTCCAGCTGGTAATGCAGCAGAATGGATGGGCTGTCACTGAGCCTGTGTGCAAAGTTGCAACAGGTTGCTGATGATTAAACACAACGTTCCTCCAGAATTGCAGGTTCTGATTCTGCCTGGAGGCAGCTAACAGACCTTTACAGCATGCTCCCTGTGGAAAGATCTACTCAGCATTTAAGCAGGCACTTTTTGCTGCCTTTTGTCTCTAGAGGTAAAGTCTGAAAGGAGAACGAAGCTTCTGAGTCTCTTTTGAGTTCTGCTGCCCAGATTTCCATATCATGAAGGATTGCCTGGAATTGGTGACACCCGCGCACCTGCCTGTGCCTCCAACGCTTCCTCTGATGCATTTCTATGTGTCAGGTGGGAAGATGTCTCCTGGATCACCTGCATCTGCTTTGCATAACTGACTGAAGTGTTTCACTGCCCCATTTCTGAATCTCTACAGGGTTTGCCAAAGAGAACTGCTGTCAGACTGTAGTCCCCCATCTGTTTCTAGCTGACCCCAACCTGATTTAGCAGAACCAGGATTTATTTAGCAGTCAGGGAAAGTTTTGTCTTTCTATAAATTATATAGAAAAAGATGCCATGAATACAATAGCCCCGTTTCCCATGGATGCTGCCCAGAGCTCCCCTCTCACCTGACAACAAGAGCTGCTGTTTTGAGTCCCTGCAGGTGTTTTGAACCTGCTAGTTAGGCTTTGGGGCTTTTGCTTCTGGCTGATGTTTATTGCATTATTGGCAAGCATATCTTTGCTTTCCCTCTGGATTTTAGCATCTTTTTCTCCCTTTCTATCCCATTCTCCACACTTTCTCACACATGGTTTTGCTTTAGTTCTCTCTTCCCCTGGCAACTTTTTTGATATGTTCTGAAAACTTACAGCATCCTCTGCTCAAGTCTGCCCACAGAGCAGAAGGAAAGGAGCAGTCTGCCTGGTATCCAGTCCAAAACAGGCATAGGCAGCAACTGACATGAAATGCAACCTTCCTACTTAGGCATCTAAGGAGAGCACAGTCCAGGTGTTGGAAATGGCTACGGAACATGAGTCAGTTGAACGCATTTGCTGTGAGACCCACAAGCAGCAGAGGCACAAAATACTCCTAAAAACAGACCCAAATCCAGCTGGCAAACCAAACCATCACAGAGTCTGCTTCAGCCCCAGCCTATCTGCAGAATGGGCAGCACTGCCTAGGAGCTGTTCGCATGGCTGACTGCAGGGCTGCTGAGCCCTCAGCCAGGGCAGACTGGTGGCAGATTGGTGGGAAGGGATGAGCCAGAATGGCCTGAGAGTAAAGTGCAGCTTAGCCCCGTGCCAACTCATGTGCCCACAGCCCTGCCCAGGCAGCATTCCAGCCACCAACCCCTTTGCAGTCCCTCATCACCCAGCAGTGTATGGGTGCCATCTCCTCTTCCAACAATCTACTTTTTGATTCTGTTTAACTCTGATCTTGTCTGCCAGCAGAGCTGCCACTCGGATGACAGCCAGGAGCCATGAGCTGAGCAGCGTCTGTTCCTGCAAGATCCTCAGGCTGCCCAGCTTGCTCCTACTCTCTGCCATCATCAGAACACAGCCTGATTTCTTTTCTTTTTCTATATTTTTTTCCTTTCCTCTAGCACAACACCACGAAGACACCCAGATGCTGATCACACTGCACAACTAACTAGGATTTATGATCCACAACCATCAGGAACAAGCAGAAAAATTTCCCTCCTGTTTGATCAGAAGCCACAATTTCATCAAGGCTACAAACACCCAGGGCGTTACAACCGACTGATGGACATTGCTCAGACCATCTCCAAATGCGTGCCTCTGTGCTGGCCTTTCTCCAGTCCTGTCTTCTTCCTTCAGCTGGCTAAATTTCACTGACCATAGCAAGAGAACCTCAGGTCCCCTCCGTTGCTCAACTTGGTCTGACAGCAAGCACCCTCCAGGATCCTTATGTAGGATGGGTGCTGGACCTGCTGCCAGCCCCTTGCACAGCTCCCACATCACCCCACACCATGCTGGGAAGCAGCACACGAAGGGCTCCAGCAAGCAAACTGAAACTCAACAGGATGCCTGCTCCTCCTCAGCTGTGCCACAACCCGTGCTCATCATACTATGCCCACACAACACAGCCAGTGACATCCAGGGCTATCCTCACCCTGCACCACTACCATCCACATGCCCGGAGTGGAGAAAAGCAGAGCATCTGCTCATACTCACAGTTTTGAAGTCCTCATGGTTGCATTCTTGGCCTTTGAATTTGCAGTACAGCATCATATCCTTCAGGTCGTGGCCAACCCGTGCCAGGAACTCCTGCATGTTGAAAACTTTAGGTTTATACTGCTTAAAGTTGGCCTTCTCTTGGAGGATGGCTAAGACAGCCGGGTCAGCCAGGTGAGGGTTGGGGATCTGCAGATTGACATCGAGCAGAGCCAGCAGCTCCCCAGCATGGTACAGATCATTAGTGGTCAGCCGGGAAAAGCGGAACTCATTGAGGTTACAGATGGTGACAGCGGGGAACACCAGGCTGTTTGCCACCACCTCATCCACTTTGGTGACGTGCTGGTAGGAGAAGTAGAAAGCCACCCGGTCCGAGCTCTCCACCAGGAGGAGCCCCAGAGAGCCCACAAAGGCCAAGGTCCAGAGCAGGCGCCGGATGGTCACTGGCCCATAGACGAAGACATGACGGATCCCGTGGAGTGTGGAGGTGTTGGCAAAAATCTGGATGCTGGAAGGCTGCAGGCTCCCCATGCTGCCCTCGCTGGTGCTGTCCTTCAGATCCATTGGGAGTAGCTGGTGAAATCCTTGCACTGCTTTTTGGGTCAGGCTGTAGCTGGAACTGGGATCCTTCCCCTCCCCTCTGGAAAGTAATTAGAGCCTTTTAGAGGAGAGAGAGCGAAGACGGTCTCAGACCAGCTGCCACGAGCTTATCCCACCAGCTCAGCAATAGCTTCGCAGGGGTAAATATTTATACAAACATCCATTCAAACTCTAGCTCTTGATTTCCTCGGTGTGATAAGAAGGGCTGGTTTTATTTAGGGAGACACCAAGGTGATGTGGAAGAGATGTGGGTGGGAAGCGAAAGCCGAGCCAATGGAAATAAAGTCCTCCCCCTACACACGCACACACACACACACACACACACACACACCGAACGAGATGAGATTAAGCAAGAGGGAGAGCTTCAAACAAGCGGAGCAGCTCAGCAGCTCGCAGCCTGTTAACTGGTGCGTGAAGCCAAGGATGCTGCTACCCAGAGCTGATGGCTGGCGGCGGGGCTTCCAGACTCATCCTTCCCGTGCTCTGAAGGTGCTGCCGGATTTGGGCATCTCTTCTCCTCCCCACCCTGCTGTTTTGGGCAGGGCTTTAGGAAATAGCCCCCTCCCTAAAACCCCACCGGTGTTATTTTGCAAGAGTTTCTCTCAAGGAAAGCTGGGCAGCTAAATTCAGCAGGAAAATGCAAGAAAAGCAAAGGAAGAAAAAGGGGAAGGAGGGAAAAGGATTAAAAAAAAAACATGAAAAAGGGGGAAAAATAGCTTCTCAGTTCCGTGCATGCATGTAGCAATAAAAAGCAATAGCTTGAATCCTCTCTGCCATGCAGCAGCTCCGGAGCAAAAAAGGAAAAAAAGAGTCAGACAGAAAAGGATGAAGCGGGAGAGGTAGTGGGGGAGAGGGGCTGCTGTGTCTCTCCTTCCTTCTCTCTGTCTTTGCCTCCCTGCACTTCAGGACTCCAGCAGGCGAAGCACCGAGAGCTGTGAGTCACACATAGATCCGAGCCCCGCGGCGGGCGAGAGCAGCACTGCCAGATGTTTGGTGCTGCTGGAAGGCAGCTGCGATGGATGCGTGCAGGGAAGGTGCTCCCAGCTGCGCCTTCAGATGGGAGGTTTGGAGGGGTGGGGATGCTGGGGAGGCAAACTGGGAAAGGTTTCCTAGCCAAGAGATGCTGCAAAATCCTACACACTGAAGCCTCCAGGTGTGACAGCATCCTTAGCACATGCTGCAGGAGATGGGAAGGAGCAAGTTGTAGCCCTGGATCTGAGAAAGGTCAGGAGTAGTTCCTCTCTACACTGACTCTGTGCACAGCAGTATTTTTATCTGTTTTATCTCAGATGCAGAAGGAAAAAATACTTTCTGTCTCCATACAGTGCTATGGCAGGTGAGGGTCCCTGGGGCCATGGTGGCATGGATGTGACAGTCAGCTGAGAGCAGAGGCTCAAGGAACAGCCATAGGCTGTCAGTCTGTGGTGTGATACCCAGAGACTATCCTGTGAAGTTACCTTGAGAACAGACCCAAAGATTATCTTGGGCAAAGTAAGCCTGATTTTTATCTTGTGCTGTTATTCAGCCATGCCATCTCCCAGCCTACCTATGTGAATGTCTCCCAGGCTGAACTACTCAACCCAGCACTGCTATCTGGCTATGCAGTGCTGCTCTCTCTCTTCTACACCAGGGAAACTGAGGCAAAGAGAAGCTGAAGAACGTGTGAGCAGTCACATAAACAGTTTGCACTGCAGCATCAGTTGAAGACACCACTTGGTCTCTGGGTTGCTGGCACTCTGACACCTTAGAAGCCTCCTGCACCTTGTCTTGTGCTTTCCTGATGGGGTGGACAGCACTGAGCAGAGCCAAGCAAGGTGTGAGCCAGAATGAAAGCAGATCAGGGCAGTGGTTGCAGCTCCAGAGCTGCCTCCTCCTGCACTCAGCATGTCTCCAGATAAGACCATTTCCTCCCTTCTAAAAATGCCTGGCAGGAATAGGCTCCCTTTCCCACCCATCAGCATCCCAGCTCCAAATGTCTCCTTTTCCACCGCCTGTGCTGTTTGGCCTGATGCATTAATGCTTTCATTTATTCACCATGCACACTGCCTTTACAGAGCTGTTTTCTGTAATTCATACCATATACCATCTGCTGCCTTTTATTAGTTGACTGTGTATAGCACTGCGGGTGCAGTCTGGAGGAAGAAACAGCATCCCCAGAAGTGCTGCACAGCACTAGAAATGCTCATGGTTTTCTCAGTTTAGAGATGGACCATGGAGACAAATGCTGCCCAGCGGTGCCTTGCAGGCAGCCTGCAGTCTGGTTGTCACCACGGTGGCCAGGGTGTCCCCAGGACTGGGAAAGTCAGCTCTGATCCCATTTGGAGCTGTGCATGGGGGTGACACCAGCAGTGCTGGGGACACATGTTGGGAGGGATGGCAAGGGGAGTTGGGACCACAGAGATGTGGTGATGGAGGGGGCAGTAAGGACAGGTTAACAAGGGATGCAGAGAACAGTCTGACCCTGTCTCATTGCACAGCCTGTGCCTGCCCTCTTGTGTCTTAAGAACATACTGCAGTGCACAGAGCCCTGAAACAGATGGAAAATGGGTTTCCTGGGGAAGAAAAAGAGGCAAAGGGGAGGTCCCAGCCTTCGGTAGCCCCTCTACTTTCCCAACCCCGCTGAGAAGCATGTCCCAAGCGAGCAATTTGCATTGGCAAAGCTTGAACTGCTCTGGGCCCAAACTGACACCTGGAACAAGAGCTTTGCTGAAAGTGATTGTGGTCCTGTAAGTCTCACACTGTTCCTCAACCTTTCCCCAAAATTTTGGACCCCCTTATCACCTAACAGCACATTGCCAATAGCTCCAAACTACTGGGAACACACAGCCCCACTTAGTTGAGAGACCTTGGCTAATTAAAATAGTCCTCCTTTACAAACGGGAAGATAATTTGGAATTCTGATGTCTCCCCTGAAATTAAATCTGATCCCTTCCAAGGTAGTCTTGGCTGAGCTAAAAGGCTTTTTACTATGTATAGAAAATTTTAAAAAAACATGATTGGATTTTGATCATGTAATATTATGCTTGGATTTTTAATAGTCTATATAATGAAAGCCATTAAAGAGTATAAAAACTCTCCTGGAAAGAAAACATGAAATATTCAAACGGCTGCATGTAGTGGCTGGAAAGCTGCACGAAGGATAAGGATCTAGGGGTGTGGGTCGATGCTTGGCTGCACACGAGCCAGCAATGTTCCCAAGTGGCCAAGAAGGCCAATGGCATCCTGATTGTGTCAATAATAGCACAGCCAGCAGAGCATGAGGTGATCGTCCCTCTGTACTCAGCTCTGGTGCGGCCACACCTCAGTGCTGTGTTCAGCTCTGGCCCCTCGTTAAAAGAAAGACATTGAGGCCCTGGAGTGTGTGCAGACAAGGGCAACAGAGCTGTGAGTGGCCTGGTCCAGAGGCAGGAGGCCTTCCCTGATGGGAAGCGGTGGGGGTGCAGCCTTCCATCTTTGTGTAGCAAATTCCCAGGCCAGCAGCCCAGAGCACCACTACAGCCAGTCAAGGGCTCAGAAGGCTGCTGTGGAGATGTGGAAATACTTCAGACATTCTAGTTTTGTTGGGCCCAGCAAAGAGATGTCAAAAGCACTAGAAAGATTCAGATTAGAAACCTGCTGACACATGCTGTGAGTGCTTGAGGCTGAGCGCACGGTGGCTCCTGAGCTGCATTGATGGTGCTGACGGGTAAAAAAGGATGTTCTTGTCAGCAGACATGGTTGGGATATGTGTGGGGCTCATCCTTCAAAGAAAAACATTCCAGTTATCATGCTGGTAGAAATGGAAATGTTATTGCTTTCTAAGGAAGTTTAAATTTAGTTTTAATTTTCTGGTTCACGTAGGTTAGTCTTCATCAGGGTGGCTCTGATGCTCACGGAGCATCTGGGACAGCAGCTGTTGGGACGCTGCTGGAAAATGGCAATAAACTGTGTTAGTTATTTGGGTGCTGAGGTGTGGGTTTGAATTCTGACACAGCTGCTCGGTAGAAAATTTTTAGTATTTTTTTAATGTTTTGGCAGCGGACTGTATGTGAGAGATGAAACTTCTGAGAGTTGAACTCCACAGCTGTAGGAACTGCTGTCAAAGCCACTCTTCAGTGTTCATCTACCTTCCTTTGTAAGGTGACTGGGGAAACCACCTTCTGTCCAGCCAACAGGTGCAGGAAGGACTGCATGAAACCCTGTGGGCAGCAGGAAACGCTGGAGTGTTACCGTCCCACTGGGAAGTGATTTTTGGCCTTCTTGTGCACCCTGATTCAGCAAGTGCTGCTGAATGGTCCTGCTTGACAGCTGCTCCTCCAACTTATGCTTTACTTTCTATTCTCCTGGTCCTCTGACCCAGCTGTTTGCTTTTCTGCAATATAACACGCAACACTCCTTGCTGCTATTGTCCTGCTGGTTGTCTTATGACTTAAGCAGGAAATACAACGGGGCTAAACCTTCAGCAAGGAACAAGTCAGGCCAGCTTCATGTTCTGTGCTGCTCTGGTTTCATTACTTTCTGTAATGGCAACAAACCCAGCAACAGCAGTGAAGATTGCATCTTTTCTGCAGATAAGTGAATTATTTGTGGCCTGGAGCTGGCAGTATGGAAGGAGGCCGATGAGTGGATTATTATTATTAGACATGAGGTCCCTCTTGTGTGTGTTGGGGCCCACGCTTGTTTTACTGCCACCGTCATGGCTTGCTGTTTCCTGACTGTGGAGATGAGCGTGTGATTCTGTGGCCTTCCCTGGGACCAGAAAAGGGAGAACCCAGCATGGGAAGGGACAGCAACGCCAACTGCCCAACTTGGTCTCTTTTTTTAATCATAGCTTTTATTTCTCAGAGGCAGGCTGAGAGGCAGATGTTGGCCTCTCAGAAGCTGCCCGAGGCAGATGTTGGCCTCTCAGAAGCTGCCCGAGGCAGATGTTGGCC
>JAPSGF010000083.1:591272-738164 GCA_035772895.1 Perdix hodgsoniae
ATTTGAGGAGAATAATTGTGATTTTGGGGTGGTAAGTGAAGATTCGAAAAGAGAAATGGGGATGTGAGGGGAGAACGGGATTTGGGGGCAGAAAAGTGAAGATTTGAGCAGAAAAATGGTGATTTGAGGAGAAAATTGGGTTTTTGGGGGGAGAAAAGTGAAGATTCGAGTAGAAAATTGGGGATTTGGGGAGAAACCTGGGATTTCTGGTCAGAAAATTTCCTTCTCCCAGGAAGTATGACATTTTCACCCAGAAATTCCTGGTGTTTCTCTGAAACTGTTACATTTTCTCCCAGAAATAACAAATTCCTTCCTGTGAATATGACATTTTCTCCTAGAAATACGTTTTCTCCCCAAAATATGACGTTTTCTCCCAGAAATAAGTAATTTTTTCCCAGAAATTCCAGTTTTCTCTTCAAAAATATGAAATTTTCTCCTAGAAATAGCAGTTTTCTTCCCATAAATATGACGTTTTTTGTCAGAAATATCATTTTTCTCCCTCAGAATATGACTTTTCTACTTGAAATACCAGTGTTCTTTCCCAAAAGATGACATTTTCTTCTGGAAATACCACTTCTCACCCCTAAAATGTTACATTTTCTCCCTGTAATAGCAGTTTTCTCCCCCAAAATATGACATCTTCCTCCCAGAAATGCCAGTCATTTTTGGGGGGAGAAAACTGGTATTTCTGTGAGAAAATATAATAATTTTCGGGTGAAAATTGGTATTTCTGGGAGAAAACACTGGAGTGATGTTGAGATGACACTAAATTGACACTGGGGGGACTGACATCAGAGAGTGACGCCAGGCAGTGACATTGACTGGGAGATGCTAAGGCGTGATGCTGTGGTTACGTTGGTGTGTAATGTTGGAATATCACCGGGGTTGACAGCAGGGAGTGTCACTGGGGTGACACTGAGGCGGCAGGGGTGATGTTGGGCTGATGCTAAGGGGTGGCCCTGGAGTGACACTGAGGTATCACTGAGGTTTATAATCTAGGGTTGATGCTGGAGTTTATACTCAGGTTTGATACTGTGGTGAGATTGGGGTGATGCTGCAGTGATGTGGTGGAGTGACACCGGGGGGAGATGTTGGGGTGATGTTGGGGTATCACTGGGTTTAAACATCAAGGAATGATAGTGGGGCGGTGTTGTCAGGGTGATGCTGGGGGAGCACACTGGAGCAACATTGTGGTGACTCCAGGTTGACATTGGGGGATGCTAGGGGATGATGTTGGGTACCGTTGGGGGGTGACATCAAGGAGTGATGCTGGGGGGTGTCGTTGTTCGGGTGATGCTTGAGGTGACCTGGCTGCCTGTCCCCACAGCTCCAGTGAAACGCTGGGTGACAACACGGTGACATATAGCATCCCTGTGTGCTACGAGGTGGGTTTGGTGGCTACCTGGTGAGGTGAGAGTACACCCTCTGGACTCCCCTGCACCCCACAGCCCCAAAGGGGACCTTGGAATAGGAACATCCCCGTGGCCCACATGGTACCTTACTACCTGAGTAGGTGGTGTTGCTTGGGGCAACAGATGAGATGCAGGCAGATGCAAACTGCCAGGAGAAAGGTCTGACTCCAGGAGGTGGAGGAAGGAAGGACAGTAGTCCTATCTGGTAGGCCAATTCCCACTCTTCTAGTCTTCATAGCTTTCCCTATTTCTAAAAATGTACTGTAGCCAAAGACCACAAACCTAGGTCTCTGAAGGTTACAAAAGGCACATCCAATATGAACATACAGATAAATGAAAGGGGAGGCGTAGAAGAGGAGCTCTGGAAGTACTGTATGATGCCTGTGGTTTCATGGGGGCCCTTGGAGTCCACTGGTGCACAATGGGGATCCTCTGGGATACCCCAGGACCCCTCCTGTGCACTCTAAGAGCCTCCTGGGGATGCCTGGGATGCTCAAAGAAATGATGATTCACTTCCCAGCCAACCAGCTCCCACCAGCAGGAATTATGTCCCAGTTGATCAGATACAGCCGATGCTCAGTTCCTACACTCTAGGGCTCCATAGAGGCTTTCTGAGAGGGGTCCAAGGGCCTCCCAGTTAATTTCTGGGCACCCTGAAAACTCCTATGGAACCCAGTGCCCTCTAATGTGCCATAAGCATCCTTCAAGAACCTGTGATGAGCACTAGAGACACATCTCATATTGAGCGTACTGTAGGGAGCCCTAGACACATCCCAAAGCACTCTAGAGCCCTTTCTCAGCTCTTCATTGTGCTCTAGGGTTGTTCACTGGTTTTCCAGTGTGCCTTACTGGACTCCAATCTCTTCTGGTGCACCCTACTGTACTTCCAGAGCCCCCCAGAGTTCATTCCACGACACTAAAGACTTTGGAGTGCATCCCAAAGGCTTCCCTGGGCCACCAAATGTACTTCAAGGCACACTAATGAAATCCTAAAGTTTATCTATGTCCCCTAAGCTGCCCTAGAAGCTTCTCAGTCTGTTGTAGAGGCTTCCAAGAATGCCCAAGTGGACTCTGGGGCATCCTACAATATTCCCAGGGCTCCTCGGGATGCTCAAGGTTTCACTAAAGGCTTTCCAGTGCACCCATCTGTAGTCCAAGTGTGTCCCAGTAAATTCTGGGCCACACCAGATGACTCCCTGAGCTCCATGGGCCTCAGTATGGCACCCTGGGGTGTACTAAGAACGTCTCAGAGCGCTCTGCGGTGCCATCACATACAGTGGGTGCAAATGTGGATGTGTGTGATGGGCAGCCAGCAGCTGGTGACTAAAGCTGGATTCCTGGGTGCTGAGGGAAATGAGATTTTTCCATGGCTGCACAGCATGTGGGTAGGTTAAGCGGAGATACGTGAGGAAGCGATGTTCCTTCCCCTATGGCAATGGCAGGAGATGTCTTTTCCTGCCCATTTTCCCTCTTTTCTGTGCGGTTCCCACTGCTCCTGTGCAGCCCTATGAAGCGCGTCACACCATCCCCCCTTTCCCGTGGCGCACGGTCGCGCCACACAAGAGTCTCTACACGACCATGCATGTGTGGAGCAGAATCTGCAGTACGTTTTGTTAGCGGGTGGCAGCTGGGAGAACTGGTGCTGGGGACACCAGTGCTGGGATATCATGAGGGGGGGGACACGTCGTTTCGCTTTTGGGCTGGGGAATGGGGGGGGAGGGAGGGAGGGGGGAGAAGAAGGCTCTGGTGTGTGGGCACACGTGGGTGGAGCATTTGCTAGCATGTGAACGTGTGTGCGCATAGGGCGTAAGTGTGCCCGTCCCTGTCTTGTGCAATGTGCACACACAGCATTTCACCGTGTGTGCATAAGAGAGGATATCACACCCACGTGAAGGGCTCGGGGTGGGGAGAGGGGGAAGTTGAGCGCTGTGCGGCCCCTTTAAATCCGTGCCCTCTTCACCAGTAAGGAGCTCGCGGCCCGTCCCCCCGGCTGCCATGGCAACGTCACCTACCCCCTTAAAGGGGACACACGCCATCCTCCCCCACCCGAACCCCCGGGAAGGTGCGTGGCAGCGTGCGGGGGGGCTCCTACGGGTGAGCAAATGGGGGGGGGGAGAGTGTGAGTGTGCACGGGCGTGTGCAGACAGGGGAGGCGTGCACAGGATATGAACATGCGGATCTGCATGTGAACATGCATGGTGTGTGTGTGCACACAAATGTGAGGGTACAAAGGGAGGCATGCATCAGTATGTGCACATGAGTCTACATTCGTGTGAACATGCACTGGTGGGGGCAAGGGTTTGCACACGTGTGGACGTGCTCAGGTGTGCGGGCTTGTGGCTGACCAGGACTGTGCACACCTGTGTGCATATTAGGAGCACATTAAATGTGCTTTTGAATGCACACAGCTGTTCATATTGTGCACGTGTGTGAGTACGCACAGGCTTGTGCTTGTACACTGATGCTCACATGGTTGCACACATAGATGTGCATGAGTGTGCATGCAGAGGCAGGTGTGTGCAGCAGCATGAATATACTTGTACAGAGACAATCACACAAGTGTATGAGAATACACGTATCTCTGTTAATGTGTATGCTGTGTACAGGGACACTTGTGTGCAAGCATGCACTCTGCACGCATATGTGTGGGCTTTGCACCTGCCACATTGAGGCAGTGAGCACGTAGCAGAGGATGCGTGCTCCTTTTGTACATCCATGCAACTTTCGCGCGCCCGTGCTCCCTTTGCATGTGCATGCTCCTGTTGCATACCCGTCTGCTGCAGCCGCGGCTCGGGGTGCAGCAGGCACAGGCGGGGGCCGCGGTACCCGGATCTGGGCAGGAGGCGGGCAGGAGGCCGGGCTCTGCTGCCTGTAGCCATGAACAGCGGCCCCAAACCCAGGGCTTCACCGTCTGCCTCCGGTGCCCCGCTGGGTCCCCAAGGTAGGTCGGATCCCCGGGCGCGGAGGGCGAGTCAGAATGTGATGCTGTGCAGGGGCTGGTGGCTGTGGGATGCACTGGGGGTAAGCTGGGGGCAGGGCTCGGGGGGGGGGGGGGAAGCAGGGGGAGGGAAGGGTGATCTCCTGGGTCATGCTGTGAACCTCCTCTAGGTGTGGAGTGAGGGGTGTTCGGGAGCAGCGCTTCTTCTCTTCCCTTTTTCATCTGCATTTCAAGCCTCGACCGCCATTGCACGCAGCCTCTCCTTCCATTGCAAGCGCTCCCTGCTGAATCGCAAGCCCTTGTTTGCATTGCAGTCCCCTCGCTGATTGCATCACACCACCTGGTTAAATTGCACTCAGATGTATTACATTCCCGTGTTTGCATTGCAACTTCCTCATTT
The DNA here is from genome assembly GCA_035772895.1 of Perdix hodgsoniae. Classification (NCBI taxonomy): domain Eukaryota; kingdom Metazoa; phylum Chordata; class Aves; order Galliformes; family Phasianidae; genus Perdix; species Perdix hodgsoniae. Next base: position 596,023 of record JAPSGF010000083.1, read on the forward strand.
GCAGTGCTGTGTCGTCGTTCCCCATCCCCAACCAACCCCCCCTACCCGCCCTCCGCCCCCCGCCCCCCGCCCATTTACACTGCAATCTCTTGTTTGCATTGCACTGCCTGGTGTGTTGCAAACCTCCCCCCCTCCAGGCTTTCCTGCATCCTGCCAGTTGCACTGCAGACCTCCCTGCTGCTGCACGAACTGAGTGTGGGGAATACCCCTCCAGGGGGTTTTGAGGAGTTCCCTCCTTTCCCTATGTAACAACACCCCCCCCAGTGACGTTTTTTGGTGTCTTTTGAAGGTAGGTTCTCCTTGTTGCTCCTACTGCAGGGGCTGGAGGGGCAGTTTAGCCTCCTGCAACAATAGGTGGGAGCTTGGGGAGGCAGCCCTTTGCAAGGAGATGCTGTGCTCATTGCAGGGGGACATTGAGGCATGGGTGGGAGGGGGGACACAGCATAGAGCCACTAGCCCCCCTGGAGCTATCACACTACCATCAAGTACCCTGGGGTGAGGTGAGGGGGATATGGAGACCCTAAATCTGTCCCTGTCCCCCTCCCTTGACTGTTCCTGAGTCCCTGTATCCCTGTGTTCCCACGTCCCTATGTCGCCAGCCATGCAGCAAGTCCTCGACAATCTCCTGGGCCTCCCCAGCGCCCCAGGTGCTGCTGATCTTGACCTCATCTTCCTCCGCGGCATCATGGAGAGCCCGATAGTAAGGTCCTTGGCAAAGGTACAGTGGCGCAAGGCTCTGGTAGCACTGTGTCCCTCCTGTCATCTTGAAGCATGGGGAAAGAAGGGCACGTGGGAGAATGGAGGTGTGTGGATGGGTGAGTGTGAATGGGCACAAGTGTGTGTGTGTGTGCATGTCTGTGTTGCACAGATGAAGATGCACATTTGTGTCTGCTTGCATATGTATGCACAAATACTTGCGTCTGTGTGATGAGAAGGTATGCACATCTGTGTGCATGCACGTGTGAAAATGCACTTGTATGGGTGCATGGTTGTGTGCGTGCATATATGTGTACACATAGGGAGGTGTGTGTGCTCACACGTGTGTGTGTGCATGGAAGTAAATGTGCATGCAGTGCATGTACACAGCTGTGTATGAGGGTCTTGTGCTGCAGCTGTATGTGGGGTTGGGAAGCAGCGAGAGGGGGCTGGGTATGAGTGAGGAGAGGTGGTGTACAAGGTGGGGTATTCACACGTGTGCCACTTGCTGGCTGTGCTTATGGGGTGCATGTGATTGACGCATGTCCTGCATGTTCAGCACAATGTGTTTGTATTTATATATGCACGTGTGCACTGGCACATACATGCACAGGTTGGTGTGGTAGTGTGCATGCAAGGCTGGGTGCAGATGTGCATCCAAACAGGTGAATTTATACATGTGAATGCACGGCTCTGTGCCCGCGCAGAGGGTGCATGTGGACGTGTTTGTGCACAGTGTACATGCGTGTGTGTGTGCACCGTGTGGATACAAACGTGGGCACCAGTGGCAGCAGGAGTCCCTTGCCCCCACCCCAGGCCCACGAGCGACTGGAGGAGACAAAACTGGAGGCAGTGCGGGATAACAACGTGGAGCTGGTGCAGGAGATCCTGCATGACATTGGGCACCTGGTGCAGCAGGACAGTGCAGCAGCCGAGCTGACCCGCATCCTGCGTGAGCCCCACTTCCAGGTGTGGCAGGAGGCATGCAAGCCCTGTGCATGCAAGGTGCATGTTCGAACCCCGTACGCGTGCAAGGTGCGTGTGCACAATGTGTGACAGTGTGCACCTTGCAGTCCCTGCTGGAGACCCATGACTCAGTGGCCTCCAAGAGCTATGAGACACCCCCGCCCAGCCCTGTCCTGGATCCAACCTTCAGCAACCAGCCTGTGCCCCCCGACGCTGTGCGTATGGTGGGCATTCGCAAGACGGCTGGGGAGAACCTGGTAAGCTGGATCAGGACAATGCTGGGGGCAATGTAAGGTGCAAGGTGCATTGCGGGGTGCTGGAAGCATTGCAAGAGTATCACAGTGCTGGGGACACTGCATAATTTTGGAGAATTGCAGGGTGTTGGGGAAATTGCATGATGCTGGGGACTTCTCTGAGTGCTGGGGGCAATTAAAGTTGCAGAGGGGCATTAATGGATGTTGACGGCATTGCTTGGGGAACTGCTGGATACTGGGGGCATTGCACAGTGCTGATGACACCACAGGGTACTGGGGAAATTGCTGGGTGCTGGGGACACTGCAGGATGTCAGGACGTTACTGAGAGCATTGCATGGAAACCTTGGATGGTTCTGAAGACGTTGGATGGTACTGGGAACATTGCAGGATATTGGAGTAATCGCTGTTGCTGGGGCAGTGACACGAGGTGACTGCTGTCAGAGCTGATGTGGGACTGTTCCACCCAGGGAGTGACTTTCCGGGTGGAGCGTGGGGAGCTGGTGATTGCCCGCATCCTGCATGGGGGCATGGTGGCCCAGCAGGGCCTGCTGCACGTAGGGGATGTCATCCGGGAGGTGAATGGGCAGGAGGTGGGCAGCGACCCACGAGTGCTGCAGGACAGCCTGCGTCACGCCAGTGGTAGCGTCGTCCTCAAGATCCTGCCCAGCTACCAGGAGCCACACCCGCCCCGGCAGGTACTCACACTTACATCCTGCACCCATACCCTGCATGTTGCACCTTGCACCAGTTCCCTAGCCTATGGCTCATGAGTCCCACTACCTTATGTCGACATTGTTCCCGCCTCTGTGCTGTCCTGGTGCTTCCATTTTCACTGTGCTCTATACCCAAGCGTCACCTGTTCCTTTGTCGCGTGCCCTGTGTCCCATCTACTCATGCTTTTGTGTCCTATGTCTCCAGCTCCCTGAGCTTCGTGTCCCTTGCAAACCAGCTGGGAGTGTCCATAGTTTGGAGTCCCACTGCTTCTTTGTGTCCTGCGCCCCAGGCACCCACAAGGGCACCCCATCCCTACCTAAAGTGGCTGCAGTGTCGCTCATCTGACTCCATTCCCTTCCCCACAGCAGGACTTGGCTGCTGTGTCTCCTACCCTGTACCACGTCAGCTGCATGCTGTCACCCAGAGAGGAACAAAGAAGCACTGTCAGCAGGTCCTTTGGCACTGCACCGCCTGGCACTCTGTGTCCCCAAGCATCCTGCTGCTTGTGTGCACACGTCCTGCCCAGCCAGGGATTAGACACTGCTGTTGCATACGCATGCACAAATGTGTGTCACTGCGGCTGCACTGTGCCTGGGTGCAGGGCTGTGTGTAGGTGCAGTGCTGTGTGCAGGCACTGCCCTAGGACTGCTGTGGTGTCTGGGTGCTGCCCTGGGTGCTGCCTGTGTGTGCGTGGCTGCCCTGCTCGCCTGCCTGCACTTGGGCAGGGAGGACGTGTGTGCATGTGCATGTGTGAGTGTGCATAGTGCTAGGAAAACTGAGGTGCATTGCTGCAGGAAGCCAGGAGCATGACACCCATGTGTGTCTCCCATGTTTCTGGTGACCCCCGTTGCCCCCAGGTCTTTGTGAAGTGCCACTTCGACTATGACCCAGCTTCCGACAGCCTCATTCCCTGCAAGGAGGCCGGGCTCCGCTTTGCTGCCGGAGACCTTCTGCAGATCGTCAACCAGGATGATCCCAACTGGTGGCAGGTAAGAGTTTGGCATTCTTGTCTTCTGTCCCCCAGTCCAGCGTCTCCCAGCAGCCTAGGGGCTGCTGAGGGTGTGTTGTTGTTGCTGCTGCGTTTTTGGAGGGGGGAGGGGAGCCTTGAGGCTGGGGAGGCATATCTCTGTGTGCCATACTGTGCTCCCCCCAGGAGTGCAGTATGGGGAGGATTTCTAGGGACATGGGGCCCCCACGCACCACACTTCCCCCTCAGGCATGCCATGTGGAGGGAGGCAGTGCGGGGCTTATCCCCAGCCAGCTGCTGGAGGAGAAGCGAAAAGCCTTCGTGAAGAGAGACTTGGAGGTGGCCCCCACATCTGGTATGAAGCTCCCTGCCCCGCTGTGGGTCCCCAGCTCCTATAGCAATGTCCTCGTGCCCTGGTGCTGTCCCTAGCCTTGGCATAGCCAGCCTCGTGCCCTCAGCAGGGGCCCTGTGCAGCAGCCTCAGTGGGAAAAGGAAGAAGAGGATGATGTACCTGACCACAAAGAATGCCGGTGAGCATCCCCAAGGAACAGTCCCTAGACTGTGCTTGTGGTGGCACCCTGGGATCCCCATGGCACACAGCGAGTGTCTGTCCCTTGCACAGAATTTGACCGCCATGAGCTGCTGATCTACGAGGAGGTGGCCTGCATGCCACCTTTCCGAAGGAAAACCCTGGTGCTTATCGGTGCACAGGGCGTGGGGCGACGCAGCCTCAAGAACAAGCTCATCATGTCTGACCAAGCACGCTACGGCACCACCATCCCCTGTGAGTGTCCCCATGTCATCCACAAGTGTCACCTTCCTCCAATGACTGTTATGGTCCCCTAAAACACTGCCACCTCCCTAAAGGCATTATTGTCTCCTAAACATATTGCTGTCCCCCATGAGCATGGTCATCTTCAGGTATAATCACTGTTCTCTTTGAACATCACCAGCCCATAAAAGCATCACTGCCTCCCCATGTACATCACCATCCCCTAAGAGCAGCACTGTCCCCCATGAGTAGCACTATAACCCAGCCTCATGCAGTTGTGTCACAGCCCCGTTACCATCACCATGTACTGAATGGGATCCCCCAGGGTGGGCTGGCATTGGGTGCTCAGGGTGACATTGCGGGCAGACACGTCACGGAAGCCCAAGGACAGCGAGAAGGATGGACATGGGTACCACTTCGTATCACGGAGTGAGATGGAGGCAGACATCAAGGCAGGTCACTATCTGGAGCACGGCGAGTATGAGGGCAACCTCTATGGCACCAAGATTGACTCCATTCGTGCTGTGGTGAACGCTGGCAAGATGTGCATCCTGGACGTCAACCCACAGGTAGGCAGCACCTGACAGGATGACTAAGGGGAGGTCTGCAGGGTTCAGCCCCACCCCATCCTCCTACAGGCAGTGAAGGTGCTCAGGACAGCAGAATTTGTGCCCTATGTGGTGTTCATTGAAGCCCCCAGCGCTGAAACCCTGCGGGCCATGAACCGTGCAGCCCTGGAGAGTGGCGTGGCTATCAAGCAGCTCTCGGTGGGTGCTTGGGACAAGGGACGCAGTGCAGTGGGAGTGGGGAGGTGGAAGCAGTGAGGAAACTGAGGCAGCACTGGTGTGGGCAGGAGGCTGATGCCCGGCGGACAGTAGAGGAAAGCAGTCGCATACAGCATGGCTACAGCCATTACTTCGACCTGAGTCTGACCAATGACAACCTGGAGCACACCTTTGGGCAGCTGTGTGAGGCCATGGAGCACCTGCGCGCCGAGCCCCAGTGGGTGCCTGTCACCTGGGTCTATTAACGTGTGTGCGTGTGCACGTGCCCTATTCCTTCTACTCCTGTCTTGGGGCCCACCATGATGAGCACACCCTGCTCAGCACCATCACTGTAGGGTACAGCTCCTCTCTCCCTCCCACCTACCCTGATTTTTTCTGGGGGGGGAAGAGATACGGGACAGCGTCCCTGCCCCACACTGACACAGCTAACTCACTGCCAAAAGCTGCCCTCACTTTATCCTAGGAGACTGTGCCACCATATGGCCCTTGCCTCAGTTTCTCCATGCAGGAGCCTCCCCGAGGATGGAGTGCCTGGGTCCTGGTAACACCCAGAAGATCCCTACCCGTTAAGTAGCCCACAATTAATTCTGTAATTAACGACCTTCACAGGGGAGCTGCCCTAGGGGTGAACTTAGGGGACAGGGAGGCACAGATGTGAATAAATGGGCAGGGTTAACCTGGTGGCTCTGTATTGCTTCCTCCCTGTCCTCTTTGTCCCCCTGCCCAAGCCTGCAGGGGCACACTGAGGTCCCTATGCCCCCTGCCCTCAGATTGTTCCTTTGTGGTACTTTGCTGTAATTTTATTATTAAAGAGAAATTAGAGAAAAAAAAGTAATTTTGTGTCATTATGGCCAAGCACATAGAGAGGGAGAAGCCCGAGCTGCAGGCATGTATGCATGCAAGGGTATCTGCAGGTGTGTACAGAGCTAAGCAGGTGCTGCACAGTGCAGGCCGAGCTGTATACTTGTCACCTTGCAGAGCTATGACTGCACTGTGCTCATGCATGTGTTCTCCCAGCATGCTAGAATCTAAATTATGGCCCAGTAGGTGGTGGGGAACACCTAGCTAAAGAGCACAGCACCTTTGAACCCTTACAAGACAAGTGCTGCCTCTGAGAGCACGGAAGAGCTCCTCAGTTTGCTCTTAGCGTTTCTCAGTATGACCCTGACAGGGTCAAGGACGCCCCTGCACCCTACAGTACCTCCACAGCTCTTCAGGGTGCTCTTAGCTGCCCTAGATTCTTCTCAGTGTGCCCTATTGTAATTCAAGGACTGCCCAGCTCCCAGGTGTCTTCCCAGAGCAACACTGAAGACCCACAGGAACCACAGCGTAATTTAAGATAAAATACGGAATTCCCATAGCTCAGCTGCATCTGCTAAAGTGCTTTAAACTCTTCTGAGTGTCCTAGAGGTCTCCAAAGGCCTCTACTCTAAGATACATTAGAGTACTCTCAGAGCTTCTGGGTGTGCAAGACAGTCTGAGCCAAGACAGTCTGATACAGTTAACTTAGTATTCCCCACCCTCTTGCATCAAACATAGAAGGGGAAGACAAGAATGCCTGAGTGATTTGGGTTTCTCTAACACAGCAAGGGTTCCATTACTACTGTAGCATAGTCACCACAACTGCAGTCTCTTGCAAGCCACAGGTAGTGAAGCTGCAGCTTCTCACACTTAAAAAGTTAACGTTTACTAGCTCCTTCCCACCTCCTCCTCCAGGACTCAGCTCTACCAAGGAAACAGAAAGCAATTAATAATGCAAGCTTTGAGACCTGACGACATCAAAACAACACAGGGGCACAATGAGCTTCTGCAGGTCTGACTGCCCCTGCAGTAGCCAGGCTAGGCCCAGCCCCTGCTGAAAGCAGGCTTCTCTAGGCCCAGGCCAGTACTGCCCCAGAAGCCCCATGCCTGCAGCTCCAAGGGGACACAGCATCCCCACAGCTGGCACTGCCTGAGTCACTCCAGTCCACCCCCTCCTCCTCCTGCTCACCCATCACAGGCCACAAGGCAGGCATGTGTTCCTCCTTAGAAGCGGGGCACCCACCTCACCAGGGTCCTAATGCTGAGACAGGGCAGTGAGCTGCCAGGGCAGAGGGGAACAGGCACAGCTGAGCACTCCAGCAAGAGCAGCTACCTGTAAAGAGGCCAATGAGAGCCAGCCAGATAAAGAGATTTATTGTAAGGTCAGAGGAAAACGTGGTCTTCTACACTCCTCTCCCCTGCATCACAGTTGAATTTAAAGAGCCTATCCTAAACAAGGTACAGGTCATATTTGTACTATAGAATATATTATAAATTATACCATGCATCCATTAACAAGATATACAAAGCCAACAGAAATACATCTTAAGCCTGTGTATACACTAATCTCTAGTAAAAGGTAACCTAAAGAAAACAGTATTTTACACTTCACAATTGAATCTGCAATGAAGTGCAGGACACATTAAAATCTTAAGTGTGAAGGTATACACAGAAAAAGCAAGTGTGCTGCTGGGCATTACAGATCAAAGCAGACAACTTGATTAAGTTTAATTAACTTCACCAGCTACTACATTTATCCCATGTCCTCTCCTTCTCATCATAAGCAAGCATAAGCCAAAAGATATTCAAAAAAATCAGTATGTGTAAGTTATAGTGGGGAATGAAAAACACTGTAAGTTCAACTTTCAGGAAAGTATCTGGTCCACAGTAGACAGCTGTACTGTACAGACAGATGGGATACAGCTGTACTGGGGTTCAGACAGATGGGATGGGATACACTGCAAAATAGTCCTACTATATTCCAAAATAAGCATTTAAGAGTTTACCTTCCACAATCTATAAAAATAGTTTTTAAACAGAAACAGTATGATACATATTTTTTTTCCACTTACTTTAATGGTATCTTATCATGGAGAATATTAGGTCTTTCAAAAAACTAATACTGCTTATCTGATCAGTCAGAATACTGATAGCTGCTTCAGCTATGTTGTGTCAAAATAAAAACACCTTATTTTGAAGCAGCAGTTTATTTATATTTCAGGATCATTGGTTTCCTACTGCAGCAACTAAGAAAGCTCACTCAAAAGAACAAACGTAGTCAACATTGCTGTCACTTTCAGAGCAATTATCTATAGATACACCACTGCACAGCAGTGTATGTAAACTGGTTTCTTGCGATTCTTCAGAATCAAATCACCTCTCAGGATGTTTGGGAGGGAATTCTTAAACTTTGAAATAAGCATGTGTACGTAAAGAAAAACTGTGAGAGAAAGCGAGTTCTACAGCTGTGCTTACAGAAACACAAAAGCAGCTAGAACTGTTGACAGAGACTACATATTTAACATTGCTTAAGTTACTACATTTTTCAAATTAAAGTAGGTTGCACAACCCCTACCTCAGGCACTGGGGGGGGTTATTTCCCAAATACTAACAGAATTCAAACTCCAGTTCAAGTTTGGCTTTTTTCCTACTCTAACTCTTTATCTAGTATTAAGATGTCTGGACAATACAGAAAAAACAGGAGTTGAGTTTTTACACTTCTTTTCCCCCCCCAAGAACCTTCTCAAAGGTTCTTAGAAAGGTTCTTCCTACAGTAGAACTCAATTTTTAATGAAATATTTTATGTAGGCTATATTTTTAGTTAGATATAAGTTTACTGTTATAATTACTACAAATGGTTACAGTTAATAGCTGCTGGTAGATTAACTCTTACACTTTATTCTGCTACAAGAAACAGTGATGTTCCTGGTATACATCCATTCAAATTAACTTCAGGCTTCTCGGAAGTCATTTGATGGTTCAAGACTAATTTTCACATATGAGCAACACTTCCTCCCCGCCTCCTCTCCCCCCACACACACCCTCCCCCATATACCCCCAAGAACAATTCCTAAGGTTTAAATCTGTTACACTGCTATCATGAACTAAACAAAAACCAATGACTGTATCATATCAGAAGAAACAGCTTCCAAGTAGCAGGTATCTCTTGTAAATTAGACAAGACCACATTTTACAGAAGCAGTTTAAACTGTGTAACAGGAAGTAATGTGTTAGAAGTCAACAAAACAAGAGCTTCCAGCTGCCTAAAAGTATTTTATATACAGTAGAGGGGGAAGTGTGCAGGCTGAAGTCATTCTGTAACATTTCCAGGTAAAAAGGATTTAGTATAAAGTTACTAACTTCAATACATCTGATTTCAGCAAAAGTAAAGTCGAAATTCTGGTCTCCAATTTGTAAAATGTTGTACAAGCACTGTTTGACATTTCCACGAGAGGAAAAAGTCAAAAGCTCAAAGAGAAGTCAAAGCTTTATCTGTACCTCCAAAGTAGTTGAAGGTCAGCCTCCTACTGTTGTAGTGTTTAGTGAGAATTTGCTCAACTAAGGCAATTCATCCCTCCACCAGGAAGGTTCAGCATCTATTGCTATACCAGTCACCATTACTGATTTGAAGCAATTCAGTTACCACCTGAACCATATTATTGTTGTGCTTCTTCAGCAGTCGCAGGTTTAACTGCCTGTCACAGAATCCCATCTCACACAGACTGGATAGAAGAGCAGCAGTCTGCTCTTCCGTAGCTGCAGGCTGATAGAAACAAGACAAGAGAGAGAAGACTGTTTATCTTATTTTTTTGCCATCCTGAGCAGTGGTCCTGCATTATACTGGAATGCAGTGATGACACTGAGGCCCTTTATCTACAAAGAAGCAATGTGCACCTACTTTCATTGGTCACGTGTAAATCTGAATTACTGCTCTTGCATTATGCTCAAAGAGACATGCTTCTATCTCTACAGCATGGACTTCTCTACCATCTGTGGGAGTGCCATGCTTCCAAGGAACATCACCAAGCATAACATTTTACTGTTGCAGCAACGTGTTGTGAAACATCAATACAGAGAATGTATGTTTTATGACGGTACCAACACCTACAGTTTTAATGCTGGAATTCTGTAAAACTCATACAAAACATGGGAAACAGACATTTACCTGTTCTGTAATGGGTGGTCCAGCAAATAATGCTTTGTAGGCAGAGGCAGCAACTGACAAAGCTCCTTTAACTAGATCTCCTGCAATACTGCCTCCTTGTGGGTGCCTGCAGAAAGGTTAGGCATTACATGTTAGACGAAAGAAATATGGTTTTTGCTGATCCGAATGAAAATCCCCACTAATGGCTCAACTGAGACTTAATTCTTGTTGGCTAGAATAGCCCATTATCCAAAAGAATCATTGCTGCTCAGGAACCAAGCTTTCCAATCCTCCTGCTAATTTGTACTTACTTCTTTAATGATAAAACACACTGGCTTATTGTACATAAAACAAAAGTTTGAAAGGATTAAATAGTCTACGTACACAGAAGCTGTAGCATATCCATCCAGACCACAGTAACTTCTGTCTGGTTTCCACCGATTCTTAGTCACTGAATTTTCAAAGAAAGGCCATAGAACAAACAGAATTTGTGAAGCTTGTTTCATTACCTTGTGTATTCTGAGTCCTTCTGGATACTATTTAGAAATACAGAAGATCCTAGTTCATGCCTGTCTTCACCACTAGGTTCTGTAAGAAGAAAAAATACCGTATGAACATATACAGTTAACTAGAAACTGAAGAGATTCAACATGCACATAAAAATCAAGTGAGATTCAGTCTAAATTAAAACTTTCAAGCTTGGTGACCCAGATGCAAGCTAGGCATGCAAAATTCTCACTACAGTTAATATAATCAGAAGAATTCTCATTTTTGGCTGATAAGTCAGGGGGTATCTGCTTCACCACAATACAAACTTCTGTCTGAGCTCCAAATACCTGCAACAATGGCTTACTAATTCCAAAGCAAGATAAACTTCTACATGTATACAGACACTTCTGAGTGCTCTTCTCCCATTTCTTATCAATAAGCAGTATTCTCACCTGATTCACAAAGTTAATTATTGCTTTATTCAAGTCTTCTGTATGATAAAAATTTAAACACCCCAAGAGAAACAGACTGATATTACTTGGGTAGGTTCATGTTCCCCTCAATAATAAAAGACACAAAATTCACTGTAGATGTAAAGAATAGGATGCAACTATGTATGCATCCTTAAGTACAGTCAATACCTTCTCTTATTTGATTGTAAGGACTGGAAGAGACATTCTTCAAAGTTGGTCTATTTGGCTCTTGGAAGATATGATTCTGAAGAGATGCATGATTTCTGAAAACGTAAAGCAAAACAATTACTTTTTCCCTTCCATTCAATGTGCCCACATATAGGTAGGTCTAGGTAAACAGGCAAAAGAAATCTTCACGTAGTCCCTTATTTCCTTCTCTACTCACTGATTAGCTAAGCACAAATGGCTTTACAAAAAAAAGCTACAGGATATAGGACACACAAGCACATGCAAAATTGATTTTTTTTGCAAAATTTCTATTTGGACAGCCTGCAGCAACTTATTATCTTGTCCTAGAAGCATACCTTTCTGCCTGGGGTAAGGTGTCCACAACTTCCGAGGCCAACGGTACTACAGCCAGTGTTTGTGAAGTTGTCAAAACATTACCGATGCTGTGCATCTGTGGGTGTCTTTCCCCTTCTGAATTCCCTGCCCCTGTTTCAGATTCTCCTGTCTTTTCCAGGCTAGGCTGAGAAAGAGCTGAACTATACATGGACTCCCCTAAAGGACGGCTGATATCAAAGCACTCAGGGAGAATAATGATGTAATCCTCTGATGAAGAGGATGAGCCTTGACTTTGAACATCATCTTTATCATCACCTTCATCTTCATCAAATCTGACAGTAATGCAGTCTGTTCTCTCCTCAGACTGTAGCAGCTCATCTAAAAGAAAAAGAAAAAAAAGGGTATTAAAAGTTGTCTATTTTGCCTGGATAAGACCAAAGGCAGTACTGTTCCAGACACAAAGGGCAATTATTCAGAAATAACTTTAAGCCTTTGCTACCAATGTTAACTATATAAGAGCTTTTTTATTAATATTATTTCATGATGGAGAAGGTAGGTATCAATCTTATATTAAATTTGGGTGGAATATAACAGAAGTAACAGCTACACTGAGAACAGAAGTTTTCAGCATGTAAATTGTATGTACCAGATGTAAACAGGCTTCAAACTACACACACAAACTATGGAAGTGCCAGCCATACATAATCTGTGAGCACTTATCTGAATGACTGGAGTAATGAACACAACATTGACCGGAACCATTACCTCAATTTCACTTATTATTTTTCTTCCTTTAAAGCAAAGCTCTCAAAATAGCCTTTTTTTTTTTTTTTAAAGTACTGACACCAATTTTCTGATGCAACACTGATTCTTGCTACATCAAGAGAACCAGAGTCCAAGAACACCAGAGACCTTTTTGTAACTAATTTCTTTCCTGCAGTCCCTATAATAACTTCCTTCAATTCAGACTTATTTTACTTACCACTGCCATTTTCTGTCATTGCCTTTGAGTGATAGATCTTTGATTCCCTTTTCGAAACAGACTGAGTTTTTATCCTAGAAGTTTCTTCATTTATCACATTACAACTGGAAGCATCTTGGAATGTTTGCAAAGAATCTAATATAACAATCAGTAAAAACAATTTGAAAATTTATCATTAGCTGCAGTATGAATCAATTTGTAGCCAATATCAGCAAGGAAAGTAACACCACAGAAGTAAGCTAAAAACAGTACTCACTCTTCAGGGATTTCTTTTTTTGTGGGGGCTTATGGTCAGGTGCAGCATCCAGAGTCAGAGAACGAATTACAGTTTCGCAGACAAACTGAGTCCCGCTCATATCTTCTTCCCCTTCTTCTTGGTTCAGCGGATGTTCAGTTTTCATTTTCACCACACAAGTACCTGTAGAAAAGCAGACTTAAATCATTCCTTTGAAAGCAAAACGTAATAGATTACTTTAATGTCACCACAAGAACACACAGCATAAAAACCATTTTTTTTTTTAGTTTTTTTTTTTAAACCTAGCCAAGGCTAACAATACTGATTCTATGTACTGATTATTCCTCAGAAGTTGAAGATTTTGGAATTCAAGTTGAAACTGAACATGAGGGTCTAATCTCATCCTTAAAAAGCAAATTCTTAGTTCTTTCACCAATTCTAAAAAAAAAAAAAAAAGAAAAATCTGTTTTTCCACAGGCAGGTAAAAAACAGAAGTTCCAATTCTTTAGGTTAAGTAAACACAGCTTCTGTCCAGTTATCAGATTTGACAATATCCTCCTCCCTCCCCATTCTCAAGCTCCCCATCATTACTGCTTACCAGACACTGGTTTGAATCCACTCCCCTCATTTTCCTCCTCTATCTGACCTAAGCCAGGTTTCTCTAGCAAGAGGCTATCATGCGGCAAAGGGGACATGCATGGAGTCATGTCTGTAAAACAAAGATTATGAAGATGACCATCATTAAAGAAACAGGAACCTTCCCCCAGGAAGTAACTTTTTAAGATCCTTTCTTAAAAATATATTCTTCCAAGACAGCAGTTATCTTACAAGATACTTTGGCAAAATAGACAATTAACTTCACAATCACTGATACTTGTTGAGGAATGCAAATAGCAATCTTCTAGAACGCCTAGAATCTTATGGTCCTGGGGATGTGGGAAAAAAAAGACTGAAAGTGAGAATTGACAACTAAATCTCCTCTAGTGATGCACACAAAAAAACCAACACAGTAGCTGGGAAGACACTTTATAGCCCAAAGAACAAAAGCTTTTGCCCAGACAAGTTTTCATTGAGTGAACAGTAACTCAGAATTATAGCAACAGTCCACCAGAATATCCTTACCAACAGGAGTATTGTGTGGCACTCGTTCCAATTCCTGTACAATATTGATGTCCAATAGCTCAAAGGACAGCAAATCCTAGACAAAGAAATCCCACAGTTTTCATCAATAAGCAATGAACTGGAGTCCTAATGTGGTACTTCCCAGCATCAGATCCCTGGAATTTGCGATTGTTTAATCCAGAGAAGATGAAGTTCAGGTGTAACCTTATCACTCTCTACAACTACCTGAAGGGAGGCTGTGGTGAGACAGGAGTTGGTCTCTTTTCCTATGCAACTAGCAATAGGACTTAGAAGAAATAGCCTCAAGTTGCGCCATGGGAGATTCAGGTTTGGACATTAGGAAATACTTCTCAAAGAGAGTAGTCAGGCACAGGAATGAGCTGCCCAGGGAGGTGGTGGAACTACTGACCCTGGAGGTTGGATGGACTTAGAGATCTTTTCCAACTTCGGTCATTCTATAATTCCAGTATCTTAAAAAGGGTCTACTCCATTCTGTTAGTTACTTGGCATGGCCTCAGATGGAAGGCATTTTCCCATAGAGTCCACCACACACTACAGAAAACAATATTCAAATTAAGGCAGCGACAGGGAAAATTAAGTACTCCACTGTCAGAGGTCAAAGAAAGACCCTACACCACAATTCTTCAAGGAAAATCTTAGCACATTCTTAGCACATACCTTAATTGCAGTGACAGCCCCCTGTAATAACTCAGAGAAATAGTTCTGCTATATAAAATACAGTATACTCTTCCTGAAAACATAGTGATTATTCTAAAGCTTAAAAGCTACTTATTCTTATAGATGTCTATGTACATAGATATCAAAAGCAACACTGTTTGTTTCACCTTTACTTTTTTTTTTTTAAGCACTTTACCTGTGCAGTGAGAAGATCAACAGATGGGATGTAGAATTCTCTCTCACTGGCTAGATTTTTCATCTTCAAAGGACAAGTTGGCAGAGATATCTCAGCCTGTTCCACAATTTCACCCGTAACATGAGCATTTCTTTCTGTCTTTAAGTAAGCATCCTGCAAAAGACAAAAAACGTCTCAGAAATACCTTAGGTAGCAAATCTACGCCATAAAAAAATTTTAAAAAATTAAGCCTGAATATTATTTAAGTTACAAGCAATTTGAAAATATTGAACTCTGCTCATTTTAAAGCCAAAAGGACAAGACTTAACATGAAGAAAATCTGAGTCTCATTTTATTAAAAAAAAAAAGACAAATAGCTGAAACTTACTGCATGCCTGTCAAAAAAGAATTACTATTTCAGAACTTAAAATGCAAAATAAGTTGTTTTTCTTTATAAGATTAACAACTTGGAAAAAAAAAAAAATCAGAAGCAAACTACTAGAAGAATTCCCCAGAGATCCATATAGTTAGGAATGCAGCACCACTGAAGAGAACAATGCATTTTCTTCCAACTACCAGACAATTCACTAGTGCCCCAAAACTGGCTGAGTTACTTGCCTGTTTGTTACTGGAAATACTATCTTTATCGAAACCCTTCCAACTGCTTTCTAAAGAGTCAGTAGCCGGGGAGGGATCCACAACAATACTGCACCAGATTCTAGGCCCAAACTGTTCCCCTCTGTGTGACAGCCTCCAGTGAGAGGTATAAGTTCCTTCTATATTGGGAGCCACAAACTCAACCGAAACAGTTCCTACTTGTCCCATTGGTATGGATGGTACCAACACATCCTTTTTCTCAGAAGATGCCAAGGTGAGATTTCCCCACATAAGTTTCAGCTGAAATAGAAAAAGGCAAAAAACTTTACAAGTTTCTCTTCAAAAGTAGCGAGGAAGAAACATTTTGAACTTCTCTGCTAAAAGGCTTTATACAAATGCTAGACAAAGAGCAGCTGCTAGTAAAGATTCACATTAGTCTCTATAATTAGTCCCACAAAGTAAGAAAGTACTCATCTTTAAACGGGAATTCAGTAAACACTCACAGCAGAAAATATTCCAGAAATGAGAAGTGCAACATACTTGCTCTAACCATTGCACTATTATATTAGAACAACAAAAGACATTTTCATTGACGTTTGCCTTGATTGCTTTCTTTCTATGCTCTCCAGTTTTAAGGAAAGCCTACTGCTCTACACTTTCCAGTTCATTAACCAGTCAAAATAAGTCATAAAACAGGTTTCAAGAGAGAATTCAGACTCCTAATATATATAAAGTTTATTTCACTACAAGCATTTTCATATGTAAGAGTTAAAGTAAAGATACCTTTGTGTCTGAGCTCCATTCCACACTACCAGTATTCTTCATTCGCCAGTGCTTGATGAACTTTGTTCCTGGCTGCAATCGAGTCCCATCTGGCAAATTCTCATCCACAAAAACTGCACTCAATGCTGGGACAACAGCTTGGAAGTGTTGACTGAGACTCCTAGGAGCATGAAGAAAAATAAACCAAAACACCAAAACTGAGAAAGTTACTCAGCTGTTATGGCTAAAACAGAATAACATACTTATGTATGTTTTTTTTCTTGTCTCTAGACATGTTTCCGAACTGTAATGTTTTAGTACAGTTTTAATCTCAAGCCTAAGCACCACACAGCAGTTCGTTTTGCTTAACTAACAAGGAAACATACAAAAATAAGATCTGCTCATTTGGAAGAATCTTTATTATGATTACAACACCAAGATTTAAAAGAAAGGTTCACTGCTCTTCAGTTGATTTTTAATCTAGTTTTAAAACACTTCGGGCAATGCTACTACACTGTTACAGAAGAAGAAAGTCATTGTCTTTCTGGTTTTGAATCACTGATGTATAATAGTTCAGTGATATCTTCTTACTTGGCCTTACAAACAACATTTCTTTTTCATTAAGTACCATAGATTAGCCTGAAAAGAAAATAAAATCAAAACCTCTACTGATAGTTTAGTGCACTGACAGAGGATTGGTGAAGCAGTTCACCATCAATATCAACTTCAAGAGATTCCAATTAGCAGCACTCAGTTTCCTTTAATATTTCTGTTCAGTCAGGAGGATGCCATAACTATTTTAAGCTCCTCACAAACAGAAGTTATTAATCAACTCTTAAATGCCCAGTGCATTCATAAAACCTAGAGGAACTCAAAAATGTGAAGTAGTCTGCCTTGTCTGAAAGGCTGTTGCCTAACATGCCTTCATCCTAAATTCATTCAGAAGAAAAAAAAAAAGGAAAAAAGCACTGAACACATGTACACAGAATATACTTAACAATAAGGAGACAACTAAAACAGGAAATATGGAATTTCAAAAAAGTTAGCAACTACGTTGATTTATATTGCATGTACACACGTAATCCTAGGCATTCTCCTTCCCTCATCAACCTAAACAATCATCAGCTGCTTTTTTTTTTTCGTTCCTTCGGCTACTCTCTTCAGAAAGAGCACTCCACCTTGCAAATTCTATTTAGGCAAAATCTGCACAGGATTCAATCACAAATTATACTCTGAATGAGTGACCAACTTCACAGCCTTCCTCGTTACTTTAACATGGTGTCATCACAGACAGCGCAACTAAGAATTGATCAGCTAATAACAACCCTTACGGTATGGTACTGTGTTGGAGATTTTCTGACTTCAGAGTTGGTGAGCCACTAGTTTCCAATACAGGGACAGAGTTCCACAGATGAATTTTCCTGTGCAATTTTAGCTGCTTTTTGAGCTCTCGGACCTCTGCCTTTCGCTGTTTCTTCTCTGCTCGTAATCTCTGCTTTTCTGCCTTCAGAAACCTTTTGTCTATCTGCTTCTGGAGCCTGCAGAGAGAGAGTCACTTCGTTAAGCATGCTAAATTGATTAAAATTTAGCTTTAGTCAATACAGTCTCAGAACACTCCAGGTAATGCCTCCTGTTTCTAGAAAGGATACCAGATAATTCTCAAAGAACAACTTCATAGCTGCTGACAAAGGTATTTAGAATAGCCTTGGTCAAAGGGAAGACAGATCAGTACATGCTAAAAGAACAAGCAAGCACTGAAAGTCTACCACCCACCTATCATCTTTTCTATTTTACTATTAAAAGCTCTGTAAAATTCTTGACTAAAGTCATTTTGTAAGTATAGAGCTATTTTTAAATACTTGCACTGCAGAGAACCATCTCCTAGTTTGAATAAATCTGAATTCATAAAAGCAGAACACCAACTGCAAGACAGGTTTTTCTACTTTACTGCCAGGACAATCTTATCAGATACTGATAGGTGCCATCATTTACCTAACTTGCTCCAAAGTAGTGGGCTGGCAAGGAGAAAACTGTGCAACGTCATAGTTTTCAGCAATACATAGCACAGGTCTTCGTAGCTTTAGCAATATATGATTAGGATCATGTGCATACATTCCTGCTTCACACTGCTCACAAATATTGTAGGCTGGACAGAGACTGCAAAATAGTAAAAGGTAGAAGGTTACCAGGAGGCAGATAAAGAATTAATCCTTCCATTTATTTAAAAAAAGAAAAAATGAAAACTCAGTATCAAACTATCACTGTAAGCAGTAGCTGAGTGAAAGAAATTCATTCGTCCCCTCATACATCCATATCTGAAACATCTAGATCAAATATCTCTTCTTAGCAAAGCACTTCCCACCTCCTTCTCCAATACACACGGAAAAACTTAACACTTTATTTAGCATAAGTTACTGACAATTGTTATTCTACAGAATAAAACGTTACAATGAAATCCAACACCAGAAACACGATTACAATTTTATATAAGGAGATAAGAAGTCAGTTTAAGTTTACAGAATGTAAAGGGGATTGCTCTTACAGGAACAGTACTGGTTAAAAACAAGAGTCATCTCAGCCCAGAGAAATACAAAGAAAAGTAAATACCCAAAGAAAACCCCTACTGACATTCCATTCACTGCTACTATTAAATCCTAAAATACTTGCCTTTACAGCAACTGCCTCATTTAAATAAAAACCTCACATTCTATACCTCACTTAAGTGGCTCAAAACATTAATTATAATATTAAAACATTAATAATAATTATTATTAGCAAACTAATGACAGGAAGCTCATTTAAAGTAAAATTAAAAGAAAGAAAAGTAAAATCATTACATCCTTTAAACTCACTGACCATAAAAAAAATATATTTTTTTTTCCTTTTAGTTCTGACAGACTGTTAGCTATAGTTCTCATGCTTTTGTTAACTTATAAAGGAAAGTGTTTTCTTAGCTTAACTATTGCACATTGTATGTTAGAAAAAGTTTTGAAGTTCTTGAGAACAACAGGAGTCTCAAAATTTTCTTATATTATTTTAAGAAATGTTTTTTCAAAACATTATTAATCTCAGTCTTATGCAGATAAGGACTGTTTGCAACAGCAGAGAACAAACTCTTTACAAGATGCATACTAGAGGCTCTGAAGCCTGTACTATCCAACAGACTAGAAACACGGGAAGATGGCTTCTCAAACTCTCATTCATACGCTTAACCTGTTGAGTTTCCTATACAGTCATTGTCCATCATGTTCTACCTGCACTGGTAGCGAACTCCAACAATTCGAGCCTGGCAGTTGCAGCAGGAGATTAGCCAGGCAGGTTGACTACCATTCTTTGTTTGGGTCTCTGAACTAGGAGGTGCTGTTGTAATACAGCTCTCGAAGAATTCTGAAGACTGATTGTGCTGAGTAAGCTTCTCATATAGCTTCTGCTCTAGTTTCTCAACAGTTTCCTTCACCACTTGTTCCCTGAACTGAAGAGGGGGGGGGAAAAAAACGTTATCACTGAGATGCAGCTTCACACTAGTTTTACAAGATAAATTAAAAAAAACAACAACAAATTCAAAATTATATTAGAAATCGTAAAGTTATTCCACAGCCTTGCACCAAGTGAAGGAAACAAATCTAAGCCAATTAACTCCCACTGTCCTGGAATCTCTGTTCATCTTTAAGTCCCGATTTTATCCACCAGAAGCTTTCTAAATGCAGTTCCTTAGTATTCCAAGATCTTCAGTTTGTATGACATAGTTGCAAAAGAAGGGAAAATTGAAACAAGTTTAAAGGTACCACTGCACCACTATATCTTCATTCACAAAGACACTGGCTGATTCTTACCACCACCATCTAGATGCTTCTCAGTTACTTTTTACCTGCCTAAAACAATTTAACATGCCTCAGTAATCCATAGGTTATATTAATTGGACTCTTGAACTCATTTTCTTAAACTGAACTATCAAGAAAAGCAAGGCCATCAAAAGTTGTGCTTCGGGTCGCTGGAAACTATTACCCCTCTGAAACTGGTCAAATAAGACTCTCCAACAGCAATGCCATGTTTCATGCTCTGCTTCAAAATTCCTATTACTATCTGGAGTGCAACAAGGATTCTAGCACAGAAGGTCCAAAACACTGAAGGGACCAGTGTCTAATCAATTATTCCAGCCTTTGTCAATAATAATGCTACTTTCAACTACACTCAAACCAACCAAATGCATAAACCAAACAAGCCAGTTTTGACAAAAGTGGCAAGCATCAAAGTTTGTTTTTTTCAGAGTAACACCAACACTAAAAGCCAATCTAGACAGTCACTGTTAGACAATGAATCTCAATTTGTTGTTGCAATAGTGGAATGATTAGATGTCTAAATACCATTTAAGATTCAGGTCACAAGTACTGAGAACAAATCAGATATACATCAGATACACAGACTTAGGCATCCGCAGGTATCAATTCCACCCAAAACATCTCAAATTTTAATACTCTTAAAAAATTGCACAAAAGAAAACACACATACTGTTTCCAAGTAGCTAGTAAACCATTCTGGAGGACTTTCATTTGTTCTTCCTCTTCGATTGTGATTTAACTTCTGCTGGTGAAGAGAAAGAAAAAAAAAAAGAGTAAAACAACAAGTATGTGAAACTGCAAAACAAACCAAGCAACCAAACCACACTATCGATATAGCAACCACCTTCAAATAGCTGTCTCCTCCGGTATATTTTACAATGAAGATTTCAAGTTCTTCAGAAAACAAGCAGGAAAGTCAGAAAAGGAAGCCACAAAAGTTTTCCTGAAACATTTCTGCCTTATTTGCATTCACATGCAGCTAAACATTGAAGCCAAAGCAAGCTAAACATTGAAGCCAAAGCAATCAAGTCAACCAAAAGTTTCTAGAACACAGATCAGGACTTCAGGAGTCTATTTTATTTATTAAAGTATTCAGAATGGTCGAAAAGAATGAATCTGTACTTTGAAATATAGCATCAAAACATCCTCTTATAGACATTCAAACAATGTTGTGACCTTCAGTGGCCATGTTCAGGTAGCTAGGAAGACCAACTTAAGAGTTTTTTTAATGTATGGGTAAAAATGGCAACAAGGCTATGAAATTAATAACATACCCATTCTTTGTTTTAATGAGAATATAATCCAGCTCTGCATCCTACCTGAGCTGTCAGCTCATCTTTAAGAACTGCCAACTTCTCTGTGACTGTTTTTTCATGCAGTTGCCAAGAACAAGATGAAGTTTCTTTCAGAGGAGAGCCTTCTTTATACACATTCATCTGAAGTTGATTTCCTTGTTTAACTGCAATCTAAATAAACGCTACATGATATACCAGATTTACTCCACTTAAAACCGACATACAAAATCCTGTGAAAATACAGCATTACACTGCACCAGAAAGGCAGGTGGCGGTGAGTGGGAAGGCAGGAAGGGAACAAGAAACATGAAAAACTGGGTGACACACCCAGCTTTTTATATTCTGCTTTGTAACCAATACATTTATTAGAAAGATCACTACAAACGAGACATTTATTAGGCAGATATTCCACAGGAGTTCTAAAATCTACAATAAAGCTGTTTACATAAAGCCAGTAAACAACAGAAAAATCTCACGAGGGACCTGAAATAAGTTTTCATGCATTAGTTTCAGATTAGAAGTTCAAGCCAGAAGTTCTGAAAGCACTAGTACTGTGCAATTCAGGGGAATGCGATCCTTATTCAGTCTACTGAAGATGAAGTAACTAAGTACTGTAACTAAGAACTGTAGATGAAGTAACTAAGTTCTAAACTTGAATGGAAGTTTTATTGCCAGAGAGTATAACATTGGAGAATGCATGGCAAGATTTTTAAATGGATCTCATAAGAGCCCAGTACCTCCAAATATGGCATTACTGCGTGTTTAATAACGCCACTAATTGTTCACTGTGTGCTAAGAACACTGAATCACAACTACATATTCAACTAATTCATACCAATCAAAATTGGCCTGGCTGAACTAAAGTATAGCAAAATATTCAAGCTATCATCCAAAGCAAGAAAACTGAGCTATTCTCATCTCCACGGGCTAGATAACGCTATTTTTTTCAGCTACAATGTTCATTAGAGAAAGCTGAATATACTAAAAAATTCAGAGACCAATTACCTTCAGAGCTTCTTCATATTCCTCTGAAGAGAAAAGAGAAACATGTGAATGCTTCCTACATCAAATACATGTACATTTAGCATACAGTATTTAAGAACATCTAGGAATGCCTTCCATACCCTCCATAAATTATTTTAAAGTAGCACTACTGAAGAGGTTGTTGTACACGTGGTACCAAGGAAAGGCATGTAGCCTACAAACTTAAGACTTAACACTTGATTAACTCACTCATTAAAAAAAAAAAAAAAAAACAGTTACAGTGTATCACAAATTTTCTTCCAGTTGGAAGAATTTGATGCCCAGCCACATATATAAATTCCAACAAGCAAGGTTTCTCAGCTGTTTCTCCCTAAGGTAACAGCTGAAGTCTACTAACAAGCCTGATTTTAGTTCAATAAAGTAGCAGCTTACCTTTGCTATTTACAGACACCTGCAAAGAGAAATAATGAGTAACAGCCTTTAATTATTTTCATAATTATAGAAATTGACATGCTTTCAAAGTAAATGCACTTTTATTCAGTTTCCCAAGTACCTATCGCTCCTTCAGATTTTTGTTATTGCTGCAATGTTTAACTATTAACCAATGCTGAAGTGTTTTGGATCACGTTCTTTATTAGGTCTGCACCATTAGCAAGGCCCTGGCTCTGCTGGCACCCAGAATAAGCACCCTCTCATTCAGCAGAAGCCAGTGGTGATATCACAAGGCTTGCTATATAAGTAAACAGAGGTTGGACCCAGTTTCTGTTAATGCCAAGCACACAGCACTTAAAGTGTTCTCTATCACAAACAAAGCAACACAACCTACTACATGTGCTCATTTATTTTTTTTTAATCAAAATTTTCACAAAGAAGCTACTCATAGAAGGAGTCACTTAATCACTACAGCATTACATAATTCTGATCAATATTTACTCTATTAGCATGTGAAAGAGATCTTGAACAGATACACACATTAAACAATATATACATATGTGGACAAGGAGAGAGATAAAGGCTGGAAAATAAGGACAGAATCTTTCCCTGAAATGTTTCTGGAAGCATCCTGACATTTCCCATTAGGATTTGTGTTGTTGTTTTGTTTAGTCCTCATCTCTGCAATTTAGCAGAGTGGCAAATCAATCTGTGGAGCTCAGAGTGCTCAGCAATTCTGTTCTGTTTGACAGCTACATTCCAACCTAAATCTCTAGATAAGCAGAAAGAATGAGGTCAAAGTTATGTCAAGCAGGAAGTTACTCAACAAGGACAACTGGAAGTAACTTATTTGCCTTCTGAGTCAGTAATCTGCTTGCAGATTATAGCATTCACATTAAATAAGCAGGGGATTTAAGTACACCAGATCACTGAAGTAAACATATGCTAATGCCTGGGGATCCCAGAAGAATGAAGGTAGATTGAAGGGACATGGCTTTATCCTGGCATCAGGCACAAGCAGTTACAATTACCTTACTCGGATTAAAAAAAAAATAACTAAGAATTCCTCAACAGAACTATCCATTCCTCAGAGCACAAAGAACTACCACCTGTTTCTGTTGAGTTATACTGGTGCAAAAAACAGAAGCAATAGCTCCTGTTTGAAATTAGGAATGCTACATTAAGAGTGAAACCAAGAGACCAAGGGCTTCTTTTTTCTCCTCAAAGGGACAAAGCTCACCACCTCTGACTTACAAAACATATGCTCCAGGAGGACTGACTACAAGAGGCAGAAAGGTTCACAGCAGTTGTATTTGGAGGGGGGGGTGGGGGGGGAGGGGCAGTATTGTACCTCATCGTTATCCTCATCAATGTATTTTATCTGAATGTCATCCAGGTCAAATGAAACTTTAACCTGCAAGCAAAAGGAGAAAAACAAAAACAAACACAATGAGACAGGGCTCCAGCAGATTTCATTAATCACGGTTATAAACAGGAAAAAAAAGGTTTCTTTTCACCCTTCCCTCTCAGTTTCTCAACTGAAATAAATAGTTTTACAACGTCTGTTTTTCTGGAGTACTCCTTCTAGTGCCTTCCCCTGCACCCCCACCTTTTACCAACTTGCCATAATGAAAAGCAGAAAATCAATTACTTAGTGTTCCAACTTAACTAGTTAATGTTTACCCAGCAAATCAAGATCACAGAACGGCCTCTTCATGATAAGAGGGACTTGCTCAGGGTTAATGAACTTGGTCATGGAAAACACTGCAATTTACAGCAGCTAAAGCCAATGATCTTTGCACACTAGCTTGTGTATTAAACAACACCTGGTACTAGCAGAAAGCAGCCTGTCTTTCCCCCAACAGACCTATTTGAATTTTGAGAAACTAGAATAAACGCAAAGTAAGATGAGCAAAATATTAAATTCTATTACTCCCTGGCAGATTCACTGTACACCTGAACATATAAACCCATTACGCATTTCCAAATAAGAACAACAAATCTGAACAGCTACTATATTGTATTAACAGGGCAGAATCCACAATATTAAATGAACTGTAAGCAAAAGCAATTGATACGCTGAATAAGACTTTGAGGCTCATGTGCATTTTTTTTCCCCACACAAACTGCACTTTTCCTCCAAGACTGCTCTACTTGAGACATATTCAGTCTGGTTCTAACAAAAGACCTGGCTAGTACTACCACAAAACACTGCAAAGGGGAGAACCACCCTTGGTTAGAGAAGTAACCCTAATGCAATAGAGGCTCATGGCTCAACTAAGCACACTCGTTCTTTGAGCACTGAGAATTAAAAGCAATCTGCTTCCATCTTTGTTGCAAGTAGAACACAAACCCACTCAAGCATTCCTAAGCAGTCTACCCATCAGCAACTACTTTAAGACTGAACTAACACCTCTTCTTGAAGGCTGAAATACAACCAGGAAAGCATCATACAGATTAAGTTTTGAATTTGAGTAAGTCCCTCATGCAAAAATATCCTACTGCATATATTGCATTAGCTAAAAAAGAGTTAAAGAGAGAAAATAAAACACTGGTAAGATGCAACTTGGAGAATAAACTAAAAGCAAACAAACAAGAAAAACAAAAACAATTATGACAGAATAAGTGTAAGTAATAATACTGCAACTACATCCTAACCAACAGGATCTTTACTGCACTGATTAAAATTCATCCGATAGAAGAGTCTGCAGTAACTAGAACCAGAAATAAACATGTAAACAAAGGCTTCCGCATAAGGCATATTAGCAACTAGATAACCCAGAGAAGAACAAAATCAGGAAGACGCTCTATAAGCAACAGATGAGTATTACTAAACCTTACCTACCTAAATGAACAAAAGAATGGTCGATAAGCAAAACAAAGTGTGCTTTACAGCAGGATAGCAGTAAAACACATACAGTGATATCGATATTGTTATTTCCACATATCAACAATTGTGGATTAGAACAACACACACACACAAACCCAACCGATAGAATTTCATATCTAGAACAAGTTCTTCCACGTTATTTTAATTGGAAAATAAAAAGTCACTGTCAATGCTCAAACAAAACAGAAAACAGAGGTCACAGTACATTGAAGAAAAGACCAACTGTAATGCCCCATAAGATGAGCAAGTGCCGAAAGCCAAGAGAGAAGTGGTGCAGTGCTCACCATAGCCTCCACGTCGGCCCACGTCGTGTGCGCTGTGTCTGACACCAGGAAGCTCTGGGTTTCCCCGCGGTAGTTGACGCGAAGGTTCACTTGCGGCTCCATGCTGTGCTCCTCGGGAGGCAAGGGAAGTCCTGTCAGGCAACCCTACCAGGCAGCCCCAGCCCACAGTCACCCGCTGGCCCAGATTTCCGGGGAGGACAGAGAGCCAGAGCCCACCACTCACCACCCGCCACAGCTCTGACAGTAGGCCACGCCGTAGCAACCCCCAGCCCAGTACTACAATCCCCTCCTAAGCAGTTGTGACGGCCCTAACATGGCGGACCGGCTTAGGCAGGCTCCTTGCACTTCGCGCGATGTTATTGGCTCCCTGACCTGCCTCTCATCCGCCTCGCCGCCCTGATTGGGCAGGGCGGGCGGAACCAGATGCGCTAGAGCTACAACAATAAACACAACTAGGGAGGACGGAAGTAAGTAGGTGGGCATCGTGCCAGCAAGCATGCATTTCCGGGACTCCTATAATGCCATTCCTCTTCCGGGAGTGGGGACCGTCCAGTAGAACCAATCAAACACGTTCTTTCCTGTCCCGCCTCATTGTTTCTAGATAGGGAGTGGCACGCGCCAGAAAAGTTGCGAATAGGATGGTGCCTCTTGGGCCACGTGATATAAACTGGGCGCAGGATTGGCTTTCTAGTGAGCCGGTTTCTGCATTGACGGAAGGGGCGCGAAATGTGACGCGGTAGAAGCGAGCGGGTTAGTGGAGCTGGGCCTTTTTTAGGCCTTTTCTGCTGCAGAGCCCTGAGCTGCTGCCCCGCAATGGCTGAAACGTTTGGTTTTCTTTATAGGGTGTGTTGAACGTGCGTGGTGACCTCATCTCTCCCTGTCGGTGTTGGCGGTGTCCGGGATCCCTTAGGTAGGTGCTCCTGTTGCCTTCTCTGTGTCTGCATCTGCCTTGAAAGCTCCTTCAGCTCGCGGACGTGCTTGTGGGCTCGCTTGCTGAATTTCTGCTGAATGCCGTTCCTGTCAGCCTGATTTGGCTTGCCCGGGGCTATGAGGCTGAGTGGATTTTAACTGAAAGCGCAAAGTAAGCCTTGCTCGAAAAATAATCATAGAATGGTTGGGTTGGAAGGGACCTCCTAGACTTACCCAAGTCAGGCTGCTCAGGACCCCATCCAGCTTGGCCTTGGACACCTCCAGGGATGGGGCAGCCGCACTGCTCTGGGCAGTACTGCCAGGACCTCACCACCTCTGAGTAAAGAATTTCCTCCTCACATCTGACCTAAATCTTTCCTTTTAATATTAAATCATTCTGCCTTGTCCTCTACTACCTGTCCATGTAAAAAGTCTGTTTCTTTCCCGTTTGTAAGCACACTTAGAGTACTGGAAGGCCGTAATGAGGTTTCCCTGATGCCTTCTCTTCGCCCAGCTTCTTTGGCGTGTATTTGTAGGAGAGATGCTCAAGACTCCAAGCATCCTTATGGCCTTCTCTAGATCTGCTCCGCTCGCTCCATGTCTTGTTCTGGGATCCCCAGGCTTGGATGCAGTACTGCTGATGTGGCCTCACAAGGACAGCATAGAGGAGGACAATCCCCTCCCTCACCTACCCCTATGATGCAGCCCAGGATACAGTTGGCCTATATCGTTTTATGTATTTTGGGAAAGCACTTGGGAGAAAGCATGATCATTGAATGCAACAGATCTGAAACAATACTTTTTGTTTGCTTCTAGAGTGTTTTGCTCTGAAGGATGGACTTGACAGTGATTGCCGTTGAAGATGTACAAAATGTGCTTTCAGCCATGAAGAAAAACTTGGAGTGTCCAGTCTGGTAGACGTTAAAATATTTAGCGTGCTCTTTATTTTTCTCTCTTCTGTTCAAATATTTTGTCAATACTGTGCTCATGAGAAAACATAAAGAATAGTGTTCTTAAAATAAAATATATTAGTAAGTAAGAGTAAATTTGTGACAGGAGGTACATTTTGTTTGTGTGTTCCAGTAAATATTTCCTATATATTACAACCTAAAAGTATCAATGCTCTATCCAGGTGGGGGAAAAAAGATTAGCTGATAAGAGCATTGTTTGCATGCTAGCCTGGATCTTTGTCATTTGTTTCTAAAAGTTAAGCATCGATCATATTTATTTAAATGCAGAGAAATACAAAAAGGGCATAGGTTTCAGTTCAAGCCTAGCTAATTAGGATGCATGATAGTCCTTTAAAAGACTTGCATCTGTTGAACCAAATTGCTTAAGTTTATTTGTGGTGGAAAATGTTTTTAAATCCTTTAATCTTTCTAGATGCATTTAACATTTGCTTCTGCAAAAGCAAAAGAGTAAAATAATTTCCTTGTTCATGATAACATCTACAAAGCCACGGAGTAGAAAATGTAGAATGTCTATTAAAAAAAAGAAAAACAGAAGACCTTGCATCCAACTTTTTAAGAGGCAGCAGGATTCTTGCTGAGACGTTGCCATTGAACGGGTGGCTTGTCTACTAACTGACTTAAAAAAAAAAAATCTTAGAAGAGCTAAAACTAAAACCATTGCCTTCATCTGCTGTTTTTCAGGCACAATGGTATAATTTTCCCTTTTTTTTTTTTATTAGAGCAAATTAAATTATTAAAATGTTCCAAAATCTGTCTGAGATTGAATGAATAATGCATACCAAAGTAACGCTGAAGCTAGTTTTGACACTTTGCCTAATAGCAAAAAGTAAACCTACAAGTTAGGCTGTAATATTATATTTGCCTTTGTGGGTTTTATCCAAATTAGGCTTTTGTATTCTTTTAATTGGAATCATTATATAAACTACTTACATGTTGCTGACTTGTGGACAGAACAGTCACAGAGAAACTACCTCATGTATATTCCTCGTCTATAAAACTTAGGAAAACTTTTTAATGTAACTACAGCTGGTACCGTAGCATAAGCCGAAGATCGTAACTATTTAGTACGTACTCAAGGTAGATTATGCTTTAAGGTGAGGTCAGCAAGTGAATTGGTTAAAGCTTTTTTTTTTTTAAAGCCCCAATATTAAGTTAAACATTAATTTTCACACTGTACTAGATTGAAATGGGCTTAGAATAGAAACAGTGGAGTAAACAACATAAATATTATTTGCATTAATGTATCTGTGGATTTGATTCACATAAATGTTGTAGGAATCCAGTGGACTCCTGAACCTGTGCTTTACAGTGTCCTTTGCTCTTGACACAGGAGGTCACTGTTGAAAAAGAATCTGTTGTGTTCTGTGTTCTAATACTGAGTTTCCTCCTTTACTGAACAGCATCTCTAGAAAATGTGATCTCTTTGCCAGAGAAATGCGAAGGTTGTGGGGAGCAGTTATATTGTAATATAATATATATATTATATGAAATATCTGTTTCATATAATAGCAATGTTTGATACTGTCCCTGGTTCTCAAATGGGAAATGATCAAATCTGGTCTATTTCTCCTCCCCATTGGGATTTTTTTTTTAAGATTTTTTTTAAAGTCCACAAAAATGAGTGTATTTCTGAATTTTGTACTCTTGCTGTTTTTAAGCAAGAACACAGAAGTTACACTTTCCTCTTTCATTTTTCTTTCTACAGTTTGGATGTGATAAAAGAGCCAGTTTCAACAAAATGTGATCACATATTCTGCAGGTAGGTTTGCAAACTTAAAATTACAGTGCTTAGTCAACCTGTTCTTATTTTCCATGTATACTTCTCTTCACTGCTAATGATATATACTGTGTTTTGATTACCTAGTCTATAACTTCTAAAGGGGAAAAGTCCATTCTGAAATAACTGCAGTTGTACAGATATGTCAAAGTGGATCAATTAATTCATCTTAACATTAGAACAAGAATAGTGGCATTTACAGTAATAATGAAGAATCTACTCAGTGGTACATTGTGATTACTCTTTTCTCTAGGTTCTGCATGTTTAAACTCTTCAGCAAAAAGAAAAAGGGTGTAATACAGTGTCCTCTATGTAAGACTGAAGTTACCAAGAGGTAATGCAACTTTGCAAGTGCATTTGGGGATGAGAAGTTTTCTCTAAGAAAAAGGTGAATTATTGCCTTGTAGCAGAAGTGTTAAGTCATGGCTTGAGACACTGATTGATTACCTGGTGGTTAGGCAAGGCTAACCCAGAGCAGCTCAGGTCCATGCAATGCACCTCAGTGACCAGAAGGGGTGGAGCCAGGATCCACTCCTTCCCAGACCTCATTTAAGGGTTGGCAGTGGAGGCAAGCATATCTTGCTGGAGATCCCTGTCTACCTGAGGTTTTCTAAATGTTAATAGGTTTTCTTCCTTTGTTTCTGATTCCACAGCTGCTGTATTTGGGCCTGTCTTTGGCTGCAGCCAAAGACTTTGCTACCCCACTATTATTGCTATCTGTTCTATTGTGTTACATATGTTAAAAATGTTGTAGCAGGAAACTGAAAAAAGAAAAAGTTGACTGAACTGTCAGTTTCTAGGGAGTAACTCTTTAGTGCCTTACCTTAATATAGCTTTTTCTTGTTTGAAGTAATTACAAGTGAAGATACTGCTACTAACAACTAAGTGCTATTAAGCATAAGTAGTAGTATTGTTCAGTCATTAGAACTATTTTTTTTTTGCTAAGCGTATGTGAGGAAAAATACTGTAAAGGGAAATTGTCATAATATTTTAATTCCAGCAGTGGGATGTTTTAGGGAGCTGTACTACTTGACAGCAGTTTTTTTTGTTGTTTCGTCTGCCGATTTGTGGTTTTGCTCCTTTGTTAAGTCTAAATTCTTGGAGAGCTATGGAGAGCTTGCCCATGCATTTTTCTTAGAAACATTTCATATGGTGGTGTTATTTCAGAAGTCTCAAAGAAAATTCCAGATTTAAGCAGCTCATTGAAGGATTGTTGGAAGCTATCAGTGCATTTGAGCTTGACACTGGAGTAAAATGTAAGTATCGTGATTATTTACTGGAATAAATAATACATATAGTCCTGCGAAGTGTGAGAAAATATTTTTCTCTCTTTTTTTTGTCTTTTCAGTTTTAAGCAGTCATTATTTTCCTAAAACATCCACAGAAGCTGCTACTGCTGAGCTCCTGCATAATAACAGTTCTGTCATCCAGAGTAAGGGTTTCAGAAACAGGAAAAGGAGCGCTAAAGAAAATGGACAGGACAGCTATACCCTGGTGACTTTTTTGTGCAATGTATTTTTTAATTGCTCTGCTGCTGTTTGTGTTTTTTAACTTGGAACGTGTGTATACGTAGATGAATGGAATGATTTTTGGTTTGCTCTCAGGTCCCTGTTTTGCTTCAATATTATTCTAGATAAGCACATCTAAATGCTTCTGTCTTTGAAGTGTTTGTAGAAAGTGACTTGAGCTTGAAAAATATAGTGTTATAGCAATATTGTCAAAACCAGGTTCAAAAGCTTTTTTTTTTTCTCCTTGACAACTTGCTGACAAATAAGTATTCCTAAAGGCATTTTTTTAACTTTGGGTAATTGCTATGTGTATAGAATCATAAAATCATAGAATGGTTAGGGTTGGAAGGGACCTTTAAGATCATCTAGTCCTAACCCCCATGCCATAAGCAAGGACAGCGCTGTCTAGACCAGATTGCTCAAAGTCCTGTCCAGCCTGGCCTTGAATGCTTCTAGAAAGGGGGCATTCACAACCTCATTGGTTAACCTGTTCTACTATCATCCTCACAGTGAAGAATTTCTTCCTAAGTATACCCTCTTCTAATTTAAAAAAAAAAAGTTTGGACTCAGTATGAGTCTGTTCATGATGCATTATTAATTTTTCTTATTTCATCTACCTGGTACAGAATAGGATATTATGATAAAACTCTAATGATTGGAGCTTTGGAGGAGTTTGTAGTAAATTCCATTCCTGATACAAGTATGATAAATTGCATATTTTTTTTTGAATCTTGTATAGAGGCTGTGCCCTATGCAGTTTAAGTAATTCCAACTTTTAATAATCTACTCTTATTAATAACTATTTCTTTCTTATCTCCTGTCAGCAGGAAGTTAATGTGGATCCACAACTTACAGATAACAGAGTCAAAGGGTGTTACCTAAGAAGCAAAAAACAGAAGCGTGGCATTGAAAAAGGTGTACTTATAGAACTTGGTAAGTACATACATGCATACCTTTTGAGCTTATGTCTAACACTTCCAAAGTAATGGAAGGTGCTGAAATTCAGTCTTTTTAAGCACTAATTTCTATTCAACACCTGATGTGCAATCAAAGGTGATTACATAGACTAAATAGATTTACCAAAGCTGATAAATCAAAGTACTTTTTACATGGTTTATTGTATTATAGGAAAAATGTAAGGCTCAGTGTACAAGATCCAGAGAAAATAACTGATACCAGAGAAGTAAAATGTTATTTATTACTAATAATGATTACTGCTGCTGTTTACAGACTAAGACTTGTTTGTTAGCACTTAGGGCCGTGTTTCTTAAATATATTTAAGAATGAGATGTGAGAAAATACTTCTACTTGTTCTGGCTTTTCAGATCTCCATTTCTATCTGATGCTGAATGCTTCAAGAAACGATGTGATGTAGTGCATAGTTGTTTTTATGTTTGTTTTTTTTTCCTGTTTCTTTCCCTGTTCCTTCAACATAGCAAGTGTTCATTTTAACAGGTAGCATTCCGTACCTCGGTTTTCTGATTTGTTTTTTTCCCCCTTTTGTTTATGCTAATATCAAGCAAAGAATCTGAGATACACTGTGCTGACTTCTGGTTTTAAATTCTAGATGCTGGCAGCTGTTTCTGTATAAATTTGGAAATTAGAACTCTCGCTAACTCTGTTATTAGTATTTATTGTATATAAAAACATCATATCATGGATGTGATAAGACAACTTTATACCAGAGCTGTATTTGCACATAGAAACTGTAATAATTAAAGTCAAGTGAACTTGATCTCGTCTGATAAAATTTGAAAACGCTTACATCTGAAAGAACTAAAGCATGCACGCTTCTGTGATGATTAAAAACTGAATCTGGCAAGAAACCTTCCTCTGAATCATTTGAAAGAAGAGTAACTGCTAACTTGTTTTTAGGCACTGATTCGTCTGAAGAGGTTTTTATAGTGGCAAGCGATACTGGGTAAGTAAATGTTATTTAGGATTTTGTATTTTTTTTTGAAGATAACAGTTAGTATTCTTAACTGAGTTATAGCAAAGGTTAATCATGCATGATTGTCTCTACTCAGCAGCCTGATTTCTCCAAAAGCTACTTCCAAGAACAAAAAGGAGAAATCTTAAATACAGGCTCCTGTTACAGCATAATGGAAGTTACCTCTGTAATGAAAGTAGGGTGTGGTGTTTTGTTTTTGTTTTTTTTTTTTTTCCTCCTTAAACCTTCCCAGCAGGTTAGAAGACAAAGAAGAGCTAAAAGAAGCTAAGAGTGCTGAAAAGTATGGAAGTTCTTGCAACACACAGTCACTCAAGCTGGGTGCTAAAGAAATAATTTTACCAGATGTCATAGGTATGTTTGTTGTTTTAGTGACAAAAATGCTGATAGGAAAGCTTGAAAGAAAAGCCACAAGTTAATATTTTGCTTTCATGTTATTAAATGTATGTTCTTGCAGTACTGTATTCTGAAGTTCTATTGATGCCTGCTGCTAGCAACATTGTAATATAAGCCTGTAGACTACATGCTTGATGTGGATATTTTGTCTAGAGGGACAGAAGCAAAATAACTAACTGGATCTAAGTGCAAAGCTAATTCTGTTCTTCATAAAGCATTATATTGTCCCTCGTAATGTAAGTTGGGAGAAGTACCTAGTAATTCATTTAAGGAGTTGGATGAATGTATGTCATACGTAACTCGATATTTTTACCTTTCTATTGAGATTGGTTTATTCAGTGTAACATTCTGTTTTGGAGGGAAACAAGCAGCTCTTAAAATCAGAAGTTATCAAGCTTGTCATTGTTTTCATGCATTTTAAAATGGGGCTTAATTTATAACATTTATAAATCTTCAGGTGAAACTGATTTCTTGAAGGAAGCTTTGAGCAAGAAAAGCATGCTGAATATCACTGAACATGTCAAATCTAACCAAGTAAATACAGTTGAGGGCCAGAGTTCTCCTTCAAGTGTTTTTGATGCAGACCTACTCACAGAGCAGTGCGATGAAATAGGTAATGCCAGTCCCTTAAAGAATAATCACACATCTTTCTCTAATAATGCAGAAGAAATGAATGCAGAAAAATCTCTGTGCAGTAGTAAAAACCAAGAGCTTGACTTTGAAGATAGCTCAGAAAGCACACTGGATAAAATAAAAGAAAACAATACTTGTGTGCCAAGTGTGGAAGATGTAGAAGAGTATGAACCCATGAATGATTCTTTACTTGAAGAAGAACCTCCTGTGGAGAAACTACTTCAGCCAAAGAAACCTCCATGTCCTACCCTGCATGAGGTCTCTAGGAAGAGACTGAAGCAAAGCGTTCGGAAAGTCAATGAATGGTTTTCAAAAAGCAATGAGATTCTATCTTCCAGTTCATTACAGAATGATCCTTCTGAAGCAACTGATACTTCAGGTGAAGGAGATATTTCTCTATCAGATAAAGATTCATGTATTTCAGAGAAGACCAACCCTATTGTAGATTCTATGGAATTTGCAGTGTTTGAAAGAAATAAGAGACAGCCAAAACAAACAACATATGGCATCAAAGAAAAAATATTTGGGAAAACATATGAGAGAGGGAGGAAATCAAATCTCTCTACTATCTTGAGAGACACTTTGCCTGCTACAAAAAAAAAAGATGTGGCTGCTGAAGAGGAGTGCTTGAATAATTCCAGAGAAGACAGACTAAAACGAAAAAGGAAGCCCGCCCGTGTCCTTCAGTCTGAAGACTTCATTGAGAAGAAAGATCTAGAAAAGGCAGATAGATACCCTCAGGGTATTAACTCCAGCCTTAGAGATGCTGAGAAGAGAAAATGTGATAAAAATTCTGCTGTTAAAGAGAATCCCCTCTTTGAAAAAAGAAAGATTGGTACACAAACAGAATTTGAGGAAGGAGCATTACAGTGGAAAAATGCTATTGAAAAGATGTCAGGCAAGCCCTCTGATGGACAGCTGGAACTGAATAACTCTGATCAGGAGAGCACTAAGAATGCATGTTCTGCAGCAAAAGGATGCAGATGTTCAACTGGAACCAGGTGTGCTATATGCTTAGTAGTTGATAGAGATCCAGATTCCTTTGATCCACCTGAGCCGCTGATGGATAGCTATCCAAGCAGTGAAGAACCAAACAAAGTTGATTGTGAGCAAAGACAAGTCAGACGCAGCAGCAGGCTTCGGCTACTTTCTAAAGAGCTTTCTAAAGAGATTACAAAAGAAACAGGAAAAATGAGAATAACTAAGGAAGCAAGGAATTCTGACAGTGACCCAGAAGGGCCTGTCTTTGGAGTTGAAAGGAATGTGTTAGTTCACAATTCCCAGTGCAAGGACTTGAGGAAGCAGCAGGATATATTGAGTTACACATCACTCACTGATTGGAATGGTGCTGATCTGGAAGCAAATGGAATACAGATTAGTCCAAAGAATTCAGCTGATGGGGCAAAAAACAGAAGTCTCTTCAATCCTACATTTTCTTGCCAGCATTCGAACTTTAATTCCCCTTCGCTCCAAGCAGGTTCTCAAGAAGGTGAAATGCTAGGTAGATTCTTCTTACTGCAGTCTCCTTCAAAGACTGTTCTGGACACTGCTTCCATCCTGACTGAAGAAAAGGGGTCTGGAATATGTACTGCTTTCTCCCAGGACAAAGGATGCTGCTCACAGAATGTTCCTGAGGATTTCAGAAATGAAAAGTCACCAATAGCTAAAAATGTTTCAGAATTGACTGTGGAAGCTGAAGACAGTGAGTTAGACACACAACATCTGCGAAATATATTTAGGAGTTCAAAACGGCAGTCGTTTAGTTTTTATCCTGCTCCTGTGAAGACATCTACCTCAGATAATGTTGAATCTGAGAAATTGAATACTTTGTGTCCTGATCAGGTAGAAAAAAGGTGTAGTAAATACCTTATGACAGAAAACTTACAAGAAAAGAAAACAACTGCTGAAAATTTGAGTAGTGAGAAGTTTAAGACGTGTGAATCTGCTTGTGTTAGTCCTGTGTCAAGCTTTGTCAGCAGTGCTGAATGTGTGCATGCTGTGGAGCATCAAGAAGATGTTTTAAGGGTTGCAAATCATGGGAATCTGTCGACACTAAGGATGTGTGCTGCTAGGAATGAAGGCAGAAACAGACTGCAAAAGGGAGAGCAGGAAAGTGAAAAGACATTGCTTTCTACCCCTATGACAGCTGACAAACTGAGACTGAGTCCATTCAGAAGCAATAGAAATCCCAGTGATCAGAGTAATACAGAAGAGCATGATTTCCAAAAAACAGACCTGAATACAGTCAGTGAAACATACTTCAGTTCAGAAAGCAATCAAGTGGAAAATGCTGAAGTTGTTGATGGCAAAAAACCAGTGCAACATTTTCAGCCCAGTCCAATGGTTTGCCCTACAGCTTGTCAACAAAATCCAGCTGAGTTCAACTGCGAAGTCACTGAAAAAAGAAGTGGCAAAAAAAAGAGAAGTCCATTAAAGAGCAACGAGGAGCGAATAATCCAAACTGTCAGCACAGGGTTGTCAGAGTGTTCAGTTAGAGAGGCACTAGAAGAATCTCTTAAAGGCCGCAGTGACTTTACAGATCTGTCTGAAACCCCTGATGGCTTACTGTGCTCTGACAATGACACTGAAGATGGTGCCAGTTTTCATGTAACTAATGGGAAAGATGCATCTGTTGTGTTTGTAAAAAGTGGTGCTGCTCTGGTGAAAGAAGTAAATGATTCGGTTGTTAGCTGTAAGCCAAGATCTGAAGGTATTCAGAGGTCTCGGAGAAGAGCCCAGAAACTGCAATCTTCAGATGAAGAATCTAGTGAGGATGAATATTTACCGTGTTTTCAGGAATTAATGTTTGGCAAATCAGTAAGCACACCTTTGCAGATCAAAAAGCAGGTGACATCTGTGGTACAGTCTTCAGCAAATCCCAGCATGTTGCCTTGCAGTGAATGTCTTAATGAAAATAATGAACAGAAAACACCTGAAGCTGCCCTAAGCAATGAGTGTGTTTCACCAAGCCAGGAGTCAGAATGCTCTGTGAACTTATTTTCTTCCCAGTCCAACGTATCTGAAGAATCAGTTGATGGAGCACAGGAACTGAGGAAAACTTTAACACAGGCGAACAACATAAATAAGAGTAAAGAATCTCTTCAAAGTTGCAGTGAAGAGCTGAAGAGAAGAGAAAATAACTGCAATGATGAGTACCAAGAAGATCCAAATATGGGGACAAACCTAGGTACAAACAAAGATATTTTTTTTTTCTTTGCAGATGTGTTAGTAATATCACTGGGCTCTTGATGTTTACATGGGAACTCTGTGGGCTTGCTTTTGTAAAGTAATGTATCAGCTATGAATGATCAAACAGAACAGGAAAAAAAAAAACAGCCTTTGGTGACTGATTTCCTGAAAATTAATGTGGTAAAATTCGTCATTTGGGGAAAAAAATGAGTATACTGGGCCCCACAGGACAGCTAGAGTCTGTCTTATGGGAGTTAATTTGTGACTGGAAATATTAGTGTTGCTATTGCAATGGCGATGCTTGGATCTATCAGCAGTTTCATAGAATCTACCTAAGCTATTATTGCAGATGAAACGTCTGTTGAAATTGGCTGTAGAATTCTGATGTACGTGTTCTGATACTTTTATGACTTAAATATTTAGAACTCTCCTTATTGTTAAAACCATTTACCTTAACTTCTGCTTATTTTGCCATACCTGTGGCATGGTATTCTTTGGAATGTTCACTTGAAGTAGATCTCTGCTTCTCACTTAAGTCTTTCTCAACCTTCTTTTGTATTTACAGTTAACAGTTGGCTAAGAGGTCTGTGTGATAAGAGAAACTGTGGATGGTTATTGTTGGGTTTTCTTTTCTTACTAACTTGGGTTTTCTTTCTTTTTCTTCGAGGTGAAGCATTTGGGTACGACAGTGAAACAAGTCATGTAGAGGATTCACATGAACCATTTTCTCAGGGTGAAATTCTTTCCACACAGGTGAGTTTATGCTCAGCATTCCAAAAGTAGTTTATGTACGTTTCCAGTTTAATTGGATAATATGCACCCTAGGATATACGCAAAAGCTGCAAAGTCAGTGCAGTGGGAGACAGCTTTCACTGTGATTCTTTGTGCAACTAGGTTATATTCATAACCATAGTAAAGCATAATCAAGAACTGTAGAACTGCTTCTATGCCATTATTTTTCCTACTGTTTTCCATGGTGGCAATGCATAATGGATGTAACTTGTTATGTGGTATTGATTACAGTGCTTAATTGTAGGAGATGCTTGTTGTTAAATCTCCATACTTAACCAATGCTGGAAGCCTCAGATTTTTCATACATTTGACTTTTTTTGGTTGGTGACTTAGAATAATTGGAGATAACATAGACCAGCAAATCCAATCCTTATGTTTAGAGGCATAGGGTCTTTACCTTTTAAGGGTGAAGATTAAAAAGCATTCAATATCAGAATATTGCAGAATAATATATATGTAAAACTTAAAAGGCACTGTTAATTGAAAAGTCTATCTAGCACAGTATCTCTTATCAAATGTTTTGTTTTGATACAGCATGTGTTCACTATTTGTTATGCTAAAAGCACGATAGCTGCCTTTTAAGCGTGTAGTAACAAGTAATTCAAAATTATTCTTATACTTAGAAAACGCTTGAAAAAAATAATCATACTAGTTAAAATTGTTTGCTAACATTAGACAAATCATGTGTCACTTGCAGCAGAAGAATGCTATGCAGAATAACCTAAAAAAGCTACAACAAGAAATGGCTGTACTTGAAGCAGTACTAAAGCAGCATGGAAGTCAGGACATTGAGGTGTTACCCTTGTGCAGAGAACTGCCATATTCCAGTAGTGGAGGAACACTTGGAATGGAGCAGATGGGACAAGAAACGGGTAAATAGCAAGGAAAACCTGGAATTCAAACCCATTTAGTGACTTATCATGCCTTTACTGCATATTGTTTTTACTGCGGTGCTATTTTATCTTGTTAATGTTTTAAGTTGAAAATAATTCACAGTGTAATTAACACTGAGAAACTGGTTAGTTAGTCTTTAATCCGCACTCAGTTAATAAGGCTCATTGAATTGCATGAATTTTACTCCGGTATGAGAATATTCTGTCAGTTCATAGAACAGATTTTGAAATGTGACACTGCTAAATCCAGTAAGCAAAACTACCATAGTTCACTGCAAGTGTTGGAGAATAAATTCAGCAAATTAATGATTAGTTTACTTCAGAGTAGAAAACTAACACAATTTTTTTATGCTAAAATACACATTTCTGGCTTATAAAAGCCTAAACTGATTAGAGTTATTGACAGTTTCTTACAAAATAAGGGCACAAAATAAATGCCCTTCTTCTGTGTGTGAACACAGACATGGTAACGCGATATTTAATGTAATGCACTAAATAGTGCAGTTTTGCTATTAGCCTGTTTAATACTCTCTTCTAGCCACACGATACGTTAACTGAAATCTTACTTTTGTAAATGACAATATCTGAAATGCTGAACAATAAGCAAACAAATAAGCACAGGAGATTACTCCTGTGTGTAAATTTAAAAGGTGACACAACAGCTTTCCACTATGAATGAAAGAAATGTGAAATTATTTAAAGGTTTTTTTTTTTTTTTTTTCCTCTTCCCCTCTAGAAAATGCATCTGAGCATGACTCTGAGACCAAGCTAAGTAAGGCATCTGTTTTACCAGTTCTCTGTGGAAATGTGACTAGGAATCCAAATAGCTCTTCCTCCTCTGTAAGGCATCCCTGCCCTCAAATGGCAGAAGCAACAAATAATTCCACTGTAGCTCAGAGTGATAACAGAAGCAATGCTCAAGTATGTGAATCAAAGAGAAGTGTATGTTTTGCAGCAGATGTAGGAAAACATACATCTGCACTGCATAATGCAGCTGGAAAAGAAAATGCTGCAAGTTCAGGTACAACTTACAGGACAGAAATGTCAATTGTGGCATCCGGTCTGAACCAAAGTGAACATGTGAGTATATTTTGGAATGTTTGGAGACTTGCTGTTAAGATTAGATCCTATAGAGGAAACTAATTTTACAGGAATTGCTGTTTGTAACTATAGTAACCAAGTCAAGCTTGGTTGGACATTCCAAAAAAAAAAAAAAAAAAAAGCCTTTAAACAGCACTATGAAGCTTAGAGAAGCCTGAACATTTTAGGAGACTTAATGTCTAGGAGGAAAATGTTATTCCAAAACATGTTTTGGAATTTTTAGAGTGTCTTGGCAAATGAATGCTGCAGTGCCTGCTCTTCTAAAAATTTCTAAAGTAAGATGAATAGAAAGATCATAAAAATCTACTTGTCAGCTTCATAAATACCAAATTGTTCTAATGCAATTGTATTGCTCAATTCTGACCCACTATTCTTTAAATTTACAGTTATAATTCAGTCAGCTTTTGAAATTAATTTTCAATTTGTAAAAGAAGCATACAGTTTTGGTTTTTTTTTTTCCAAAATTTACCTGGCTTAAGAATAAAATCGTCATGAGTGAAACAGTCTGCTCTCCTCTCAGTATTTACGTACAGTGTTTGGTGGTCTGATAACCAAGTTCAGTAGAGAACATCAGGAGAATTAGGGGCAAAAGGCTTTCCTACATCTCTATATTTGTCAGTAATCTTTTCAGAAATAAAATTGCTATTAGTAACTACTAAAAATTAAGTTGTACAGATTTCTGTTCATTATTGTTTGCCTGTTAAGGAATGTTCTGATTTACGTTGGGGGGGGGGGGGGGGGGGGGGGAAAGGGGAAGGTAGCTGTTTCTGCAGGGTTTAAGCTAAGCTAATAGTAAGCATAGCAGCTTTATCTACGGAGAAGGTAACTGCTTTTTTTTTTTTTTTTAATATGTATTAGAATGTATTTATATCTGTTAAACGTGTGCCAACACAAACAAGAAACGTTAATTTGAAGTAGCAACATTATTTTCCCATGAACTGGAATGGTTTGTTTTTTAACATGTTTTGCTAGCTGTTCATTTTCTAACTACTTTTCAGCTGATGGTCCGGAAGTTTGCCAGAAAAACACGGAGTACTTTCTCTAATCACATTACTGATGGAACAACCCATGTCATAATGAAAACAGGTTTGTTGGGAGTGATGTGAACAAACTCCACATTTACACAAGTAAAAAACTAGACTAACAACTAACCAGCAAGAAGATGGTTTGGTAATAAATTTAAATAAGTTAGAGGAGGTGATGTTCACAATTTTTTGTGTATTTACTTCTGGGTATACAAATCTATAATTCACAGAGATCAGTGAAGGAGTGTTTTGTTTCTTTGTGTGATTTTAAAAACTTGCTACAAAAAAATATTTTGAGCCCAATTTGAATGTGGGTATGATATATTTTGTTATAGAAGCACTTCTGGATAGCTCATGCTTGGATGCAAGTTCACTTGTGTGAGCCATCACTGCTTTTAAAAACTAACATAAAAAGGGAACCAGAAAGTCCTGTTATCTCTCATAAATGGAATTAATTTTGTGTTTTTTCTTCCTGTGTATCATAAGCAGCACGACCATATGGTTTAGGAGAGCTACATTGTTCTACCTTCATACAAATACAGATAGGATGAACTACCTTCTGTAGCTGTCTCACTCTACCTTCTTGTAGCTGTCTCAGTAGAGCCAAAGAGGGGCCTAGACAGCTAGTCATAAGTGTTTATATAACGTTAGGCACTGAATCCTCAGTTAGTATCCTGTGTTGTGATAGTAATCATGCCTTTCCTTGCCTTTTATCTGTACTGACTAGCTAAAAAAGGCTCTAGAATTTCTGAGCCTTTCTGGTCTTTGGTCTTGCTATTTCTCTTGTCTTGCTTAGCAAGATTCTTTTGCTTTTGGGTACAAACTGAGGTGCTTTTCACTAGTGGCAAAACTGAAAGATTGCTTTGCTCTTTTTTGCTCTGCAGATGAGGAGCTGGTATGTGAACGGACACTGAAGTACTTTCTTGGTATCGCAGGAAGAAAATGGGTAGTTAGTTACCAGTGTGAGTATAAGTTGTTTTGAAGAAAAGTAGTTTTTGCCCTTCTACTACAAATGGAACAACAGGAGGGCACAAGTAAAACATATATATATTATATATCTTCTCCTATCTTAAATATGTTAGCATATTCAAAACAACACATCAGTAAGATCAAGTTCCTTTCTCCTCTGAATGTTTTCTTTTCTGCTTTCAAGTGCTGCTTTGTTTTCTTCCTTTCCCTACCATTAGCCTTGTTCTCTCTCTTAATTTAAATGAGTTGCTTCGTATCAAATCTTGCTGGGTAAAATGATTTGCCCTGTTCTGATCTTTTTATTTAGGGATAATTCAGTCTTTTAAAGAAGGCAGGATACTGGATGAGGTAAGTTTGTTTTCTGTTTTTTTGTGGGTTTTTTGTTTTTTTTTTTTTAATTTGAGTAAAATGTCAGGTATGTAAATTGTTTTTACATTGAAGCAATTGGCAATCTCAAATGTTGTCTAGGCATTTAATACGTGAAAACTGAAATTCTAGTTTTACCAGAAGTCATATTTTAATTACAGGTATTCAGTGTTACAAAATACATAAGGGGTCTCTATTATTTTTGGAATAGCTTATAGACATTTTTTTAATAAGTGTTCCTACTGATGTTGACGGATTACAGAATGGAGAAGATCCATTGTCTGCCCAAACTCATTGCTATACACAGCTATACATGTGCCTTTATAAATTTTTCATTAAACTTTGTAGAAGGCAATTATCGAAAACTTGTTCCAGTATTTAGTACATTTCCTAGAAGAAACTGCATATTTGTTATGTTACCATTTAAGGGGATTTTTCTGTGCGTGTGTTTCTGAGTAGTGATTGGATTCTTTTACTCTTCAAGTACAGATTTTTGGGGAATGTTGGGTTAATGACACAATACAGATTTTATGTATATTTAACAAGCAGAAATGCCCCCTTCCTGAACTAAAATAGGTACACTCAGAAATATCTCAGCCCTAGAAAGGGATATCAAAATCCTTCTCTGCCTGGGGAGAAAAGGGAAGTCACTGCAATAATTGACTGAGTGCTGCTAACCTTGTCACAAACTTTCACACTGCTTTGAGCAGTGAGAAGACCCTCCAATTATAATGAAATAAATTGTGGGATTTTTTGTTTGTTTTGTTGTTTTCAAGTTAAAATACACCTCTGTTCCTCATAGTCTTCTAGAACAATAGACTACATGGAAGTTCTAGAGAAGATTATAATGGAAAGTAGTTTATTATATAGTCAGGTATAGGCCTGAAATTATCAAATACTGCACTTTATTTGTTGTTAATCTATATGCTAAGTGAATGCCTTGGAATAAAATAAATGTTGAAATTTAAATATGTGAAGATAGCAATTAGTATAGAACTTTTTTTTTTTAATCAAATGAGACTTTCCTGATAAATTTTAGTTTGAGAGTTTGTTGCTTCTGTACTGTTTGCTGTATTTCTGTATCATTTGACTGATGATATATTATATATGATCCTTTTGTAATTGTAGGATGCTGCAGAAGTTTCACTACTGCTGTCTATTATTCTCTCTTGAAAACCTTTAAAATCGAGTATACGAAGAAAAGCAAAAATTTCCAGTTCTGCAATCTTAGCTTTTTCCTGATCTACCCAGAACACTGCTGAGGAAAGTGTTCTCAGTCTCTGACTTAAGGTTGCTTGCTTATGTTATGTTCCAGGAGAACTTTGAAGTTAAAGGAGATGTAATCAATGGCAGAAACCACCAGGGCCCTAAGAGGGCTAGGCAATCTCTGGCTGAAAAGGTATGAGCATATCAGCAAAGAAAATCCTGTTTAGCCATGACTGTTCAAGGTATGTTGCAGCCTGCCTGTCTGTAACATTTTCCAGTTTGTTATGTACAGAGTTGGACAGATAGTGTATTTTCAGTGCCACTGGTAGAGCTAACCGTTCATATGTGAAAGTGACTTTCTGTGCTAACGTGCAAAACAAAAGAATCTCATGAGAAAAGCTTCAGTTAAGCTTTGTGAAACAGTGCCTGGATCTTTAAGCAGTTCTGGATGTGCAGTGAAACAAGCATGTATGTGTATTCTGTTAACGCATTCCTTGTTTTTTAGATCTTTAAAGACTTTGAGATCTGCTGCTATGG
The DNA here is from genome assembly GCA_035772895.1 of Perdix hodgsoniae. NCBI lineage: Eukaryota > Metazoa > Chordata > Aves > Galliformes > Phasianidae > Perdix > Perdix hodgsoniae. The sequence continues at coordinate 640,084 of JAPSGF010000083.1, forward strand.
ACCTTTCACTGATATGACTACAGGTATGTAGTTTTGGAGGAACTGAAAATCTCAATGTTGAAATACTTATTTAAAATATAAAAACATGAAGGAAGACTTTATTCATTCATTGTTTTACATTTGACCTCTTGGATACTCCTGTTCCTCCTTTATCCTGATAAGGTATAGCTATCGAGATCTTGAGATATAGATAGAACAGAAATTGTGTTCTCCTCATTTTGGGTGTTCCTAGCAGGTGCATCAGGAAAATGCTCTGGTGGTTCTCCTGTACTTCAGAACAGGCCTTTTATCTAAGTTATCTCTCCTTTAGTAGAGCACTGTAGTAAGACTATGTCTTGTTTTTTTTCCCCTCCTCCAGGACATTTAGAATGGATAGTGGAGCTTTGTGGTGCCTCTGTAGTGAAACAGCTTCATCTGTTCACCCACAAAGTAGTAAGTGTTAATGGAATGTTATGCTTAGCTACAGATCATTCACCATGTTAATTAATGTATGTGTTGAAAGGCTACGTGGCCTTCATGGGTTTGTCAAAGATGAATGCAAGTATTCTGTGCTGGCCACATAACTAATCTTTACGGAAATCCACACCGAGGCTTCTTGCACTGGAAAGTGAGACTTCAGTTCCTTAACTTTAGGCACAGCATTCCTGGAGAAAAATAATGGGAGGGGAAAAAAAAAAAAAAACTTACGTTCTCTTTCCACCACCTCTTGAAGTCCACTCAAGTGATGAAGCAGAGTCAGCCCAGTTATCACTGTGTTGCCGTTCAGTGATGATAGGTGGGAGAGTCATTTAAAGACAGATAACAGTAGCATTTTTATTTTCCTATCTTGGAATCCTAGAATTCTACTGCTGTTGTTGTTGTGCAGCCAGATGCTTGGATGGAAGGCACAAGTTATGAAGGTAAAACTACTTGTCATGGATTGTTTCATGGTACATGTTGAGTGTCTCAGTATCATCTCAATGTTTTTAATAGTTAAATATCAGAGAGGTTTGTAGAGGAATGGAAATAAAATAGTACTACTTGTGAAGGCAGAGGTAAGCCATGTTATTTCAAGAATCAGTCTTAAAAGATGGACTATCAGACAGTCTCATACCTTGTTGTAACAACATGTAAATGTAATTCTGTTGTTGATGTATGTTGCAGGCTTGGTTGTCCTGCGTGTTATTGACTTTACAGAAACCATCCTGACTACTAAAAGCTCATGAAAGGTAGAAAAGTGTGTTATTAGAAGACTAGTAAGATCTAGTAGAAAGTCTTGGATGGGACAACATTCTTTTGGTCTGGAAAGAAGGCGCAGTTACAAAGCATTAACTGATATCTGGAGTGAAGAGGCTTTTCTAAGAAAAAAACATGAGGTTTTAGAAAGTGCAGGTGTTTCAGACTTCACTTTTAAAATGAGATGGTGGGAGTCGTGGGATGTATGGAAGCTACTGAGCAACAAAACAACAGAGCAGGAAAGTAATGTTGCAAATACCACAGCTGTTTCAATGGCACTGGGAAAAGAGAAAATCAAGACCCTGAAACAGTGAGTAAGAGTCTGGGAACACCTCAGTAATTTTTGTTGCTTCTCTTATTGAGATCATGTGGTCCGTATGCCTGAGTAGACAGGAACAGAGCTTCTGTCACTAGGTCCTAAATTAAGCAGTAATGAGGACTGCAGTCTCTTATTTATTTATTTTTTCTTAAGCGTTTATTCTGTGTTGTTCCAAACTTCCTGCCAGGCCACTTGCTGAGTATCTATTCTTTATGGAGCTGCAATGCAGCCTGCATTGTTAAAAAGGAATAGTAGTGTCACGTTGTTTTTAAAACCTTGCTTTTCTATCGAGGCCTTTAAGGTGTCAAAGCATATAGTTCACTGTGAAAGATATCAATAAGCATGCTTTAAATTTGCTTTGCCTAATTTATAATTGTTTTATCCTTTGTCTTGCAGCAATCCAGCAAAAGAACAATGTTGCTGTGGTGACTCGAGAGTGGGTGTTAGACAGTGTTGCTTGCTTTAAGTGTCAGGAGTTGGATGCTTACCTTGTGTCCCGAGGCTGATCTGCAGTTCTTTTTCTGTTGTACAGTTCTTCTCAGTACTGATACTCGAGTAATTGTTTTAAGAACTATGGATTTCTAAGCAACGTGCAGAGATTATGTGCTTGTAGTATTCTTTCTCAGAGTTAATAAGTACATAAGTATTTCTATCATTAATAAATAAGTAACATTACTGTATAAAGAAACAGTTACCATTTTTGTTGTCATCTTGTTCTTTAAAGATTAACATTTCTCATCTCAAAATAGTCCTTTAAAATTCAAGTAAAATAAATCAAAGAGGTTAGAACCTAAATAGAGGGGCAAAAAAATCTAGAATGTGGCCTCCTCAGTGAAACAGTGACACATTATTTACTATCCCAGCCAGTTCCTGCCTATGTATTTAAGGACATCCTGGAGCCATGCTTATTTACAGGAGTAATACTGGGCTCAAGTTGAATTAAAATTTACTTGCATTCCTGAATAACCTTCATATTTTCATTTTGCCTAAATGCATACCCTGAATAAGGGAACACACATATCAGTATGAAGAAACACTATTTTGTGCTTACCAGTGCATGGATAATCTTAGGCTGTGGACTACAGCTGTTCTGAAAACCACAGACAGCTCTCCTGTTGTAGGACACTTTGATATCAGTTTAAACTATGTGATCACACAAATGACCTATACAACTTGTAGTTGATTTCTAATACAAACCAGTTCTTTAAACAACAAGCCTATGCCAGCGTTTTGTTGCCACATACACTCTCAGAAGAGCAACAAGGAAGAGATAATAAATAGAGGCACTTTATCCTAATGACTTAAATAAGCTCTGTAAGAATCTGTTTCTAGTAGTCCCTGTCTGCAGAATGAGACTGCGAAGAAGATATATTGCTTTTTTATGGAAGAAAATATATTGCTTCTTTGTTTCCAAGCAGTTTAACTTCAAAAATAGTTCTGTATCTTCAGAACCTGTTTTCATAAAGTTGTTTAAAAAAAATCATAATAACAGATAAGCTAAGATCATTGTTTGGTTCTTGAATAGTGTTAGATTATCTTGGGAACTTACATAAAATATGTTTATGAATGTTGCAGTGTTAAAATTGATTTTTAGCGAGTATCTCCTTTATTCACATAAAAGCAGAACATGTCAGACATTTGCAAAATGTCTGAAATCCATCCTCATGCAGTGGGAGGTGTAGAGGCAGAATCTGCATTCTTGAGATAAGCTCAGGCTATGAATTGATAGGAGCCTAGGTGCACTGGAGTGATGGTTCACTGTATGTGAGGTTTTCAAGACAACTTGAGAGTGAGGCAATTGACTTAGTGTTTTATAACCAGGGTAAAGAAAGACTAACAGAGCTGTGCTGGGGCTCTCTTGCTGCCTCTTCACCAGAACAAATGAGTTAAGTATTGCTGTGCAGCTGCCTTACTTTACCAGAGAAACTGTCAACAAACCATGTGGGCACAGAAAGCTGTCCAGAACTTACTTTCTAATGCATGAGAATGGAATCACAGTTAAAATTCATGTATGTTAATAAAGTATGACTCTGGCTTGCACTGTTATTGGCCATGCTTATGTGAAAGGCAGCAGCGAGTAAGGAGCCTATTACTCATTCAGACTGTCCTCTACATTTTGCTGCTAGGCAGCAAGAATTTATGCAGTGACAGAACCCACTCAGGGTACATTAATATGGCTGGAATAAATGCGTAATTGACATTTACTCCATAGCTGTTGCAGAGCCTGCAGACTGAAGCAATGGGGAGAGGGTCTGGGGACTGTAGGGGGTAATTAAGCATCACAGTTATATATATATATATATATATATATATTGTTCAGTTGTTGAAAGCTCTTTGCATTTGGTAATATTAAATTTTGATGCTGGATTCTAATGCTTCTCAAAGGGAGTTTCTGGCTGTTAAGAGAACAAAGCAACAGATTTCCTGAAGTTTTGAATTTAAATTGCTTGTGCAGTGCCTCCAATGCCTTTTTCCTTACCGTACCAGGCGTTTTACATGGAGAGAGGTGAGACTCAGCCATACTGATGCTGCTTTTATTTGTTTTCCTCCTTTCTTGCTCAGAACTCTAAAATGCTTGAGTCTAGGGCTGTAGCTGCTGCTGCTATGGGAAACACCTGTGTGGCTGGGCTTTTACAGGCTGATCTGTGGGGAGGGTCCATTTGCTAGAAATGCCAGTTGGGTTTGTTTAACTGGAAGGCTAAAGCAGCAGGGGATGGGGAATATAATGAGAATCCCTATTGATACACCTACAAGATTACCGAAGTTTTTACTACAAGCTCAGTTTGCAAGAGGGGACTGGGATACTGCTTTCTTCACCGCTGGCTGTCAGCCCACAGATAGGCTGGTAGTGGTAAATGTTTGCTGGGGAGCACTATTGTACTCGCAGTACGTAGTGGTCAGCTGTTTTTGTTTAAAAAGGAGGTTAGTGAGGGACTTGCTCTCCCTGCTACAACATGGAGACTTATAAATGTACTTACTAGAAGAGCCTTAAAGTCATTACGGGTTGTAAATAAGATTCTTTAAGATTTGCTCTGAAAAAAATATCGAAGTTGCAAGTTCATGTACTGTGTGTACGAGGCAAAAGAAGGCGAAATCAATGGCTGGGATTCCCACAGCAGGCTCTGCTTAAGGCTTCCTAAAGCATCTTTCTTGCTTGCTTGAAGTTGTGAAGAAGAGGAGCTCTTTAGCTTGTGATCCCTGCCTTGCAGCTTCACTTTGTGATCTTCGCTTGAAAGAGGGCTTTAATGCAATAGCATGTCCTTAATGCATGGGGACTCCGTGTTAGCCACCCCTTCTCTTGGGATAGCTGCTTGCTGCTCCTGGCTCAGAACTGGAGAGGATTTGTGTGGCACAGAGCTTGCAGAAGGAAAGCTGGGTGGGCTCCAACAGGGTTGCAGCGCTGTCTGGATGGGATCCTGCTCTATACAGCCCCACAGAGGAGCAAACATTCCTGAGACTTCACCGATTCATGGAGAGTCCCTGGGAATACAGACTGGCTTGTTTTGAGATAGCAGATATTTATCCAACAAGGGTATTTCTTTGCAACTTTGTTCTGCTGCTACAGGCAGTCTTCTGCATCCACGCCTCTTATTTGGAAAAGCATTCCTTCTGAATTCTGTGAAGTTACACATATTTGAGTACCTGATCTACTAATACTGCTGATGAGCAGTAATGACTACGTGTATAACTTTTTGCTAGGCTTGATTACTCTTAAGAAGCTTCTCTGTGCGTCAGGATCTATGTACAAAGGATTATTTCCTTGCAGATCTGAAGCCATTCATGAGAGCAGCTTAATCAGGGATGCAATTAGAACACTTGTCTGACTCGTCACTAGAGTTAATGGTAAATCAAATATTCAGTGTCTTCCTATAGTTACTATTGGTGTTTTGTTGAATTATTTTCATTTTGAGTCTGACAGCTTTATTATGCTGATATTCTGAAAACGTTTGCATAATCATAATGATTTGTGTGGTGAATGCCTGTGAACTTGCCAGGCTCACTGGATGCAAGCTGAGGCTGAGAAGGACAGAGTTCTGTCCTCTCCCTTCATTTTGCAAGGTGTGTGCTTTCCTTCTGTTGGAATCATATTGTGGTCTGGGGACTGCAAATGGGCTCTTCAGGGCTTGTGCAGCAATAGCTTTGTGTGAGGTGTATTGTTGTGAATCTGTCAAAGCTTATGATGTAAATATTTGGCTTGAAAATGGAATATGCTGAAGGAGAGTTTGCTATAATGATTGTTTGAGGTCTTTGCTATTGGAGCAAAGGAAAACTGTTTTCTTGCTCATGTGAATTGCTCCTTGTGCTGCCCATGGGATTCCAAGGCCGCTATAATAGAAAATGCAGCCGATGTTTAAAGCCTGGCGGAGCCTCAGCGCCCTTTCCCAGAAGCAATGGGTTCTCTTCCTTGCGCTGCTGAGCACAGCCATGTTAAGACTTTTCGGTGAGGTCAGTGCATTACACAGAGGTTTGTGTGGTGCGTCCTGTGGTTAATACTGCTCTTGGGAGCTGACAGGCAGGGGGAAAGAAAGCTGAATTGTCTGTCCTTTAGCCAGGCAACCATACGTGCATCTGTGTGCTGGCAATGCTAATCAAAGTGCTGCTGGCACAGCTCTGCCCAACAAACCCTCTGTTTTCCTGTAGCAGCCACTTATTTTGCTGATCACCACTACAGACTACTGCCCTCTTAATATTTATTTGACTCTGGCAACCAGGAGCTGCGGTTTGTCCTGTCCCAGTCCCCAATGCTTTTTGCTGTTGTAAACAAAAGGCAACCAGTGGAACAGTGGAGGGAACACCTAGAGGGATGAGCAAATCTCATGCACGTGCCAACTTCTTTAACCATGTAAGTTCCACTAGTGGAAGATTCATGAACTTCTTTGTCCTGGCTCCCCATGCAGACTCCTTAGCGGGACATAAGTGCTAACTAGAGTGGGGAAAAAAGGTCTGCACATCACCTTACCCTTCAGGCAAAAGGAGCCTCATCAACCTCAGCTCCACTGCCAAAGCCCTGTGCCTGTGTGCTGTCCTCCTGCCCTACATATTACTCAAAGAAAAGGAGGAAATCTTGTCTGCGTCTCTCACGTTATCTTTCTTGACTGACTGCCTCTGTGCCTCTACCTCCCCCCTTTCTACAGAGACAAATCAAAGGCCCAGGATGCCTTCATGCAGCACAGGCATCACAGCAAGGTGTGGCCCCCCTCCCAGGGCCAGTGCCTGGTATGCTGCTGCTTGCCAGAATAAGCAAATGTAATTACAAATGTAATTACCTGTGTTAACATTCAGGCCCTGAAGTCATCGGCATTTGTATTTATTCATTTCTATAAACGAAACAAGCTTCCTAGGGCACTGCTCACACTGTGTTCCTCCAAGGCCCTTCCTCAGGTGACCCTTTGCCATGTAGCATGCGTACACCTCACTTAATTATGATAGACTAATTGATTAAATGAAATAACATGATGAATTGACAGTTACAGAAATCACTTGGATTCAGAGTGTGCACACAGAAATGACAAGTAGTTCACTTGTAATTCAATTTTTACTTTGGAAAAAGGGTTCATTTACTAGATGTGGGGATTTTGAGCACTTTATTGGAACGGTTCATTGGAAAAACAGAAAACAAGCAAACAAAAAAAAAAAAACAGGGACAGAGCTTCGTAAATCAATGAGAGGCTCTGAAAACTTCACTGAGAAGCTAAGCAACAGCACTGCTGCAGCCACAGTATCTCCTGCATGCACTTCTCTTGGCCTCTGATGCTCACCCTGAACTAGGCAGTTCCTTCTCAACTCAGCTGTTAGCTTTGACTGTGAAAGATTTATATGGTCAGAGTTGAGAGCAGTTGAGAACATCAGCTCTCCCCATTCATAGACACACCCGCATTGCAACCCTGTGCTGCAACACTCAGGTTGCAGTAGTGCTCAGCAGCCCGATCGGACAAGAGGTGTAGGGCAAGAAAGCCGAACACCAGGACTCCTGCAAGGAGCTAACAAACACCAGGTGATCCCTGGGCCACACGAGCTGTGAGTGAAGCAGGTAAAGTCCTTCCAGGGAGGACTCAACATTTAATGGGACCTAAGAGTTCAGACAGGGCTCTGAGTGCTGTCAGGATGCAAGAAACATGAAGCTATGTACTAGATCTGAAGCTCCTTGCATGAAGAAATAATGGCTCTTGGAAGATGTTCATAGAAGATCTCAGAGGACTGGATCACTGTGTTGAAACTCAAAAGCTGATTTTGGTTACCCCAGTGCCAGATGTTATTGATCAGCCCTGTTGCAACGTCCAGTACTAAAAACATAGTGTGCTTAGTGCCCAGTTGACCTGAGTATGACAGCATAGCTGAGTCTGCACAGCCAAAGCCAGAACTAGAAAACATGTCCAAGCAGGTATTCCAGTGGAAGGAGCAGTTAGAACCACTATATTTCATGTTTTCCATCTCCCAGAGGATCCAGACCTTACTGGATAAGTGGAACAAAACCCAAGCAAGTTAGAAATCTTTATGTATAGAATAATATACATTTATTTTTCCATATTCCATGGGAGCTTGCAGGGCAGCTACCCACCTCACCTTCCACTTATGTAACCATGGTGACACCAATGCTTCCATTGATGCATTTGACTCATTAACTGGCTGGATTCTTGTCCCCAGCTCCTCAGTAGCTCAAAGATAATAAACTCTTCTGTGGCTCCAGCTTCTAAATGAACGCTTCTTCAATATGGGGAGTGAAACAGCAAATGCACAAATATCTTAGCAGGGGTGGGATTCAAGCCTATTCTGCACAATCTGTCCTTCTCACCCTAACAGATAACTGACTGATCCCTGAGCCCTGCTATTTGCATGGAGAGCAGCTGGCTTTTTATTTCCATACTTGGCATCTTCTGCCAGTGGAAAGCATTGGCTGTCAGAGGTACAGGTTGTGGAAGCCTCTAGCACCAAAAGTGAGTGTGAAGAGAGCTTCTGCAATTCCCATCTCCTGTGAACTCCAAGAACTGTGATGATGTGGTACAGAGGAACATGATTTAGTGGGCATGCTGGGGATGGGCTGGGGTTGAACTTTGTGATCTTAGAGGTCTTTTCAAGCCTGACTCTTCCTGGAAAACTTTCCTACCACCAGAATGGAATATAAATGTTTTATTTCCAAAAGTGATTTTGACATTTCTAACCTGAGTATTAAATTGCTACTGGTCAGTTAGAGACTTAAACCCCAGAATTAAAAGGTGGGCTACAGTGAGAAGGTAAAGGCCCAGCTCTAACAGCTGCATGGTAAGCATTCAACTGGCACAAAACTGGAGGAATCAGAGAGCATCATGAGAGCATCTGATAATCTCACAGATAAATACATCAATAGACACATTAACATGTAGTCAAATGCTGCTCTGCTCAGTGTACTTAGTAATTATCTCAATCTGTCAGAATTCTCTTTGATTCAACACAGTTCCAAGCTACTGTGTAACAATAAGCAGCACCCTATTCCTGGCAGATGCCAGCTCCATTCCCACTTGTAAGGCATGGAAAGCAATATTTCCTGAACTTGCAAGTGGTTTGTAAGGATAAATTCATAGTTTTGTGATAGGCCACAAGAAACCTGTGACAATACCTGTGATACAGATGAACACAGGAGGAAGCTGCCTACTTAGCAGGGGAGTTTGGGGGCTCTCCATGTTCCCCTTGCTCCAGGAGCTTCTCTCTTCAGAATAAGAAAAAAGACTTTTCTTCCTGTTTTCATTTTATCTAGGAAGTAGAAAGGGGACACGCAGATGTGCTTTTCTGGTGACCTGGCCAACAAGAAGTTTGTGCAGGTGATGGGCAGCTTTATCAAAGCTTTGGGATCTCTTTATCCCTTAATAAGCAGAATGCAGCTAGGGTAAAAGAGAAAGATGTTTGGGCAGCCTCCAGCAGCCTGAATAACTTGGTTGTCAGCTGTACTGTGTGATGAGGAAAAGAAGGGCTAGAGGTTCCCTGATGGCCTTGCTTGCTGTGGGCCAAGGACATGGCACAGCTCTGCCATGTCCCAGCACTGCAGCAGCTCACCCTGACCTGCTCGCTCTCAGCATGCAGAAGTTCCTGTGTCCTGCTGTGGGTGTAAATCCACAAAGCCCTGCACAAAAGCAGAGAGAAGAGTCCCCCCTCTGGCACAGAGGCACAGCTCTGGGAAGCTGCTTGGCAGCCTGTCCTTCATCCCTGGTGACACCAGGGGTGCAGCAAGAATGCTGATTTCTACATGCTAATTAGCTGGGGCAGCCTGGGCTTAGCGGCTGCAGACAATGGTGGTGTTGTGAATGAGGCCAGTGCACACAAATGCACTTTTCTCAGCACATGAGATAACTCAGCAGCCTTTGTAAAGCAAGAACCAAGTTCTCCTCCTGGGCTGGAAACTTGTTACCAGCACCAAGGGTCTAGGGGGGACCAGCAGCTTCCTTGCTACGCTTGGCATCATTTGGAAGAATTGGAAGGGCTTTTGTTTTTCTTGGTGGTGTTAAGAACCTTTGACTTACCTGTCCATCAGTAATTCTAGGAGTAAGGTAACAGATCTGTCTGCACTGATGCAGAATGAGGTTAATTGGAAGAGAACATTCACCCTGACCCACCAGGCAGGAGCAGACCTTCAGGGTTCAACTAAAGCAGCCTAAAAGTGTTCCAATCATACGTACAGATGTAAAAGAGGATTATTTGTGGGGAAAGTACCTGTTGTCACGTAAGCAGATGCCCAAAGGAAAAAACAGAAAACACATTTATCCTCTTTTTTTCCATCTACTCCCATACATATATATATATATATAAGAAATAATTGCTCACAGGCAGGCTGCTGGTCAAGCGAGGAGCAGGGACCCAGTAGCAGCTTTGTTTGAGCTCTTCTGTGTCTGTGGGTCTTCTTTCCTCCTCTCTCTCTCTCTCTCTCTCTATCTCTTCTATACTTCTTTTGATTTTGCTTCCTGTTTCAGCACGCTTATTACTCTTTAGAGATGGAGAGCGAGGGAGAGAGGCTCCTTTGAGAAGTCTGTTTAAATGAACCACTGTGGGAGGCCAACTATTCTTTATAGTCCATCAAGCCCAAGGAGAAGCGACTGCCAGAATATTAAGCTGCGTGCTGAATGATGACTGCAAAAAGCAGCCTTTACGGCCCTCTCAGGAGGGGATGAGGACACTCTTGTCCAGAATTTGATCCCACTCTGAAGTCAGAAGCCTAAACTTTCAAAGATGACTTCAAACAGTTGCTCTGGGCTGTATAAAGGCAAAATAGATGCATGCCTCAGGTTCGCTTAGGCTGTAGCGCAGTATCTACGTTTGAATTTGCATTAGATTTCAGTAAGCTGCAAATGCATTTCCATGTCTAGCTTGGCTCTGGCAAGAGCTGCAGCTGAAGTCTGGTCCTGTTCACTCTGGCAGAATGCATGCATCTTGGCTGCTTCATGCTTTTTCATTGTAGCCTTTTTTGTGGGGATTTTTCTTTTCTTTTCTTTTCTTTTCTTTTCTTTTCTTTTCTTTTCTTTTCTTTTCTTTTCTTTTCTTTTCTTTTCTTTTCTTTTCTTTTCTTTTCTTTTCTTTTCTTTTCTTTTCTTTTCTTTTCTTTTCTTTTCTTTTTTCTTTTCTTTTCTTTTCCCTTCCCTTCCCTTCCCTTCCCTTCCCTTCCCTTCCCTTCCCTTCCCTTCTTTCCTTTCCTTTCCTTTCCTTTCCTTTCCTTTCCTTTCCTTTCCTTTCCTTTCCTTTCCTTTCCTTTCCTTTCCTTTCCTTTCCTTTCCTTTCCTTTCCTTTTCTTATTTTTTTCGTCTGTTCTAGAAGCAGTTGGTCACCAATTACTTTCATTCCAATATTATTATGGTACCACTCGTTTCCAGCTAGTTGGATCTACGCTAAACAGCATTGCAAAAATGACATTTCCCTTCAGTATGGAAAACAAATGAATCCACAAAACAAATGTTTTCAACAAAAGGTTCTACCACGCTTATGGAGCTCCTTCCATACATAGAATCGCAGCATGGTTGGATTGGAAGGGACCTCACAGCTCACCCCAGCCTCAACCCCTGCTGTAGGCTGTCTGTTGCCCACCAGATCAGGCTGCCAAGTGCAAGCAGCAGTATAAATATATTCACAGTCACTTCCCATGTGACTTTTGCAGTGCTCCAGAAAGAAGGTGTCTACAGACAGCAGTAGTACTGCAGGAGTTAAGAAGTTCAGACTCCTGGAAAAATGCCCTGTAAACCTCATAAATGCTTTCTTTTCTGATTGCTGTTCTGCTACCACTTGCATTTTCTCTTCCCTGCTGACTCATGGTGTCAGGCCCTTTGTTGCTGCCTGCTTTTCATCTCTTTAGCCCTGCCTGCTGGCAGGCAGCTCAGCACATCTCCAGTTTGCGTGGGGATCCTCTCCTGAATGACAGTTTGTGTTCAGTCCTGTGCCTATGAGCCCTGACACCAGCCCTGGGGTGGGATGTGGCTGCTGCCATCAGAGCCTCCAGAGCACCAGGCTGTCCACAGGCATGAGAACAGCCCTTGTACCCCACCATGATGCTTCAGGCAGCAAGCGGCAGATGCCCCAAGCATGTAGAGATACCTTGGTTACTGTGCCAAGGAAGGCAGATTCAGTGAATGCTGACACAGTTCCATTCTCCCGGAAACCACTTCCTTAAAGATCAGCAATCCAAAATACCTTTGGCTGCCTTGATTTCTGCATCTGAGCCACTCACAGCAGCAGCATTGGTCACATGGCTGTAAGAAAGGAGCCTGATGATTGAAAATGAGGCTGTAAGGGCTTATCCCCACAGGCTTTAATGTCTCTGCTTTGCCTCACCCATGGATCCAGCTCAGTTACTTTATGATAAATGTTCTTGGAGGCTATTTCAGTTGCCTTAGTCTCCTGAGTGGCGTTCGCTGACATTAATTCTGATGGATTCTTGCAAACTAATGCTGGGCCATGTCTTTTCACTGCCACAATCCATCCCCAAGGGCCTTCTTTAGCAGCCATAACCTGGGAAGTGCAGTGCACAGAAAGAAAAGTACCTGCAGCAGCAAGTGAAACAGAGCTGTGGCTGCAGAAAAGTAAACAAAGCCACTGGGCCAAGCTGAGTTCCACACATGGAGAGCTCCACAGCTTTGTGGGGAGCCACCAGGTAGCTTAGCTGTTCCAGAGTCCTGAGAAGTCTTTGTGATGCAGATGAAGCCTGAGCCCTGGGCAGGACAGGAGATACAAAATATTAGGTGAAAGCCATCTTCACTTGAAGCTAGCAATGCAGTGAGGATGAGGGCATCTCATATCAGCTCAAATCGGTGGATCAGGCACAGACAAGCTGCAAGTGCTGCCTATTACTGAATGAGTCAGGGTGGAATGAGAGGTTATTTAAGGAAGATGTTTTGGCTCCAAAATGAATACATGCCGCTAAGGCCTCTCTGTTTTCTACTCAAGTGTGCATGAATGTATGTCAAGAGTCAGAGTGAGCCATGAGGACACAAACAGAAGCTAGGTGGTAAGGTATTTTGAAAGGATGGCTATTAAAAATGAGCAGAGCCAGGAACTGTGCTTTTTCCAACAATGTTTATTTCTTTTCTGTAGCTCACCGACACAGCTGCATCTGGCAATGGAGCAGACTTCTTTTTCCATAAAGTGTCTACGTGTCATTAGATCAAGGCTAACACTGTTGTTAAAGGCATTTAGAAAGGGCAGCAGCAGAAGCAATGAGAGGTGTTGGCAGCAGGCTGTGCCGCCATACAAAATGGGCAGGGAGCACCTTTCTTCCCACTGCTGCAGTGGAGTCGGGGTGCAGAGACACATAAAATCCTTTTTGTGTCTTGTACCAGGCAACCACAGCATCATGGAACACAATCTGCAGTTCAAAATGGGTGAAGGAGAGGACATGGAGAGTGATTGCGGTCTGCTTTTCAGGACACTGTGTGCCTGGAGGTGCAGCTGCCTGTGGCAGTGAGCAGCCTGATGAGGAACCAGGCTGGCAGAAGCGAGGCACAAGCTCCTGAGTGACATTTGCTTGCTGAAGGGAACCACAATTTTCAGGATGCATCTATGGGGACAGACCCTGCAACCAGATCTGCTCTGTTGGTTTTGGAATATAATTCAAGTATCTTAAGTACCGTGAGAAAAGCTGCCTATTTATAGTCTCCCAGGAGGTGATCAACGTGGTGCTCACCAGGTTACGCTTCCTCCCCAGGGTGCTTTCTTGGTGGTTTGCCATCCAGTCCAAGCGGAGATAGCAACAGCTCAAATAATGCTTCTCTTCTAAAGGCAGATTGGAAGAGGACTTTCTCCCAGTCATTCTGCTGCTTGCGATTCCCCCTCTCCCAGCCTCCAGTCCAGGTCCCACCACCTTATGTCACCCAGAGGCTGGGCCATAGGGACAGGAGGATGGCATGCATGCAGCATCACTCTCTCTTGCTTTGTTTCATCCAACCATAGACCTTCCAGCGCCTGAATGCTTCTCTGTCAAGTGGTTCCTTTCTCCCAAGCAATCAGCACAGCAGCAGCTGACCCAGAGGTCTTGGCAGTGCAGGATGCCTCCTGCACCCCACTTTGCAGCTGGGACCTTTGCTCAGCCTTACGGACTAAGAAAGGCTTCAGAAAGGCAAGCTGGCTCCTACAGCCAGCACCATGCCCTGGTCTTGGCCAGTTACTGTACAAAATGGACAACACATATATGTTATTTACAGACTGTTTTTCACATGATGGAACAGCTCTTGGCTCGGTCTTTCCTGATCTCTGTGTCATTCAGTAAGTTTGTCCTGCTGGGCATCTGTGATGCCCGCTTCAGTCCCCGTTTGGAGTTGGAGCGCTTCAGGTTCTTGTGTATCCTGTTGACCGAGGCAAGTGTGGTGACATGGAAGACATCCCGCACGCTGTCCTCTGACACCTTGGAGGAGCACTCGGCGTAGGCCACTGCCCCAATCTGCCGTGCCAGAGCACTTCCCTGAGACCCAGAGATTGGGGAAGGAAAGAGTGAGGTTAGGACAGAGCACCCTGCAGCAGCATCAGAGCCTGTGACCCTGTGCTGGTGACTGCAGCAGTTCCCAGCAGTTCCCACCTCTTTGTCCCCACCCCAGCTATGCCCAACAAGAAGGTGCAGAAACACACTCATCCTACTTTAGCCAGTCCAAGTTATTAAGCTGGGCATCTCCACTAGCTTTGAGGATAGGTTTCCTGGCTGCAAACTAGGAGGTGGTACAGCAGAGCACTGCCAATGCGCCCAGGGCAGGGGAGAAGAGTGCTGCAAGCTCAGAGTACCTGAGCCAAGATCCGGTCAGCTTCAGACCAAAGGACCAAGTGGGGGTCCTTTGCTGCTGAGCTAACTTATCTGAGGAGGCGCAGGAGGAAAGCAGCTGCCAAAACCCACCTGCTCATGTGTCACTGGGATGAGGCGCTGCTTGGAAAGCTCCCGCAGTGTGTTCAGGTCTGTCCGCATGTCCAGCTTGCAGCCCACCAACACAATCTTCGCATTGGGGCAGAATTCCCGTGTCTCCCCTTGCCACTGTAGCAAAGACAAGAGAGAGAAGGCGCACAGCTGTGGCAGAGGCTGTGTGACAATGGACAGCCTACAAAAGGGTCAAGGTTGGAGCAACAAAGCCAATCCTGGGGTCTCCGCACAATGGTGACCACTTTGCACAATCCCTGAAGCCCCATCAGCTGGGGTTCACCAGAGCTGCTCCCTGGAAACATAACAATACGTTGCCTTCACCTTGGAAGCCTTCCGTGGGAAGATTCTCCAAACTGGAGTCACAGCTGTTTGGAAGCCAATTAGCTCTTCCTTAGCAACTGCCACAGGCAATGATAAAGATGGTTGGAATGCCTCTCAGATTAACTTTTTGCTCACTTGGTCCAGATATACCCTGCAAATGTGCTGCATTCGAGTTTCTGCCTTCTGCAAGACTGAAGGAAGGAAAGAAGGCGGCCAGGAGAAGCATCCACTTTCTACACTAATAGTACCTTTCAGAGCTTCAAAAAAGCTTCAACATGCAGTGAGGTGTCTGCAGTGGTAAGTAAACCCATTGGGGTTGGAAGAAACCTGTACAGCCCCAGCAGTGTGCCAGCACCCTGAGCAGCCATTTATTGCTTCTGGAGCAGCAAGCAGATGGCAAATAGAGATTCCCACTGGCTGAAGATGTCTCTTGGAACTAGCAGTTCCTGCTATACTGGCTGACAGCTAGGCATATACCCCAGGCAATTAGAAGGGGAAGAAAACCCAACCCACAGCCCAGTTTCCAGAACCTAGTGGGAAAAGGAAGCACCAGCAGTGACACAAGTTTCACTGAATATCAGAACAAAGAAACTGCAAAATATAGGAAAAAAATGGTGTTTTCCAGCAGGAGATGTACTCCAGTCTCTGTCCTACAGATCCCTTCCCTGCTGTGGAATTTGTCTACCAGGACTCCCACATGCCCCCCTCTGCCACCAGAATCAGCCATACAAGGAGGATGCTGCAGTTCATTTGCAGCAGAAACCCAAACACCCAAATTTATCCAAAGGATGAAAATCCCTGCCAAGACGGAGCCACCGGGCCTGTTTTCTGCATTATGACCCACTCCTCCCATGCCTGACAACATGTGGGGAGCCCAGGGTTTGCAGAACCATCAAGCCTTGTCAGAACAGAGGTGCCATCTTGTGAAAACCCACTTTGTGGAAAATTAAAAGCTGCTTGCATCCTTTTGGGCGGCTCCTTCCCTTCAACTGTACACACTGTGAAGACAAACCAGGCAGCAGAAGGGCAGCAGTAATAAAGATTTCCCCTGCTGAATTAGCATCTTTGCCTACAGCTTGAATAGAGAATGTTATTCTCCTTACTTGCCTGGCATCAGAAGCAGCTAAATCCTATTTCAACTTCATGGTATCTTAGGAATGTGACTTACCTCTGTAGGCTGTAAGCCTGCACCAAAGGAAACAAGGCATCTGTTCAGAGGCACTTAAGAAATACCATGTGACACAGGGATTAAAAGTCGCTTTATCAGACACTGCTAACAGCACTGGAAGTATCTGTGAGGCCACATAGGAAAGACCTTGCAGTGGGCAAAGCAGGCTCACACAAGGAGCATGCAGACAGACATTGATAAAGCCCAACCCCAGTTAATTATTGACGGGCTTGCATCTCATTAAGGTACAAGAGATTTGCTTGTGCTATTACCCTGTTATCATGAGCAGCAGATGCTTTCAATCCCCATGAAAGACATCTGCCCCCTGAGCTGGGTGCTGGGAGCTATCTTGGAGCCCAACCAAGCCCTTAACTGAGCAATCTGGAGGGTTTTTGTCCCCTTGCCAAAACACTGGAGCCCCAGGGCTTCCTCCCAGTGCTGATATGAGAAACTCAACAGATGCCCTCCATCCCTCCTTGTTCCCATGATTGCACGTGTGCAAAAAGGCAGACTGACAGGAGCAGTGCATACTGCAGTGAGCTGTATCACTCATGGTGCTCCTTGCAGACAAAGAAATATCCTGCTTTCTGCTGAAGACCACGGGCAACTGTGACAGGCAAACTCTAGCCAAGGGAGCTTTTGGCCCTGGTGGCAGCAGTAGGGGATGCAGGGCTCTATCACAGCCCAGACACCCTGGGCACTCACCTTCTTGAGCACACTGTCCAAGGTTTCTGGGCGGCTGATATCAAAGCAGATAAGCACGGCATCTGAGTCCGGGTATGCCAATGGACGGACATTGTCATAATAGGCTGAGCCTGCAGAGAGAAAAGCAGTCAGCAGAAAGTTTCATCCATGGGCTGCTTGACACCTGTTGGGGCAGGTGAGGAGCCTCAGCCATCTCTGTAAGCCCATAGTTCCAACAAGAACTGGGACATGGCCACATGGCCACATGGCCCAGTCTCTCGATCTGCTCCATCCCCTCTACTCTGCTCTTGTGAGGCCCTATCTGGAATACTGTGTCCAAGTGTGGAGACCCCAGTACAAAAAAGACAGGGAGCTCTTGGAGAGGGTCCAGAGGAGGGCCACGAAGATGATCACCAGGGGACTGGAGCACCTCCCCTATGAAGACAGGCTGGATGGGGCTCTGGGCAGACTGGTCTAACATTAAATGTGGAGGCTGGTGGCCCTGCGTGTGGCAGGGGGGTTGGAGATTCATGATCCCTGAGGTCCCTTCCAACCCTGGCCATTCTGTGATTCTGTGATGTGAGCATCTAGCAAGCAAGAGCAAAACTGTGCTGTTGGGCATGCTGGATATCTACAGGATGGGGAGCTTGGAAGGGTTGCCGTGCTTGCGCATGAATCCATCACTTGTCATACAGTTGCTGTACTCCTAACAGTTGGAAGGTGTAGTTGAGAGAAGGCAGGCCATAAGCAGGGCTACTGCTATGTTTTAATCTCCTCAATATCTTTTTACAGAGGAGCTTGCTCACAACAATTGTGAGAATTTAAGATGGGTAAAAAAAAAGAACTTTCTGCTCTGGATTTATGCTGGAAAAAGTCAGATTCTTTTTGTTTGTTTGTGCATAAAAGATGTGCAAGGATTTAGTGAACAAGTTCTGAATTGGAGGAAATGATGCTGCATTCTGCATGATTTCTCAGGGAGTGGAATAAAGCCTGGGCAGAATCCTGCACAGCTCTGCCATGTACACATATCCACGTCTGCACACACAACCCCTCAGTGTGAATTTCAAATGTTAAAGCCAGCTTCCCATAATGTTTTTGTTTATAGTGTATTCTGTATGAAATAGTAAATGCCCCCACTAAGCAGTAATGGAACAATCCGCTTGTTGCTGCTTAAAAAACATTTGTTTCAGTTTTGTATTTGGCTTTGCAATGGCTTAAACTTCCTGGAGGGGTGAGAAGCAGCTGTTTATTTATGAAAAAGGGAAGCAGAGACGCCATCCCTTGTTGAGTCTGCCTCCTTGGAAGCAGGATGGGGGCACCAGGGACACTCCACACCATTCACAGAGCAGGCATGCCAGCACCCCATGTGTGTTCGGGCTCACAGCAAAGCAGCTGCAGGGACATTCTGCTGCTGCAGTCCCCACAGACGCAATTGAGAAAAAATACAGCACAGTTTTTTGTCCCTGCAAAGTCACTGGAATGAGAAGCAGCTGGCACCCACCATGGCAGAAACAGACTGCGACCTCCACAGAGCCCAGCCCTCTTTGTAGATGAAAAGTCATGCTTTGTGTGTGGAATCAGTGCCTGGCATGCCTGGACCAGCGTGGGGACAGAGGATGCAGGCTGGGGCATAGCAAACCCTGGAGATCTCTGACCCTGCTTCAGGCTAAGAATGCTTCATCTTCTGAGGGCAGAGCTGGCCCCATGAGCAGTCCCATTTTACTAGTGACTCGGTGCTTTTGTTGGCAGCACCGAGCTCTGTAGAACCAAGCTGCCCTTCAGACCAAGCTTACATTCTTGTTCCAGATGCAGGTTTGCCTAAAGGGATTCAAGACTCAGCACTGATCTGCATGCCCAGATGTGTCAGAGCCTTTATCAGAACTGTGCCCTTCCTGTGCACAGCTGCCCCAGTCAGGCGGGAGGGAAGCACTTCCATACACATCCTCTCCCAGTTGCTCCTCCACTTCATATAAGCATTGCAGTTAAATCTGACCTCCTCCCAGCCCAGGAATGCTCCTTTTGTAGAGATTGGTTTTGGCTCCTTTCAGCTCAGACATTGCTACAGCAAACTGTATCGTAGCAACCTGCTGCTTTCCCCAGCATGTCACAGACAGCACTGGCGGAGCACACAGAGCAGCAGAGTGCAGCCAGCACGGTTGGTCACCATCCATCCCACAAACCCCCAGCCTGCTGTCAGGACACAGTTGGGCAGCTGCTGAGATGGCAAAAGGAGGGGAAGGATTATCTGCCCCAGGTCAAGAGCATCATTTTGTTAATGAGATCAAAATTGCCTCTGTATGCTCTAAGTTTCTGCTTATGGCTCCAAGGGACAGGAATGGCCCTGACCCCATTGGTAGCTTTGCTCACCGACAGCTGATCAACACCATTTTCCTGAAGCTCCTTCCCCAGCCTAAGAGACCAACAGTCAGGTTGCCCAGCAGCGCTGTGCTCCAGACTTGCATCATCCCCAGCTTTCTCTCTGCTGAATCAGGATATTCTCTTTGGTTGATCATTCTAATTTTTGAATCTGTTTTTTTTTGATGAAGACAAAACACAAGCACCATCTCTGGATTTGTGGGTTCTGAGTGCTCAATACCTTTTAGCCATTCCTGCAGGGCACCTCCAAGCACACATGCACTCAAGACCTGCATGTCTGCAGATCCAGCCTTCCTGTTCTGCGTGACTTGTTCTCCAACTTGGCACTCAGGTCTGCAAGAAACAGGACCTATGTGCATTTGTTTGTGATAAAGAGCAATGGCTCTGTGTGCCTGATATGCAACAGACAAGGATACACAAACAGCCTTCTTGTTCTCTGTATCATTAATGCTGCCGGGCTTTATAAACAGGTGGCCTGGAAATTAGTGGACTTGGCTTCCCAGGCTGAAACAGAGCACACTGAGAAGACAACACGATTCAGCGACTAACTTCATCCTCCCAGTGTGAAATTGGACAAATTGGACCCTCTCTCCTGAAAGCAAGATAGTGGCTGGTTCTGTTTGGGAAGGATGAAGTACAGCATGGTTCCTGAGCTGCCCACAGGTCCCTAAGAAGTGGGGCTCAATGGCCAAGGGTCTCTGAGGATAATGCAGATCCCACTGGTAATAAAAAACACATTTCTGACACTAACACAGTGCTTGTTAGAGTCCAGTGCAGTGCAATGACAAGTGAAAGAGACAGGAATTTAAGCACTGGAGACAAAACCCAAGATATAATGACATCACTGACAGTACCATGATCTGAAGCCAGGCTTCAACTACCTGGAGGTCAAGATTCTGAATGCAGCAGCAATTAGTGACATTAGAGACTGAAGGGAGAGCAAAGCAGACGAAGAGAGAGAAGGAGTTGCCATCAGCTAAGGGTGGCATGACAGATAAAGTGCCCCACTGTTCCTCACCAGAACCAAGGTCTCCCAAGTTGGAGCAGTAATTCAGCAAGGCGAGGCCAATGGTGGTTTCCTTCCTGGAGCATCCATTCCCATTACAGTCAGAGTTTTCACTGCTACATCCCCTTCAGATCTCAGAAACCCCTTCAAGGGCACAAACACAGATTATGACCTCCCCACAAGCTGGAGTATGGCCAAGCCTCACAATGGGGGTTCCACAAGCAGCAGGACTGGGGTCAGCAGGTAAGCTTGCCCTGGAACAAGGCCCTTCCTGCCAGAGGAAGGCGGCCCAAAGGGGAGATGGGGCATCCCACCCAAGCTGGACTCCTAGAATGGTTTGGGTTGGAAGGGAGCTTTTGAGATCATCTAGTTCCAACCCTAGTTCCAACCCCCCTGCTATAGGCAGGGACACCTCCCTCCAGACCAGGTTGCTCCAAGCCCCATCCAGCCTGGCCTTGAATGCTTCCGGGGAGAGGGCATCCACAACCTCACTGGGCAACCTCTTCCAGTGTGTCACCACCCTCACAGTGAAGAATTTCTTCCTAATATCTAGTCTAAATCTACCCTGTTCCAGCTTAAAACCATTTTCTCTTGTTCTGTTGTTACCAGCCCTTATAAAACGTTCCTCCACAGCTTTCCTGTAGGCACCTTCCAAGCACTGGAAGGCCAGTATAAGGTCTCCTTGGAGCCTTCTCTGCTCCAGGCTGACGGGCCCCAGCGCTCTCAGCCTGTCCCTCCAAGCTCTCCAGTCATCTTTGTGGCCCTTCTCTGGACCTACTCCAGCAACTCCATCTTTGTCTTGTGCTGGGGGCTCCAGAACTGGACACAAAACTCCAGGAAGAGGGAGACAAAAAGCAGCAGAGGGAGTTCCATAGTGTAGTCCTCTGAGTCCCAGCACTCTGACACAGCATTTCTGACACCGGATTGTGACCTATTACTTGTGCAACATGACTGCAAAGCCCAGCAGTTCAGGAAAGGAGCAAACTACTTCATGACACAGAGCAAGCAATCATCTGGAAAGTGCATGACTGAAACAACAGCTAATGAGCTTGGACAGTTAACCTCTGCTCCTAATTCTTGTGACGAGCTTTAAAATACACCAGCAAACTGCTAAGCAGCCTATCTGCCATGTCTCAGAATGGACACGATGAAGTTGGAATGGTGTTTGCAGGGGCTGAGGTGGCGTCCTGGGCTTCTCATGCCAGTGACAGGGAGGCAGCTCTCTGTAGAAGCCCCTAATAGATACCCTAGGGTAGCATCACTGAGCCCTTGAGGTGGGAGCACAGCCTTAGTACCTGGTGGGGCTCTACACAAGGGTGCTAACAATTACACCCATGGCAGCTGACAAGGGAGGCAAACAGGAACCAGAAGTCCCTTCCAGGCACTTTTGCTCCATCACAAGGGTAGTTGGCATTGCCTCAACCTGTTTGTCATCATTTTATTGGGTGTAACAAGGACTAGGAGTGGCAGCCAATTCCCACAGACCTCTGGCTTTGGGGAACATATCTGTGGGTTGAGTGAGCACAGATTATCTTTATGCAGTGCTACACATTTCCAGTTTGCTGTGCACAAGCAGCAGCTTTCTCCTTGGCTGCTTGCCCACCAGATAAGTTTTCTCCCCACAGGGAAAGCTGGACCTGCACGCCTGTGAAGTTTAATTGCATACTGATCTAATCCACAGGATCTAGGGCAAGAGGAAAGCTGTACCCGGGTCTATTCTGCAGGGCTGGTGGCATGGCACCATCTCCCTGCCACAGAGTACTGCAGTACCACCCTGAGGCACAGTGAGGGGCACCTAGGTGCCAGGTGGGCAGAAAGGCAAAGCCACCATGCTCAGAGGATGGGGTGAGAGTCCCCTCCTATGGGGATTTTCAGCAGTTGCTTTACATGATTGCCTGGCTAAGGAGCTGCTGCTTGATGGGTGTCTGGGGCACAAGGGACACCCCCAAGGCATACAGGGAGAGCAGTGGCTTCTGTACCATGCAGCACCTCCACCATGCCCAGTCTGACATACCCCAGGGACTCTGGTGTCCCATCCACTCCTGTCACATCACGTCAGGTCTCCTCAGATCCAATCTCCACCCAGTCCAGGATACGCATTTCTGCTGCAGCTCTTTCAACTTCTGTCAGACTGGTTCCTGACCTGCCTAAGAACGTGACCCAGCTACACATATTTTCAGGCTTAACTACATCTTTGTGCTGAGGCAGAAGACAAGTATGCTAGTTCGAGGCTCCCAGCCTCAACAGGGAGCATGGGAGGAGCTATTTTGGTATGGAAAGGGTAGCTCCACATTCGTCTCTGCTTCAAAGCACATGGGAAGGCAGCCATTCCAATCCCAGAGCTGCGTGCTGGGAATCCCCAGCCCCAGCATCAATGGAAATGCCATTGCTAAACTCGGCCCCTTTCAGCTCTCTAATCTCATCAACATTCCTGGGTAGTTCCCCCTAATGAAGGGACTGTTATCAGAGCCTGTTGGTTCCCACACAGCCATACCAAGGCAGACTGTTTGCTGAGCACAGGCAAAGAGGGAGGCAGGGAGGGATTTGCACTTTACAATGTTATTCTTGTTTTGAAAGCGAATCTGCTTATCAGACACAAGTCCCTGCAAAAGGCTGGCAGCCACACAACTCTCCTGCCGTGAGCTGCAGTGCAGAGCAGACAGCAGTGCTGCTGGACCAGCTTGGGTTCTGTGTGAGCAGAAAAGTCCTCTCCAGCAGCTCTGGAAGATGGCAATGAGCACACACACGGTGCAGTGCCATTCCTGGGTGTTCCCGTAAGCCACTAGTGTAGATATCCCATAGTAGACAGCTCTGCTCTACACCAGGGGAGCAAAAGGTAGATCAGCTCACAAGGGGAATTAAGCTGCTGCATTGCTGAGAAGCCAACTTGCCCATTATGACTACATACCCTTCCCATCACTGAAGAACAGGAATGCAACTCGCCTGCACTGTGTAAAGCATGATGAATGGTCACAACATCAGCCAGCAGGCTGTACAGAATAAAAACTCTTTCTTGTGGGTGTCCCGCAGCAGCACTGGATGTCCAGGAGGCACCCAGCCCTTTGGGAGCAGCCCTGACCAGCCAGCAGGCATTCCATCAGGTTGGCGTTTTCCCACACCGCTGCCACGCAGAGAAGTTGTTTCTGTGCCGAGCACATCTGACCAATGGGCGAACTGGCCAAAATGAGAATAGAAAGAGCAGCAAAACAGGACCTCCTCCACTAAGGTGCAGAGCACATCAGCTGTCCCACCCCCTCTGCACCTTGCTCTTGCACACAAAGATATCAAATGTTTTTTTAATGGAGGCTTTAGGAAATGCGCATAGTGGAAATGGAAGGATGGGACATTTTACTGCTGCACTGTAAAATGGCACCTGGAGCAATTTCAGCTTTGTACTGTGCACGGAGGTGGGACTGAGTTAAATAGAGACAAATCCAGAATGCAGGCAGTACTGAGGGATCAGGCTCATACATGGCTTTCTTTTTTCCTTAACAAGCATCTGGATCAAAAGCATTTCAGTGGGCACAGAGCGCCTGCCTGCCTGCCATCTGCTAATATCAGAGGAGGGGCCAATTCACACCTAAAGGCTGTACTTCCCAAGTTCCCCACTGCAGCTAGTGCTACATGTCCAGGGAGCAGACAACACCCCAACATGGGCAGAGACTACTGAGAAGAGCTTGCAGCAGCCAGACAGGCTGGGATCCCTGCAGCAGGTTTTCCATAGCAACTGCCCTTCACTGGTGCCCAAAGCAGGATGATGCTATGAGTGTCTCCGGAGCCACTCACCACTCTTCACAGCTGACTTCAGTCCCTGTCCAGATTTGTCTGCTGAGTTTTGGAGGAGACTTTCTGCTTCAATTACTTAACTAAGAGATGGAAAGCATTTAAGATATAAGAGGGAAGCAGATTCCCAGCATCTCCCTTCCTGCTCCTGCTAGGGTGAGTTTAACACTAACAATAAGCCCCTGCCCACAAAGCTGCTTAAAAGAGGTGCCAGGTAACGCAGAGACAAGGGGAAGCGCACCCAGCACCTGTCATATGCATTAGGAGGGCAATGAGCCACTCTCAACTCCTTCAGCTCAGTTGCTTCCATTTGCTATTGTGCAAAACTTTTTCTACCAAAAACTGTTTACAAGCGTCCCCGAAGTGGAAATACAGCAGCAGCTTGCAGCCTGTAGCTCAAAATGTCAGTTTGATTACTAGAAAAAACTGCTATGTATTGCTTTGCAGGACTGTTTACTGACAAATAGCTTTTGGGTATTTCAAATGAAAGCTGCAAAAGGAGGCAATTTATCTGGAAAACTATCTACTGAACTCTATCTACAACAAAGCTCTTAAAAAGGGAGAAAAAAATCCAAGTCCATTTCCTCTTGGCTGTAGAGATAAGCACTAGACAGACTCATATCTTTTGTTGAAAATGATAAAAATGAATGCACGACAACGTCAGATGCAGGTACCAGGTGCATATACACAGATTTAAAGCCATTTTATCATGTTATTTTCTTTTAACATTTGTAAGATGAAAGCCAAATATTCCAGAGTTCCTAAAAAAAAACCCACACAGTGCACTAAGCGTGCTTCCACACACTCCAAAGGTGAAGTTTTTCTCATCAAATGCAGACACTCAGAGCAAAGCTGCTGAGCATCAAACAAAAACAACACAATAAGTCCTTTCCAATCAGCTGCAGAAGTCCTCAGTTTGAAGACCCCCAGGGCTCACAACTCAGCAGGCAAAAGACCCCTGTTTGTTTCAGGACATAAAAATCTCCAAAAGCAAAGTCAGCCAGGCTGGGAAGCCTCCAGTAGAAGCTCAGTAAACATTTTACAATTTTAAGCTTGTCCAAAAATCAGTAAAGTCACTGCTCTAAATAGAGTTCTGCCAATCCTACAGCTGTCATCTGATGGATGTAAAATTACAGTGAGGAATTTGAATGCACAAGACCTAAAACTGTCTGATATCATGTTTTAATTTACTTTTGCTCTTGAGAGCAAACTAAGAAGACAAAAAATTATGGGGAAAGACCATCAGCAAGTCCATTATGTGTGTACACCACCAGAGCCCAGCATTCAGTTCTGCTATGCATATGCAGCAGTCCAAAAAGGTTGTCAGAGGTAAATTAAAGGATGCACATAACCTTTGCTAGACGCCAATATTTTTATTAGCTCTGCATCAAGCAGTTCACTTACAGCTCATGTCTCCCCATAGAGGCAGCATGAAGTTTGAAAAGGGTTTTGGAGGGCTGAGATGTGCCCAGGGCTCCCTGCAGCATCACAACTGAGGATGCAGATGAAGAGGCAAAACCAAACCAAAAGACAAAAAGCACTGAAGCAGCCCAGAAACTCTCCTGGAGTGAGCGATGAAAGGACAGTATATTCCCACCGCACATTCCTCTCCAAGGTGAGGTCTCCCATCTCGGCTGCACCTCGCTTGCTTCCCCATTCCTTCCCGGCCTCATCTCAAGCCCCAGAACTGGTTTTGTTGGTGCTCTGCTGCATCTCATACGTTGCCAGGGCTGAGATGCACCGATACGCAGTCAGCACCTAAACGATGCGCAGCGCCAGCCCCAAGGCCGGCCGAGAGAAAGCCGCAAAATCCGGCGCAAAGACACCGAAACGGGATTTCAGCGTCGGACGGCCGCTGCGGATCCCAGAGGCCGCGTGGAGACCCGCCGCGTCCGTCCCCGAGCCCACCTGAGGTGTCCCACATGTTGAGCTCAGTGCGCTGCTTGTCGATCTCGAAGCTGGCCGTGTAGTTCTCGAAAACGGTGGGCACGTAGCTCTGGGCAGGGAGAAGGGAGGTGAGCCGAGCCCCGCCGCGCCGCGCCGCCGGCCGCCCCCCGCCGCCCCCCGCACACCTCCGGGTAGCAGTCCTTGGCGAAGACGTGCAGCAGCGCCGTCTTGCCGCACTGCGTGTCCCCCACCACCACGATCTTGCAGCGAGCCAGGTGTCCCTCCAT
The DNA here is from genome assembly GCA_035772895.1 of Perdix hodgsoniae. Classification (NCBI taxonomy): domain Eukaryota; kingdom Metazoa; phylum Chordata; class Aves; order Galliformes; family Phasianidae; genus Perdix; species Perdix hodgsoniae. The sequence continues at coordinate 666,481 of JAPSGF010000083.1, forward strand.
GGCGCGGGGCGCGCCGGCAGCGCCGCCGCTTTACCGGGACCGGCGCTCGCGATGGCCGCGCCCCCGGCCCTGGCGGCACCAACCGGAGCCGGAGCTGGGCAGGGCCAACCGGCCACCGCCGCCCCCGGCCGCCTCCCGGCCTCGGGAACGGCTCCCCGCCCCTCGCCAGGCCGCCTCCGTGCGTCGGTCCCCGGGATGCGGCGTGGGAAGAGCGTCGCCGGTCTGGCGCTGGCGGGAAGCCCCCGCCGGGCTCCGTCACCTCTTTCTTCTGATCCCTGCTGCCGTGCACCCCGTCCGTCTGCCCCCCCACCTCTCCCTCTAGCATTCAGCAACAATAAAAATGTGTGGTTTTCTTCCCACCCGTAAAATCTGCCAGGCAGAGGCGGCCCAATCCACGCCCAGGCTGGTGCTGGGCATCGCAGATGTCAAAGATCGCGCCGCCAAAGAGGTGAAGGTAGGGCATCATTTCAGGCCGGGTGGTTGAGGAACAAGAATGGACAGCGGTTTATCGCGCCTCTTGCGGCAACAGTGTCCGGCTTCCCACCTGGGCCTTCCAGCTCTGGCACCGGTAAAGAACTGCGACTTTTTCCTATGCAGAATTTCAGCAAAAATGGGAGCACGCAGCATTTTAGCTGGCTCTACACAAGTCTTAAAAATCACGTCTCTCTGATGCACGCAGCCGTGTTACGTGGGCAGAGACAGGAAGCTCGTAATCTGCCCAAGAGCACTGGCTGCACAGCAGCAACCAGTTCTGCATTCCATTTCTCCCTGGTTATGAACAATGCAAATTGCAGACAGTGTTTTTAATTAGCAAAATGATGAAAAAGTTCCTTTCCTGCTGATACACATCATCCTGCAGAAAGATTTTCCATAAAAGCAAACCTTCATTTGTCAGAGACAAACCATCCGTCACAAAGTATAAGAAAAATAGAGACAATGAAGGCAAAGCAAGTCTGGGGAAGTGGAAATTAAAATGTTTGGGCAGGAAAAGCAGGCTTATTAACGGACTGAGGCAGCAGTTTGTTTTTTGAGGAAATTGCAGCCGTTTCTCATATAAACATCAGCGCTGTGCGTGGGGATGAGCACAGCCCAGAGGCACGGAGTGAGGTACCACAGCAGCACCCAGCTCTCATGAGCACTACTCTGCACTCTGCTGTTCCTCAGTAGGAATATATCTCAGTAGGAATTCATCCTTTTGCTTCCAGGAGTTTACTAGGATCCTGCATCGGATGAAGAAAAGCTTCCTCTGCATTGAATACTTGAGACTTTGCAACTCCCCACAACTGCATTTGCCTTCCCCTGCCAAGGGTGCGCAGCTGAGGGCACCTTTTGCTCAGAGCCACATGGAGCAGTGTCACTGCTGTCCCATTTGATGCAACTGCACCTTTTGGCAAGCAACACTTGCAAAATATATAATAGACACTTTTCAGAGTGGGCTACAGGGAGAGATGAGCCGTCACTGGCACCACTGATGGGGGGGCAGCAGATGGCTCCAACACATTTGTTCTTGAAGATGTTCTTCCAGTGGCTGCGTTCTGTCTTGCCAGTCCATGCTCTCCTTGTTTCACACCATGACACTTTCTGTATTTTGATGGTACGTGTTGGTACTTCATGCACATCTTTTCTGTGCCATTTGTTTCAGCCTGCAACATCTTATTTCCACTGTGGAATTTTCCCTGGTGAGACGCTGACCTGGAGCAGAAAGAAGGGACTTTAATTTTTCATCAGCTCTATTTTTGAGTAGTTTTCTTGTTTTGTTTTGTTTTTTGACTTGACAAACGTGTGAAAGAGCTTGAATGCTGCCAGGCAAAACTGCCGAATATCTTTCACTGTTAGCAGTCAGCAGCTCAACCAGTCAGTCCTGAATGGTGGTGTGTCATACGGCAGTTTCTCCTGGAAGTTGAAGAGGTGGAGAAGCACAGAGTTTGAACACACAGAGCAAAAGACACAAATCAACAGCAATTAGAAAGGTTACGAGAAAGGGTGGAAAAATGCCAACCAAACCTCTTTCATGTGCCCAGTCTGTTTATATTCTGAACTAGAATAATGCTAATCTGAGTCACTGCTGTCATTAATGAAGTTTGCACCTCTGGGTGAGCGATTTAATTTATCTCAGCAAGCCAGAACTCATTATAGCAGTTCATAAATGCTATCAGATGAAAACAGCATCCTTCAGCAACCTCAGGGATTAAAGCAAGAAGGAATTCAACCAACAAGGCTTTTGCTGGAAAGACTGCGGTTGGAGCATGTGTGCTATAGTTGGAGGGGATGTAATGCCTTGATGATTGCTGCAGATTTCCCTGTATCAAGGGGGTGACCTGGGGCTCCCTTCACACTCCTGTGGAAGTGAGCAGCCTGGTTCCCAGCAAGCTGGCTAAATAATGGTACTGTGGTGGGAGCACGGCACGTGGATGCACTGTGCCTGTAGTTTTAACACTGTAAATGTTGGTACTGATACAGCCGCAAGGTTGAAGTGTGGAAGGATCCCCATGCTGCTGGCCGTCTGCAGGGCCCACAGCAGAGGACACAGAAGGGTGTTACTCTGTGCACTCATGGGAAGGCACCTTGCATGGAGGTGGTGCTTCCTCAGCCTCTGCAGTGCGTGGAGCAGACACAGCTCTGTGCAGGAAGCAATACCACTGTGCTGTGAGCATTCTCTCAGCCTGCTGTCACTCTGCAGATTAAAGTGATATTCGCCCAGCCTTGGTTAGTGCTTGAGAATTGCCTCCATTGACTCTGTGATCAAAACAGCAGCATGGGAGGGGAGGGGATGGCTGCGAGTGGCAGGTTTGTCTGGGGGGTGGGAACAGATCTATTCCACCTGCTGTGCCGCTGTCACATCTCCATATCCCAGGATGAAGGTGTAAATGCAATCCAGCAGGCACAGCACTGCCAACAAGAACAGTGAGGCTGAGAGGTCTCATCTGTGTCTGTTGCTTTGTGCATCCCAATGCACAGCAGGCACCAGTGAAGGGAAGGCAGAACAGAGAAAGAAGGAGCCTCTGGTTGTCCCTATGCACTTGGATAAATGCATAGTGTCAGCAGTTCCATGTTGGCAAAACATACAGCTCAGAAGATGTCGCCTTGGGTTCCAACATCCTATTGGGTCTTCTTGCAGCTTCCAGCTTCTTTCCAGACCAGGGGGTGTGGAGAAACATGGGGAGATGATATGCACTGGTCAGGACCCTGGCAGAAACAGAAAACCCCTGCTCTAAGCTGTTCACCTATGGCTGGGCTTGGAGATTATTTCCATGGGGTCTCCAGCGTGCTCGCTCTGAGAGGAATGATTTTGGCCCCTTATCCTGGTGCCATCACTGCAGGGTTCGTATCGGTTGCATTATCTCCTGTGCATCTGTGAGAGCAACAGAGATGGATTTTTAGAGCCCTATGTGAAAAGAAAGGGAGGTAGAACAAAGAGGCATTCCCACGCTTCTCACCTGCTGCCAGGGGTGAGGGGAGGCAGAGGGAGGCTGTTGGAAAGTTCAGGGTGACGTGCAGGACTACTGAAACACTCACCATTTGCCAGGAATGTGAAGGGAACATCTTCCTACATGCCCAGCGCCTGTCTCCAGCTGTAAACTGCAAATCAGTGCCATCCAGAAGCACCTGCATTTGAAGAGCTTCTAAAAAAATATAGAGTGGAGGAGGGAACACCAATTCCACCAGGAAAAATTGCTAATTCCAGCTAATGCATCCCTTCAGCAAACCACACAAGTATCCTATCCCATGGCAGCCAGCACCATGCCGTGCTTGGACCACAACTCTGCAAGTGCTGAGCTTTACAGCCAGCTCCTGCAAACAGAACAGTGAATGCCCAGAGCTCCCCCACTACATTTGCAGCTTACATTACACACAGTGGTTAGGCTACTGCAGCTGAACACAAAGATAACTCAGATTTGCAGGGAAAGCATGATTGAACCAATCTGATAAAAGAAAGATTGACTCAGAAGCACTGAAGAGACAAAGGCAGCAAAGCCCACACCAAGCAGATGTGCCCTTATGCAAAAATGTCTTTATCTGCTTTACAGCTGCACACAACTAGAACAGCCTAGCAGAAGAAGAGCCTGCCTCCCAAACCCTACTGACTTCATCCAGCACTGAGTTTCTTGGAGGCTTCCCCTTATCCCATGCACCTCTGTAGGTCTGTAAGAGCTTTCTCCTGGACAGTGTTTTTCACCCACCATGGGTGTCTTGACAACAGCAAAAATAAATAACTGAGAGGATATGCTATGAAAGCTTCCAAGAAGAACATAGCAAGAACAGTAAGAAGCAGGACTGTGCTTTGATCCCTTCTTCCTAACTTTGAGCACAAGAGATGCTCAGCCATTACAAAGTCACATCCATGTTCCTCAGAGCCAAGAAATAGCAAACAAGAATGTAAATGTTCAAACTGCTCTGAGGTCCTGGTATGCAAACAGGCCGCAAGCTTTTTCCTTGCTGTTACTGCAGCCATCCAAACACCTGTAAATATGCCATACAGCAGAACCAGATGATTTGCAGCCTGCTCCAGACCTCTGATCATTTTCCTGCCTTTGTGCTCTGTTTCCTGAGGAGCCCCATCCTGCTGCCCCCCGGCCACATCCATGCAGAACTGCTGCTGGCTTCTGTCAGCAACTGCCTGAGGAGCTGGATGGCCGTTACAAACAAAGCCCCTGGAACTGCTGGGGTTTGTTCATTTGCCATAAGGCCAAAACATTACATCAAATGCTGTCAGCAGAGCTGGGAGTGCCCTGCCCAAAGCAGGCCTTTTGCCTGACTTTGCTTGCTAAGCAAATTCCAGATGGTGCTGGAGCAACACTGAAACTTCTAACGTGCGTGTTTCTGTCATCCTTGAGATGGATTTTGTTTTCCTCTTTTGGGGGTAGATGTTTGTCAACAGCTGCTTGCTTGACTTGCAGGTTTGAAACTTTACCCTTGAGCTGCAGTGTGTTGGGAGCATGAGGATGTTCTCCCCTGATGGTTGTGGAGAGGCTCTGACTGCGCACAGCGCAGACCTGCACTGCAGCAGAAAGCTGGGGAGCCGGGCAAGGATCTGAACAGCATTTCACAGAGTTGGTTGCTGCCTGCTGACAGATGCTTCATGAGCAGGAGGTGGGGTCAGATAGATGGATCCATCCACGCATGCAGTCGCATTTATTTGTCTGCTGTTAGGGGACTGGAGGAGGACTCCTCCCTCTTGTCTGGGAGGCACCCCGTGCCTGCTGCCCAACGCTCAAAGCAATTTCAGGGCTATGAGTAGAGAGCTGTTTACGGAACCATCCTGGAAGTGACCTCGGTTATTTATGATAAATTGTAGCAGTACTCATCGAGGCCACTACCCACCAAAGCAGCCATTCCATACGTGGCTCCAGCAAGTCGCACTTTGTTTGCTTGAAAGGAAACGTTTAGCAGAAAGGAAAGGAAAAATAAGGTCGATGCAGAGGAGACAGGCAGGGAGCTGAGCTGCGGCTGCCGCAGCTCGAGGACGCAATTAGGATTTAATCTCCGCACCGCAGCGGCTGTACGGGCGTGGCTGGGATTTTGCTATCGACCCCGTGCACCGCACCGAGAGGGGCCGGCGTTGCGGCAGCGGCAGCAGCAATAAGGGGCTGGTGAAGTGAATCGGGGCTGCAATACCGGGCTGCGAGAGGACTGCTGGCACCGGGATCGCGGGGACCACCTCACCATCCCAGCCGCAGCTCCTCCCCCGCTCCCGGCCCACCCCCCGGCCTCGCCCCGCTCTCGCCCCACTCTCTCTCTGCCTTTTCCCCGCCTGCCGCCGCCGCTGCCCCTTCCTCGCAGTCGCCGTCGTTTTGTTTCGCCTCGCCATGTCCTCCGAGCCGGCCCCGGTTGCCGCAGCAACCCCCCCCGAGCAATCCCCAGTTAAGGCGGCGAGCAGCGGGGAGGCACTGGAGCATCGGGCGCTGGTGCTGACGGGTTTCGGTGGCTACGAGAAGGTGAAGGTGCAGACGCGGCGGGGCGGCAGCCCCGGGCCCGGGGAGCTCTCGGTGCGCGTCCGTGCGTGCGGCCTCAACTTCGCCGACGTGATGATGCGGCAGGGGCTGTACGACCGTTTGCCGTCTCTGCCTTTCTGCCCCGGGATGGAGTGCGCCGGTACCGTGAGCGCCGTGGGCGAGGAGGTCCGCGACCGCCAGGTGAGCGGTGCCCCGCTCCGGTTCGCACCCGGTGCCCGCTGCGCTGTGGCTGCCCCTCCCCAGTTCCGGCGATGGGCGCTCCGGGCCCACGGGAATGGGATGGGAACTCCCGTTTTACGGCCCCGTCCCGTTCGGGGCCGCGAGCTCGAGGTTGGGCTGTGCTTGGCTCCATTCTGACTGCTTTCGGACCCAGCCCTCCCCCTATCAAAATCCTGTTAGGAGCGGCGATAGCGTCCCTGCTGGCCTGTCCTCGTGGGGAAAAGGCTGGAGGAGATCCTTTGTATTTATCAGATGTTCTTACCACTTGCTAGGACAAAGGGCTGAAGCATGACCGTGTTGTTTCTGCTTGCCTGTGATTCCATCTGGGCTATGTGAATGGTCAAAGAAACGGCTCCAGCTTTCACAAGGGTGCTGAGCTGTGGGTAGCAGCAGGCAGGATGCTGGAGGTGCTGGGGAACTTGGGAACCTCTGGCTGCTGCATTTCTAGCAAGCCCCAGCACGGAACAGCTCTGAGTGTCCCAGAGCTTTGGGTCCCATGGCTGTCAAGGTAGACAACTAATGAAACAGTGTCTCCTAAAACCTTCTTTGTTAGGGATTATTCCCTCCCTTCCAGGAAAACGACTTCGTTTATTCAAATATGAATGTCCAGCCTGTAAAATGAGGAGCATTTCTTCTAGCTATCTCTCATCTGTCATCTGCTCTCTGGTATGGCTGTTCAGTGGTTTCTTTCCTGTTGCTCATGGAGCAACTGCTTCTTGATGACCCATGAAGTGGGCATGGCCCCCACTGTGCTGGTGGGTTGCATGGTCTTGTTGTGCCAAGGGCAAAGAATTCTGTGCATCTTAAGCTCATTTCACACCTCCTTGTTGTCCATTGGGTTTTAGGTTGGTGATAAGGTGATGATCCTGGCCAGAACTGGGCTCTGGCAAGAAGTTGTGAATGTGCCCGCTGTGCAAACGTTCCTGATGCCCGAGGGAATGAGCTTTGAGGAAGCAGCTGCTCTTCCTGTCAACTATATCACTGCCTACATGATCCTGTTTGACTTTGGCAACCTGAGACCCAACCAGAGTGTCCTCATCCACATGGCTGCAGGTAAGTTAATTCCTGCTGAGGTTTCTTGTCTCAGTGTGCAGCTTCTTTGTGGGGGCATGGGTAAGGCAGCACGGAGAGGTGCTGAACCAGCAAAACGTCACCTGCAAACCCTTTTCCCGGTAGCCTCGGTCAATCTTCCCCAGCATGTACTCAGCCTATCCCAGACAAAACCTGTGTCCCAAAGTTCCATGTTTGCTTTTAACTCATTCTTCCTGCTGGTTTCCAGGTGGTGTAGGAACTGCTGCCATCCAACTGTGCAAGACTGTAGAAAATGTCACCATTTTTGGCACTGCATCTGCCTCCAAGCATGATTCACTCAGGGAGAGTGGAGTCGCTCACCCTATTGACTACAGGACTATGGATTATGTAGAGGAGGTCCGGAAAATCTCTCCCAAAGGTATGGTGCTGTGGAGGACTTGTGCAGTGACCCTGTTCTTCTTTCATGTGCGTGGACCTGTAGCTGCTCTCCATTCCCTCTAGGTGTTGACATTGTCATGGACCCGCTGGGCGGATCTGACACATCCAAAGCATTTCACCTGCTGAAGCCAATGGGTAAAGTCATCACTTACGGTGAGTGTGGGCACCGTATCCCACCCCCGCAGCTTAGGTGTGGATTGATGCAGCTGTATATTGTTCTGCATCTGGATATGTGGCCAGGATGAAGCACTGTGGTTGCTAGCTGCTGCTTGTGTTATAGTTGTGCAACTTTGGTGAAAATTTTAGGATGCTTTGCCTGATTAAGGCACTGAGGGGAGTGAGATGTATACCTTGTCCCCAGGGCTGTGGTCACAGTTCCAGTGCTCTTCCTTCCCATGGTAAGATTTCTCTTCAAGCCCCAGTGCCTGCATGGGAAACTGTAATGTTCCCATGGAGGAACCCTGGCATGGATACTTCGTCCAGTCTGCCTTAATGCATAGCATAAATCGTGCCTTGCTTTTATTCTAGAGGATGTGTGGGTGATGAGATTTGAGGTTGCTGAATACTTCTCTTTCCATTCTCCAGCTCTAAACACTGTGATTTTGTCCCTGGAGACAAAGCCCTCATACAGCCTCCAGTGGGATTCCAGACACTTGCAGCAGAGTGTTGCCTCTGTCTCTGTCCCAGCCATTGCAAGCAGTGCGTGGCTTCCCTGGCAAAGGTTGTCTGTAGGAGAGGGGGAGTGCTGCTTTCCTACCAGCCCTGCTGGCTGTGACTTGCAACTCCCCCTCTTGCCTCTGCTAGGACTTCAGCTCAGCTGCACCACTGCTGTCTTCCTAAGAGAGGAAGAGTTCTATGTTTTTGCAATATATTCATGCTGATGCTCCAGATCCTGTTGCATGGGGTGCTCACTGCCTCTCTGTGCTGACCCCAGCTCACCCAAGGCCTTGTCTTCTTCTTAGGGGTATCAAACCTGATCACCGGGCAGAAGAAGAACCTTGTGGCCATGGCTAAAACTTGGTGGAACCAGTTCAGCATCAATGCCATACAGCTTCTACACCATAACAAGGCTGTATGTGGGTATGATCTTGGAAATATGGATGAAGAATACAAACTTATCACAGATGTTCTACTCAAGCTGATTAACCTGTACAATCAAGGAAAGATCAAGCCCAAAATAGACTCTGTATGGTCCTTCGATCAGGTGAGTCTGAGCTACCATATAGGTGGCAGAAAGCCCTAAGAGATTTCTGCACAGGGAGCTCTGTTTCAGAGTGAGCACCTTGTCCACAGTGGCTGAACAATTCTAAGAGCCATCTGTTCTTAAAGAGTTAGTGCACTTTTTTCTTTTGAGACATTGAAGTGGTTGGGCTCTTGTGCTCCAGTGCACAGGGCTGCACAATGCCAGACTACATCCCTGTGGGATGGGGCAAGTGCTCAGCTGCACAGTGTGTACCTGTGGAGGGATGGGCTGTGCATCAGGCTGGAGGTGAAAAAAAAAGCAAACAACGAACAAAGTAGAACCTGTGGGTTGAGATACAAACAATGTAATACAGAATAAAAGAAGAATAATAGCGATGATCATGTAATAATGTATTTAGGAAACAAGTGATGCACAGAACAGCTGCTTCCCACCTGCCAACTGATGCCCACCAGTCCCTGAGCAGTTCTCCTCCCCTTGACCAACTCCTCTCAGTTTTATGTTTTGTTTTGTTGTTGTTGTTGTTTTTGATTGTTTTTGAATGATGACATATGGTTTGGAATATCCCTTTGGCCAGCTGGGGTAAGCTGTCCTGATTCTGTACCCTCCTGGCTCTTTGTGCTACCCACAGCCCTTGCTGCCAGGACAGTACAAGAAGCTGAAATGTCCTTAGCTCTGTACGGCACTCCTCTGCAACAACTAAACCATTGCTGTGTTATCAACGTTGTTTTTCTCCCAAAGCCAAAACATAGTATTATGCCATGCACTATGAGGAAAAAAACAGCTGTTCCAGCTGAAACCAGAGCAGCGGCCTCCAGGACAGAAGGGGGCTGAGGCAGCGAAGCAGAATGTTGGAAGAGAAGCTGCAGCTCTCCCAGCAGCTCTGCCATGCTCCATGTTGTCCAAGCGGAGTCAGTTTATTATATTATTACTTGCTGGGGTAGGAGTTATTGTAGAGGAAGAAAGGACTTGAGAATCAGTTGGTATTATTATCAGTTGGTACCTGAGAACTGTTCTGATATAAATGCATAAGGGTTTAGGCTTAGGGTTCTGCAAATGCTAGCTCTGTCCAAAATGCAGCTGTGCAGAGTAGCTACAGGGAGAGCTGCCTTCTGCATGCCCCTGGCTTTGGGTGGACCAAGGGGGCCTGGGGGGGTCCTGTTTGCACTGTGGGGTGGCTGTAGGTAGTTTCACGAGATTCCCACTGTTTCCAGGTGGCAGATGCCATGAAACACATGCAGGAGAAGAAGAATGTTGGAAAGGTCATCCTGGTTCCTGAGGCACCCAAGGAAGAATCCAAAAAGGCAGAGAACTAAGGAGGAAAGAGATGCGTGCAGATTGTGAATTCATGGGTTTAATTTGCTGCTCTCTTTGGGGCCTGGAAATGGACAGATTGGTAGCTTGCATTATTACCAGTACAAGAACATTGTGGTTAAAGCTCAGACGAAGTTTGCATGCTCTTGCTGTGACTGACCCTCTGCAGATATGCCTTCTGCCCTAGCTCTGTTTTGAGGCCTGGTTATTTTGTACATTTTTCTAATCCCTTGCTTCCATAGCAGAGTTCTCAACTAATGTTACTTTTCTTTCTGGCAGCATAGCTGAAGCTTTGAAGCAGCTGATGCTTAACAGCTGCATAGATTGTCACCATGAAGATGTAAAATGCTCTACTGCCAGGCATCTCCACAGACACCCAGCCCATGCTGGAATGCTTGTGCTGTCACCTTTGAGAAGCATGTTCAGCAGGAAAAGGGGCCAGGCTGAGAATGCTTCTTAATAGCCAGAGGAACAGCATGGCTGCCTCAGTTTAGTTGCAGCCTTGGCTGCTCCTCTGTCCACACTAACTGTGCTTTCTTCCCTCTGCTTTCACAGGCCTCTAACACCAGTGAGATAATAACAGATTGTGTTGTCTTTGCCTTATGAATAACCATCCCAGCATTCTGGAGTCCATAGGATATTGCATTTAATTTGTAGTCACTTCTCTGTGTGGTATATAAGGAACCTGGCAGGCTGTGCTGCTCTGAGTACAGAAGAAAAGTTTCAGTTGAGTTACTTGATGTTCGGTTATTGATTTCAAACTGTAAAGGGAGATCTAAAAAGTCTGATTGTTAGAGAGCACAAGGATTGAACTTTGTCTCAGATGACCGGAACGCTTGATGATGGATCTATGCTTCATTAATGTTGGGCTTCAAGTTGATATTGTTAAGATTAAACTTCACCCTTGTCCTTGTATTTCCAAGAGCTGCAGTGCTGAATCAGATTTCAGCAAGATGGGACCAAATAGGCCTGTGTTTTTGGATGCTTTGTGCTGTGTCCTGTCTGCTGAGGATACATTGCAAAGCAGCCTGCAAGAACAATCCTGCCAGCATGCTTTGTGGGGCTCTGGGTTCCATGTGTAACAAATCATCTGGTGGTACCTGTCATTGAATTATCAGCATAGGGGGCAAAATGTCCAGCTCTGCTGAGCCTCTTGGCATGGGTATCTGGAACAGTTCCAGTCAGGCTTTCTGTTCCTTTTTAGTGAGCTCTCGGGCTAGGCTCTCTCACCTCATGGTCAGTGCTTCACGGCAGTAGGGCTCCACACTTCTTTCCCTGGAGCTGAACGTGTTGGGACTCTGCCAGCTCCCTTCCAGCACTGAGGCTTTAAGAAATGCCTAGGATGTTCTTCCTAGGCTAGAACTTAGTTTCAGTTTCTCTTCCTCTTTTCTATCTTTACTGTGTTTGGAAACAGAACTGTGCAGACACCCAAACCTAGTTCTGTGAGGACTTCCCCCTTCTTGCTCCACCTGGCTTCCAGCCCTGGGTGACCAGTGTGATGTGTGCTTGCTTTAGCAGTTTGAGGCTTTGCCATGGATGCTGCCGTGCTTTAGGCTCCATTTGGGATTTTAAAAGGTAAACCTGAGGGCATCAAGAAGCACTGCCTGCTGTGGAAGAGGTCAGGCTGCAGAAACAAATGATGGCTGCTTGAAGTCCTGCCTGTCCTGACTGCAAAGAGGGAAGGGGATGCATGGGCAAGTGGACCCGTTGGTGAAGCCCTTCATCTGCTGGAGAACAAACACTGTCAGGGGGCGGGGGGGCAGTCCTAGGCAAATTGAGTGTATGAGTTCTTCCTCTCTGTTCCCAGACCAGTGCTGCAAGCATCAGTTCAGCTTGAATTTCAGGTGCTTAGTTCTGGTGCCTATTAAAATACATAGGCAGATACTCCAGAGGACTTACTCTGCCTAGCTTTAACACAGCCCCATTACCTATGGCCCCAGAGAAGGGCTGGAGTCCAGGCACAGACACCCATTGCTCCATCTGTTGCACATGGAACACCACCACCACCAGTATGGCCACATGAAATTCAGAAGCACATCTTCTGACATACCTGAATCAAAAATCTTGCTGTTTCTCCTTTCAGCCTGCCCCTATCTTGCTAATTTAGATTAAATCCAACAGTGTCTAATGCAGCCTTACCAAATCTGACAACAAAATGGCTGTCTAAGCTGCTGCAATGGAAAGTCTCCTTTGTGGAACCCGACTTCACCTTGAAAGAGCAGCATGCTCAAATGACATACCATGCCACACATCTTCAGTTCTGCAGCTGTAAAAGGGAAGTCTGTCCAACTGTTTTACCATAACATTCTTCCCTTTCTTTACTGTCAGCCAAGAGCGTGCTCAGTGCCTTACTTGGATGGCCTTGGATTAGGCAGCACAGTAAGGTTTTCACTGCCCAGGCCCTCCTCATGGAATGTGAAAGAGGAGTGGGAGTTCTGCAGTGTGCTGCAGGGCCCCTCTGCCTTGCTGCCTTACGATACACCATAGCGTAGCATCTTGGTGCCTTCTTTTGCATGTCTGTAAGGACTAGGAAGTCACCCTCCTCCATTCTGGCCTTTCAAAGTACTGCCAAAAAACATTATCATTCTTGCTCTAGTTTGTGAACACCGTGGTTGTAGTTTGACTCAGCGTGAATATGACTTTCTCTTTGCAAGTGTCACGGGCTGTGTGTAGCTCTCCTGGACATCTGTGCTCCTGCAGCCAAAAGAGCTGCCTTGTAGCTGCCATTTCATTGCAGCTCTTCCTCCCAGGGTGAAAGTTTAGCTCAGAGCTGGTCCTCAAGTGAGGCTTTATCAGCTGCTCTACCTTGGCTCCCTGGAAATAATCAGGCTCTCTGTGCTCTTAGAGGAGCTGCTCATGTATTTGCTACCTGCATGTGCCTGAAAGCCTTATCAGGATGTGAGTACTAATCAATTGCTATAGCCTTCTGTTAGACCTGAGCACTGTTTTTATGTCCCTCAGTATCAATCATGTCTTCTACAGACAGGCCAGGGTTAATGCTCTGTTCTAGTTTTCTTTTAGTAGTCCTTATTTTTACTTTTTTAATGGATAAAAACATTTTATGGATCAATAACGTATGTAAAACAATTTCAAGTGTCTTAATGAAGTAAAGTTAACCAGCACGTTTGTACACTTAAGGACCAAAGCAAAACAAACAAAAGAATCATTCCATTCAGTGTTGCTTAACATTTTAGGGCAGTCATACTATCAAGGAAATGGCAGATGCCTGTTCTTAAATTGTGTGTGCCATTACTGCACTCAGAAGTGCAATTCAGTGTTAATTTACATTGTCTGATCCAAAGGTTATGCTATAAGGAGAGATGGCCAGGTGAAAAGCATGAGTAATTCAAAGTAATCCCCCTGGCAGGGATGCCTGTCCTAGTGCTACTCCAATGTCATTGCTATAGTTGCATTCCCAGATGCAACTTCCATCACCTCTGACTCTTCAGTTTCTGTCTTGTTCATTTGTGTTGCATGCCAAGTGTAGGAGTAGGAAGGAAAGCAGCCTGTTTGCTCAAAGGAACATGACTCCCTAAGTGCTTTGGGCTGGGAAGGAGTTTAGTTGTGTATTTTTTTTCCCACCTGTATTAAACTAAAACTGAGTGATCAGTGACAAGAAAAAGGCGGTGTGAGCCTCGGGCTTTAATCAGCACAGAATGTTGGCCACTTGCAGCTGCTATCAGGCAAAGTGTGAAAGCACTATTGTTGCCTAATGAAGTCTCTTCTGTATGAAACCCTGGTGATGGCAAAGTGACTGGCAAGTAGCACATGAGCATGATGTGAAATGCATTAGACTGAGCCTCTTACAGCATATGGTCTGATCTGTACTGTCTGAGTTATGTTGATGTGCAAATATGTGATATGAGTGATGCTCACCCTACAGGCACTTGGAAAATCTTTGTTTAAAAAATGTATTCTGCTTTGTATAACCAAGTGAGACAGAAAGCAAGTGTGCCAATGCTGTTTACATGATTATAATGTGTAATGCTCCTCCATCTAATGTTTCCATATGCCTTATGTGTTTAAAATGTTAATTAAAGCATAACAAAACCCTCAGTGGTGTGCCGCTCAATATTCTGCCAGTCTCTGGGGCCCTTGTATTGCTTCAGAAGGCAGTCAGGGGTTGGATGTACTCAGTTTTCAAATCCCAACAACTCTCCAAGGCTGAAAAGCTGCCTCTGCTCTCAAGGATAACTGTTAATCTCTGCTCAAGCATTGCATCACTCTTACAGTACTCCATTTTGGAGGGCAGTTACAGCGATTATTTTTGTTTGCAAAGCACTTAGCTGGTCTCTGCACTTTAGTTTGTGTTGGGGTGTCCCTGTAGACAGCTGAGATTGAAAAGGGGTCCCAGAGTGACAGACAGGTGTGAGCAACTACTACAAAGAATGTGGAGATAAATCTAGTTTATTTGTGTTTCTGTATCTGCAGCCTATCTATGCCCAATATTCTCAGGAGGCAGCTGTTCAGAGCTCAAACTCAGTGCTGCTGTCTCCAACCAAGCATAAACTTTCCTGCTGTCCCCAGAGCAGGTGTTGGGGAGGGGCTGTAGTTCATGGCTGTCAGCTCAAGGACTGAAATGTCTACATAAACATTTGAGATTAATGATAGCTCAGCTCTGGCACAGGCTCTGGATGTGGCTGAGCTGCAGCCTTGCCTGTAGCAGCCAAAGGGAACAGACTTTCCAGACGTCTGGGGTTGAGCTACAAGCAAGCTCCTGCACAGGCTTGGTTAAATGACACTTTGTTGAAAATCATGCCAGGGCTCAGCCTGAATTGGGTGGTGAAACAAGCTGTTACTTAACTGGCTGGTGAGAAGATGAGCAACCAGGAAGAGGTAGAGCCTTGGGGTCGCTCAGCTCCAAGCTGAGAGATAGAGGGGCTGCTGTTGCTAACATGTAGACTTCTGGCTGTCTCAGGACACAGTTCACTCCTTGGGCAGGCACCTGCTTTTCTTCCTGAGCTGTGCTGAGCTGTAGTTTTGTCAACAGGGAAGGAAGGAGAAGTGAAGGCACAGGATGTTAATGCTCAGGCGCAGTGTCTCAGTCAATGCCCAATTTCTTCAGGACAGTACAAACCTCATGGAGATACTGGGCATCTGGATAGCCGTTCCTGTGGGGCAGAGAGGGAAGCAATGTAAATCCCGTTGATAATGCTAAAAGCCATTGAGGGGGCAGCAGCTTATTTTTGTCCTAATCCTTCAGCAGAGGGTGAGTGTGGAAGTCCTGCTCCCTTGGAGCTGCAAGGAGCTGTCAGCTGCTGCTGCCTAAAGTCACAGTTTGCACTCAGAACTGACTGCCGAGCTGGCATGGGAAAACCAGGAAAGTTCTAAGTGAAGAGGGATCAGAATACTTGGCCATGGAGAGAGCTTACAGGTGTGAGTGTGTAAGGCTTTATCCCACTTGAAATCCGTTATGGCTGGTCTGCCACATTGTAGCTGCCCTGTGAAAGGAAGCAAAGGGCACCAACTATGTCACTATGGCAGTCTGCAGTAGCACCCATTCCAAGGTCTGTTGTGCTGAGACCAGTGTTTCTCTGTCTACAATTGCTATGAAAAACCTGAAGGTGTGGTACTAACTGAATCATACCTGGCTTTGCCTCCATGCCAGGAGGTTTTGTGTGGAATAGGACCCCATGTCACTCTTTCTTCTCCGTTGTAGGACTTGACTCGAAATGTCAGCCCTTGCTCAAATGCTTTCTTCAGCAGAATTGCTGTCTTCTGCCCTTCCCTGTTGTCAGGCAGGAACGCTAAGAAATATCCCCCTTTGTAAGGCTCTCCTGGATGAGGATGACCGACCTTAGAAAAGAAGAAAGCATATTAAACGATTACCTGAGTGCATAATCTCAGTTCTGGCTTCTGAGATGCTGTCCAGCTTGAAAACGGACTGCTGTGGTGCTCATGAGCTCCTAGATGCTTTGAACTAACAGTGGAGCTCACACCTTCAAAAGCAGCAAGCAGCTCCTAAGCCTTGTGTGGAATGCTATTCCACAGGGCAAAACCTCTCCTGCTTTGCACATGGGGCATGGAGCTGTATCTGCCCTCTTTTACCTGTCCTCCCGTAGCCCCAGTCACACTCACAGAACCCACTGCCCAGCTTCCAGCAGGATAGGCAGTTCCTCTTGGTGGGATACCTACCCCTTGAATGCCATTGGGGATGGCGTAGGTAATTTGGAGTGTCAGGTCTCGGAAGTAGCCAGGCAAGCTCTGTGACAAAGAGGATATCTTGAAAGTCCCTGAGATCTTGCAGCCTGGGGCAACCAAGGAGGAACTGCAGCAAGCTGGCTGATTTGCAAAACATGACCTGCACAAGGCATGACCACAAGGGGTCTGGCATGTGACACATAAGTCCTGGCAAGCATCACATTGGCTCACAGGAGTCTTGCAGCTTTCCTGTTCAAGGCTGGTGTCTTTTGTTTGCAGCGCTGGGAGGTTGGGCTCCTCCTGAATGCCGTTCCTGCCTGAACTGTTACTTTCCTGGGATCTCGGCTCAGCTGCAGGTGATTGTTCAGCTGCAGCCTGAGGTGAATCAGGAGCTGTACTCTTGTACAGCCAGGTGGGCACGGAATGAAGAGCATCATCAGCTGTGAGGACTGGTGATTGCAGCTGTCCCATGGCATCATTGTGGCCTACTCTGCTCTTGTCTTTCACAAACTGGAACCTGTCTGGCAAAACCTGCTTTAGCCGTGCAATGTCAGGTTCCCCCAGCAACACTTTGGTCTTCAGCTGTTCCTTGGACTCCCTTGGAGCAGCAGGATTGGATTTTTCCATTATGTTAGCGCTGAGAAGGCTGCTTCTTCCCTGTGCAGCCCCAGGATCTATGTGGTCATTGGCCTCCTCGTGTCCCAGTGATTGTGGGAACCTCCAAAGACTGGGGGATCTGTTTTCATCAGCCTCTAGCTGCTGGAAAGCATTTAGAACCTCAAGGTGAACTGTTCTATTGCTAATGTCCAGGTGCTGCAGGTCCATCTGCAGGGAATCCAGGCTGTTGGGAAGGGCTGCATCCAGCATGGTGTCCTGGCTTCTGCCTGGCTGGACAGCACTTGGGTGCCCTGCACTTAAAGTTCTCTCTGGTTCTGGAGACAAGGATGAAGACTTCAGGGCATGGAGCCTCCTGGAAGAGAACAGATGGAAGGCCTCAGTCACTCCTGGCAGCATGTCTTTGGGACAGGCAAAATAGAGTTTATACTGGTCTTTGCTGAGCCCAACCTTGAGGGAACCTCCTTGCAAGAGGCTGCACAGTTCGCACAGAGCATCATCATCTGGCCCATCTACAGCAAGCTCTGAATAGCTCATACTCTGACACACAAGGTCAGGACACTTCTGCACAAGATTTTCCACCTTCCATTTAGCTTGGAGAAGCTTGTTCCTGTCTGCTGCCTGCAACGTGAGCACAGTGCAGTCCCCAGTGGAACGCTCTGAGATGTCCACAGTTTTGCCCCTGCACAATTCATCAATAGCAGAGCGACAGGCATACTTCAGATAAGACCACTGCAGAGAGTCCAGGCTCATTTCTTCACTCACCCTATTGTCTCCACTGGCTGCCTTGCCAGTGCCTTGGGGCTTGTTGCTTTCCTTTGACTTTGGCAGGGAAAAGCTGCTGGAGCGTCGCAACATAGACCTGGATTCAGAGGGTTTGGAGTCTAAAGAGGTCCTTGTTGTGTCAAAGAGACTTAGAGACTGAAAGATACTACACGTGCCAGCAAGGGAATGGTGTTTGCTGGGATCTGAGCCTGCCAAGTCCCTAGGATGCTTTAAAATGCCATTTTCTTTGCTTTCAAAAGGAGGCAGACTCTTCTGTCTTGTAAGCCTAGCCCCTCCTTTCACATGGCTCCATTCTTTGGGGTCCTGCTGAGACTCTGCTGCTGACTTTGAAATTACATCCATTGTAGAGATATGAGGCTGGCATGGCTGTGCCAGTGTTTTTTGGTGACTGGGACCCAGAGCACGTGTCTCTAAGAAATGCCTTCCAGAAAGCTGTGCCTGCCCCATCACAGGAGAGTCCTGATTTTCCAAAAGGCACTGAGACCTGCTAATTTTTGGAGCACCAAAGTTGGCAGCCAACTTGTGCTCTGCTTTCAGCTCTGGTTTACCCAGGCTTAGCTTTAGAGGCAAGGGGTCCACAAGAACTTTGGGCTTGTCCAGTGTAGTCTCTGCAGTGTAGGAAGTTGCTGGCTGTGACAGTGGGGAGCTACTGAGCACACCAGCCATCTGTGGGGCACCACTTCTGGTGCTGAAATGTTGAACATACTGCTTGGCCTGAGAGACATCAACAAGGTTTCCAATAAGGTCAAGCTGTTTCCCATCTTCATAACAGAGCACCTGAGGATACAGCTCCTGCAGCTCCTGTGTCAGAGCCCTGAGTTCCTGGTTGTTCAGTCCTCCCTTGGAGAGCTTCTCTTTGCGCAAGTTCACTTCCAGCTGCTGGTAGAGGTGCTGTAGCGCCAGGCGGGACTGTTGCAAAGTGTCCATGTCCCCAGATGTACCTGGAGATGGTTGGAGGTACAGTATGGTTACGTCATTGCTGCTAACGTCCACCACATCTACATGATGCTGGCAAAGTATACCTTGGTACTCAGAAGCACAGAACCTTTGTATGTACAAGTAAATGTCTGAGTCCATGACGAGGGAAAAGTCCTCCAGCTGTTCCACAGCTTCCCCATCCACTGGGCTTCGAGGAGATGGGCCATCAGCTGCCTTATCACACACCTGGTCCCAGTGTGGCAGCTTTACTGCCTTTGATGCTGAGGCATCAGAGTCAGGCTCTTGCTGGTAGTCATATATTCTGGTGCTTTTGGCCAAATGGCTGGATCCTGAAGGCAGGCTCTCACGAGTGGGTTGGCTTTTGAGGTTCAGGCTGGCCAGCAGGTCTCTGCTGAAGGCCTGCAGCTCAGTGAATGTTCCTTTGACTCTGCAAAGTGTGCTCCTGTAGTCAAATTCGAACTGTACACTGCTGTAGCCCTTCTGCAAGTTTGTCAAGAGCATTTCACCAGCAGGAAACTTACCATAGTCAACCACCATGGAAACACGTACAATGATCTGTAGGTAGAGACCAAAAGAGTGAGAAAGCACAGACCAAAAATAAGGCCCCTCCAAGGCACAGGGTGGAAGTGAATGCACGTGACTTTTACCACAGCCCCCTGTGACACTGTGACAGAAAAGTAACCTACTTTCATGATGCTCAGTCGGATAATAACACAGGCAGGACTGAAAGATCCAGCCAGCCTAAGAGACTTTTTGACCTTATATCCATAGTCAAAGGCTTTGTGTAAACAAGGAATGCAAAGGGCAAACCACACAGGTGCAGACCTACTTTCACAAGCTGGGAGCTCTGCAAACAGCCCAAACCCACTCTCCTTTCTGCAGTTGAAATGCAGTTACCCTCTTGTTCTCTCAGTGCTCCTTCTGGCAATGAAGATTTGTGGCAAGGTCTCTAGTGCCCAGTCAACTGCCATGCCCTCATTTTCAGTGCTCGAATGTGAAGATAAGACACATGGAAGAAGACATACGAAATCTCCAGTGCCTCCTAGATAGCAGCACGTCTACCTCCTAAGCTCTCCTGGAAGGGGGAAAGCAAAAATACACTGTGCATGTCCAGCTAATGACACTGCATCCAACTAATGGCAGAGCCAAGGCATCAGAAGAATTGCCTTTGTGCCACCAGATGGAGAATTGACAAGCACCCCTCCCTTGAGTCTGATTATTATTCCTTGCTTTGACAGACATAAATACCAAACGACTGACCGCAAAGTCTACTTTGCTGTTGCTGTATTATTAGTGTGAAAAAAATATATGTATCCTCATTTGAATATGAATAAAAATGAAATCTAATTAAAATTAAAAGGAGGAGCAAGCTCTCCTTCCTGAACATATCAGCCAAGAACAAAGCCTGACTGGGAGCCAGCTGAGGCTGTCGCAGCGATGTGCACCGCCTGTGGGGGCAGTTCTGTCCCACTCTACCTCATCAGGGCTCAGCTTCGCTACGTGCGCCTTCACCTCCAGGGGGTATTTCTTCCCTCCGATGCACAGCACGTGGTTCTTCACATTAAGGACGCGCTGGGCCACTGTGTGGGGAAAAACAACAGGCACCAGCATGGCCCCGGCAGGCCGAGAAGCGGCATTCCGACGTGATCGGGACAGGGGATAACGGGGCGACATTCGGGCAGCGCCCCAGGGCCCAGTCATTACCTGCCAGTGCCTCAAAGGTGACGAGGGCGTAGGCCGGCGGCCCAGGCAGCACCCGCACGTCGCTGATCTCCCCGCCGCCGTTGCGGGAACGCAGGAAGTGGATAGTCAGCTTGTCGGCCACCCTGTCGGGGGGCAGGTCGCCGGGGATGCCCCACACCTGCACCGTGCAGCCGGCCATGCCTGCGGGGCGGGGCGGCAAACGGGCCGAGGCCCCGAGGCCCTGCAGCGGCCCACCCTCGGGCCCGGGCTGCTCGGACCTCGCCGCTCTCCGCGGCCCGGGCCGCCCCGCGCCGGCCCGTTTCCCCGCTGCTTCTAAGGCCCGGTTCTGCCCGCCGCCGCCCAGCGCCGCGGCCCCGCCTCGCTACCCGCGGCCCCGTGGCCCCGCCGCTACGCCGGGAAACGAAAGCGAAACCAGGCGGCCCTCCCCAGCCGGCCGGCACCGCCCCCGGCCCGCTCGGTGCGGAACGGCGCGGGCCGCCCTCGTGATTCTTCCGTCCCTTTGCCGGGGCTGAGACGCGGCTTTCCCCGTGGCTCTCCCTTCACTCGCGGCCCCGGCCCTGGCCCAGGCCCAGGCAGTCCCCCAGCACGACAGACACAGAGCTCTGTGCAGGCCTCTTTAATTCACACACCGAATTCCTGATGAGCCAGGCTTACAGGGCTGCTCAGGGCTAGCCCACATCCTCTCTGAAGACAGCCACTGCCCGGCGCCCAGCTGGGACGTAGCCGAGGACGTCCACCTCTCCACCACCACGGCTGTCTTTCTGGAAATGGATCTCCAGCGCATCCCTCATGGGCTCCTCAGCCAGCACATCTGGGATCCCGGAGAGCAGAACGGTCCTGGTGCAGCGGGAGGGCTGCAGCTGGACATAGAGAAGGAGAGAGCTGCAGACCCCATACAGCATGGCCAGCATGGACACAGGGTCCCCCAGCAGCAGAGGGGACCAGAAACGCATCCCTCAGGCTGCCAGGAGCCCCGGCCCTGTGCTGACTCTCCTGGGGCTGGTGGGTGCTACTCTGCACAAGCGCATACCCTTACCTGCAGGTTGGTGACATCTCCTCTCATATAGGGTGATATTTTGAGATTGTATTTTGTTTTCCCAATAGGCACCTGGACCTGCCCTCTAGTGATTAGCTGCTCGGCCACTGGAGATGGAGAAGAAAGCCCTGAGCTCCACAAACCCCTGCTGAACTCCTGGTTATGTTTCTGGCACAATCACCAACACCGCTCAGATCCAGCAGTCTCCCATCCCCATTCCTCACAGCTCCACCTGCTCTTGGGAGACAACTAGTGCTTCCCAGAACTGGCTAGGCTGCTTTCCTCCTCCAACAGCCCTGTGCTCAGTGTGTCCCACACACCTCCATCCTGCGTAAAGGTGAGCACCACCTGGCCACAGTCATCCAGGAACTCCCTGCTCTCCACCTCACTGCCTCCATTCTTCGTCTTGCTGAAGAAGAGCTCCAGCTTGTCCAGTAGGATGTCCTCAGGGATGCCCAGGCTGGGCAGGCCGGACACCAGGATACTCCTGCTGCCTCGAATGAGCCCAATCTGGGGATGGCAGAGGTTAGTTAGTGCTGCAGCAGGACAGAGCCTGAGGAGATCAGATCTGCAGTACTGGTGTGCTGGGCTGAGCTGCTACCAGTGACACAGTCCAGGCAGTAGTGGAGAAGGACACAGCCCTGAGCCCTTGGAACATACCTCCAGGGCAGATGGCAGCAGTATGTCCACTGGACCTGCCTGCACTCGCACTTGGCACCGGTCAAGGTCTTCTGGGTCCTCCCCATGGCTCAGCTCCACCACATGCTCTTTCATCTCTATCACCCGCTGGGCCACTGCAAAAGAAAAATCACAGGCGATCACTAGGACAGGGCATGGGAGAGCAAAAGCTTTGGGAAAGGGGAACAGCCTTGCACAATGATGGCTTGGCCAGGACAGGCAGTGCTTGTGAGTGCTCTGGCTGCAGCACTGCTGCCAGTGATGCTTGGCAAGCCCAAATGACACAGACGCTTTCCCACAGCAGTGCTCTTTTCACTCTTACCCTCTGCCTTCTCAAAGGTGATGAGAGCTGAGCCCCCTGACAGAGGATAGTGGATCAGAGGGGTGAGCACCAGCTTGTTCATGTCCTCCTTATCTGTTGTAAGTCCCTTAAACACTACCTTCCTCTCTGGTAAGGCATGCAGCATCTAGGTAAGAGAACACAGCAGCTGGAAGAGACTGCACCCTGCACAAGGCCTGTCCTTGCCAACCCAGATGAGAAATAAGCTCATGGCTCAACCAAACAGCTGGCTAGGCTTAGCAGAGTCTCTCCTATGGTCCAGCAGTGCCCAGAATCCCAAAGCCACTGCTTTCTGGAAAGGAGCCCCAGAGGCTGACAAGAGCTGGGCCTAATAACACAGAGTGCCCAGCTGCATTCACCATCAGCCTCTCCAGGCTGGCTCACACCCCTCACCTGTGGCCATGAGTGCCTACACAAGCTCTGTTACCATCATCGGATCCTCCCTAAGGATCCTCTTCCTCATTTCTTCCAATTTGTTTTCCAATATCTGCTTCTCCTGTGTCAATCTGCTCTTCTCATCCCGTGCTATAGAGATATCCACCTAGACAAAAAGAAATAGTGAGCAATTGGGGAATCAAGACAAAGTTTGATTTGAAAATTTGAAAATCAAAGTTTGATTTTTGATTGAAAAGCTGAGCAGTGCAGCCAGCTTTCCATTGCTGCCTTGCCTAAGACAACTCCTTCAAGCACGCACCTGAAGGGGTTCCTTGTCATCATTTGGAGGCTTTTGCTTGAGATTTTTCTGAAGAAGTTCTCTCTCTTTCTTCACATGTTGTAACCTTTGCTCTACATCTTCCTTGTCCTTTTCCAGCATTGTGTTGTCTTGATCCAGAGCTCTACAAAGATGCTGTGAGAGGAACAATTAGTGTCTCTGTTAACAAGGCAGTGTCCCCACAGCATGTCCAACCCCAGTACATGCTTGTGTGGGTGGACAGCAAGCTGCTCCCTCTGCACAGTCCAGGAGCCCAGTCCTGGTACTTCATGACTGTGAGTATCCCCTCTCCACTGCTTCTGGCTTGCACTCAGCAGTTTGGTGCCATGTGTATGAGAGAAAAATACAAATATTCAAGAAAAAAAAAAAAAAAATCAAAGCACAAATACTCAAGAAATCTGCTGGGATCCCAGTGCAGAGAGCTTGCAAGGAGACAGGTTAGCACGTGAAAAACTGCTACCAAAAAGCTGTGAGCACGATGGCTGCAGGCTCGGAAGAGCTGCATCTGCAGCCTGGGAAGCTGTGCAGCTTCTGTGCCGGCTACGAGAGAGGCCTCAGAGGATCGGGATCTGGCCCGACTCATCTCTCGGGGACGCGGCCGGAGCAGGACGCACCTTGTACTGCTCGATCTCCTGCCGGGCTCGCTCGGGGCTCATCTTCAGGCCGCAGTCCTCCCGGTGCTGGGGGCTGGTTTGCCGCACGAAGGAGTCCTGCAGAGCGCGGGGTCAGAGCCGAAACCTCCGAGCCTCGGCCCCTCCTCTCCTTTCCCCTCCCACCCCGGAGCCCCGCGTGGAGCCGTCACCTCCTCCGAGTCCATGGCGGCGGCACCGACAGCGAAGAGCGGCAGCCCACGAGCACCAACCCAGCCGCAGCTCCTCCTCGCCCGACGCTTTCGCTTTTCCTTCCGCAGCCCAGCCCAGCCCCGCCCCGGTGCTCGGAGGACGGAGCTCCGTCCCGCGCAGGCCCAGCCTGCGCCTCCCCCAGGCGGGGCAGAGCTGAAT
Organism: Perdix hodgsoniae; assembly: GCA_035772895.1. Classification (NCBI taxonomy): domain Eukaryota; kingdom Metazoa; phylum Chordata; class Aves; order Galliformes; family Phasianidae; genus Perdix; species Perdix hodgsoniae. Next base: position 690,591 of record JAPSGF010000083.1, read on the forward strand.
AACCCAAGCTTTTATCCCGGTTCCCCGAGAAGACGTGGTTACGGCGCTGCTTAGCCAGTAAGTAACGTAAAACGATAATCAGAAACATAGCAGATCCTGGCAGGGGCTCAGTCGCTGCAATTCTCAAACAACTTATCTGGAATTCTCTCTTCCATCTGCATTCATCGACAGGGATTTACCCCCAAGACATCTCCAACATATGGGCTGAAATACAACAAATGACTTCAGCGGCAGTCAGTTGAAAGCACACCGTGAGGCAATGAGAGACCCAGCAGTGATGCAGACACAGCTCTGCCCACCCACACTTCAGGGTCCCACATCATTCTAGATTTTTTCAAAAGCTCAGCTGGTTTACAATTGCTTTTCCAACTCTTTTATGAACATCCAAAGCAAATCTACACCCCAGTGAAAAGGTTACCAACAAAATTTAAATAACAAAGCAAGATGGTTTTTAATAAACATTTATTGAAACAGTCCTATTTCAAATTTAGAATCGCAGCTTCTGGAAGAACCATTTATTCTTGCCAGTCTTGTATCTGAAAGAGGAATACCAATTTTAGAGTGTACTTTGTATGAACAGGCAACAGTATAGAACACCCAATCCCTCCATATCCACATGTACAGGCAAAAAGCAGCACTCTGTTTCCCCACAGGTAATGCACCTGGTTTCTTCCCCACAACTGGGGAAGAAGTGACTACAAGCTTGCAGATTTTCCTCATACGGTCATATCATGAGGGAGACCCACACTGCAGCTGTTTCCACACACAGGGCAGCTTCAGATGATGTAGAATGCACCCATTAGTTGCACATACAGAAGAACTGCCAACATCTACGTGCAGGGGATATGCGTTATATATATGCTTTAAAATACCCAGTTGTCAGCAGTCAGCTGTCAGCAGGACGTCCCTGCTTCCTGCTGCTGCACAGCTCCTTCCATGGAAGATGCTTCTGAAGCATTTCATCACTGAAATAAAGGGTTGTCAACAAGGAAAGTTTCTGGGCAAGGTGAGCATTGCCCTGTCATGCTAAGCGCAGTGACGTGAATCTGATGGACAAAAGGTGGTAAGACGCCAAGTTATCATCACGTCACCTTGACACCTCACTTGTTTCTGTACAAGGCAGCAGCAAAGTAACTGTCAACATGAGTCTACTGGAATTTGTAAATGGGAACATGGACAAACTCAACCTACCAGGCCTATCTGGCTGCGTGAAAAAGCACAGCAAGGGAGAAGTAATCATTCCAAAAACATACTTAAGCAATATAAGGCAGTCCAACCTAGGACTCAGCTAGGGCAATACCATTATTACACTGAATCCTCCAGAAAGTGAAACACCATCAAGATTATGAGCATCCAACTCACCTCTCCTCAAACTTCACCTTAGCTTCACGTCTTGCTTTGCGTTTCAGAGCAGGATCCCTGAACACATCCTTATTGACAACAGTTTTGTCCAGGGGAATATCAACAGAATACCTGGGCAAGAGGGCAGAAAGGTGTGAGACAGTCACTGTATCTAGCATAAGGTCATACGTACGTATTGGTACCGGGCTAAAGAACTGCAGTACTTAAATCATTTAATTCCAGAAATCACCAGATCAAAGTAATTTAATTCAGTAAATAAAGGAAAGAGGTTCACTTGTGACAACAGACAAGCAACTCCACACAGCATTTTGTATTTGGCAGCCTGTAAAAGCAGCACTTACAACTGGAAAAGAAAAACATTGCTGGGTGGCAGTAGCTGCCAAGAGCACCAAATTATCATGATAGTTTCAAAGGTTCAGCCACTAACATTCCACAATTAATTGAAATGAAACTGAACGTGACTGAAATTAAAATCCAGCTGCATCATCTAAGCAGTATATTGCTATTTCACACCAGCTTTACAAACCCTAAGTCACTATTTTCACACATGCATGCACCCTGCACACACTCAGCCACACAAGGGAGAACGTTTACAATTTGCAGCACTTACCAAAGAGAACGTGCAAGAATTACAAACACTGAAACCGCACAACATGTTTCTTTTGGCCCTCCTACCATCAGACTTCAGTCCTGCAAAATAAATACACTCACCGGGTGGGCATCAGGTGGTTGTAGTTGTAAACTTTCACAAAAGACTTGATCTTAGACCTCTTTGCTATCTTCTTCTTGCCCATTGCCGCTGTCACCTTCCGCGGGTAGCGGTCGATGCCTGCCACCAAGGCGTGGCTGTAGGGCCGGTCGGATGTGCCATCGTCGATGTTCTGAAACACATCCCGCACCTGCGCTGAGCCAACCCGTCGTCACAACCGTCCCGATCTGCGCTGCGTCCAGCCGGGAAACCGAGCGCAAGCACGGCCCGCGCAGGCATTTCCAAACACAGCGCCGCCGGCTGCGCTGCGGGCTGCCGGCCGTTCGCCAGGAGCGGCCAGGGCAGCGCCGGGGCCGCCCAGGGCCAACAGCGAGGGCAGCTCTGCAGGAATCCCCCCAGCCCCACACTCACCTTCACGATGACAGCCTTACGCCCCGAGTAGCGGCCGGCGAGCACCAGCACCACCTTCCCCGGCTTCATAAACTTGCCCATCTCTGCGGACACAGCACGCGGCGGTCAACAGCGGGCTCCGGCCGTTCCCAGCCCGGCCGTTCCCGCGGATGGAGGCAGATCCCGCAGCCGCCCCAACTCACCAGCACAGCCGCTCCGATGGCGCCGCGGCGGAAAAGGAAACCCCTCCCCCCCCGCCGACCCTTCACCCCGCGCCCTGACGTCACTTCCGCTTCATCCGCACGCACGAGCAGCGCACGCGCACAGCGATCCCGCAGTTGCCGGGCAGCGGCCGGCCGTCCCGCAGCCGCCCCCCCCCCCCCCCCGGCCGGGCCGTCAGTGCGATGTCGACTAACGCTGCATTGTAAGGCAGCGCTCTTCTCGCAATTTCATTTCAGGATCCCTTGCAGCAGCCCAGTCCACACCCAGTGGTGGTGCTGCTGTTACAGCAGACACAAAAATCCTAACGCCATGAGCAACTGCAGATACGTTACAATGATATTATAAATATTACAAAGCCAAGTGAGCCTGCATCACAAGGCCTAATAACCAACACAAATTAAATGCAGTCACTGAAAATGGATTTTCCGCACACAGACACTAATTAAAGCAGTTTAATACATCCACATTGCTGGTGCTCTGACCTCTGCACAGAAGTTTCAGAAAAGGACCTTCTGGGATGTTTGCAAAGTAATTTGGATATCAGCTCCCCTCAACCAGCAGCCTGAAAATTGCTGCTTCAGTACATATCCAGTTCCTCAGCAGGATTTGCCCCCAGTTCTCTTAAATTCACATTGGGAAAAACAAATCCCTCACCCCACGCAGCCACATCAAACATAAGCAACCAAACTCCCGTTCCCAAGCAGACATAAGACTGCCTCATTTCTCCTGAGAGGCATCTCACACTGGCACCATTTAGACCACAGATTTTGAAATAAGCGTGCAGATGCAGCACAACAGCTCAGATGCGCTGTGCTCCCATGGACAGGCGCCGTGGTCAGGACCTCCTGCACCCATCCAGCACCTGGCACAGCATAAATCTGCTCACCACTTTGCCATTCAGAACTGTGTAAGAAGGGCAGGATAAAGTGCCACACCGCACCCAGTCACCAGCATCAAGATTTTCCTAAAAGCAAGCATCGATTTCAAAGAGCCAAATTCGATCTTAAAGAAGAAAAAAAAGGCTAGCCTTCTGGAGACGAACAGCTGCTCAATTGTGAGAAGTGGATGACCTACAACAGCAATACATCAAAAAGCATCTTTGATGTTCTTGAGCTGCCGGACAGCCAGGTCAACCGGGAGGTTGAACTTCAAGTTGCTCAGACGACTGAGGATATTAAGTGCACTCTCAAAGCCTGTGTTTACCATGTAGCTCCACGGGTGGTAGTGAGACTGCACCAAAGCTCCAGATTTGCAGATTAGGTTTACCCAGGAGACCAAGCGCTGCTCGTTTAGCGCCATACACACTAGAGCTTTCAGTTCAGAGTCTGCACTGCGCTTGAAGGGGTTATGCTCAGTGAGAACTGTATGAATTGCTGTCAGCAGGCTCTGCTTGGGTGTGATGGTGACTCCTCCTGTCACAGGCAAGGCAAAGGACTGGGAGAGCTTGCGAGCAGGAGACTCCACAAAGGCCTGTCCATTTTTAGTTTTGTAATATTCCACAAAGAGTTCCCAGGGGTGTATGGTCTGTGGTGAGGAGGTGAATGCAGGAATCAAGCATGCAATGGGTGCCAACACCAGACTCATCCCTTGAGAAGAGGCACAGAGCCCATGAGCCATCAGGTCTCGCAAAGCAATGGTCAGCTCCTTCCGCACAGCCAGTGTCAGTTCATCTCTTCCTCCTAATGAAACATCCTGCAGATCGGAAGAACTGATAACGTGGTCGCCCTGCTGGTGTTTCAAAGCTAGCTGCCTCACCCGGTCCACTGACAGCTCCAGTTTCTTAATTAAGGGAGAATAGTCCTTGTTGGCCTGGTCCTTCTGCCAGAGGCTGCGAGGAATCTGACCAGTAGCACAACCAAACTGACTAACAGCAAATATCTGTAGCACAGCAAGCATGCGACGCATGAGGTGCAGGCCCGTTTCCCGCATCTTTTTGGCATCTTCTGGGTTCACTGCTTAGGTTAGAAAAGAAAGTAGAAAAATCAAAAAAAGCTTTCTCATTAAGGAAGCAACATACCTGCTTTTAAGAAGGGCAAAAGAATTGTACACAGACCTCCTTATAAATAATAGAAATAAAAAAAAAACACTTTAAAAACACACTAATGTACCTGGATGCTGGTTCATGCTCCATGAACATCAAATGAGTGACAGCAAAAAAGAGACAAATCTTCATGCCAAGCAGTGCCTACCTCTGTTTCCAGAAGACCAGATATTTGGTTTGCAGGAACCACCGCTATCTTTTCTGCCTGCACACTCACAGTGCCCGTCTTCCACCTTACCAGAACCTCCAACTTCATCTAGAACAAGAATTTCACACTTGTGAATTTAAACTGTGTATCCCACGCATAAAGGTCTGTACTCCATTAAACCACTCTGCTCCTTGCTTGGCAGTCTGTTTCTATCCACCACCAGCTCTGAACATCCTTTGACATCTGCAGACTCCCTCCTCATAACTATGTCAGAATTATATATCAATTCAATCTACTTGCCTAAAAACTGAGCACTGACCTTGAATGAAGTTGATAAACATTTCAAGGTCCCTTATTTGTGTCTTTAGTTGTTCCACCAACTGCTCCTTCACCCGAGCTGGATTAACAATCTGTGCAATGGCAGTATCCACACGCTGTCGCAATTCTTCTGGAGAGAGCGTTGCAATATCTTCACTCAAGTTCATGTCCAGCTTCTTAATCAATTCATCTATAATCATCTGCAAAACATCAGTGAGTTGTATCACTTCACTATGTGGCACCAGGGTCCACAACCTCCAAAATACTTCCCTCACTACCTTGGAAATAGGCTTCTTTGTCACACAGTGAAAATCACAACAGACAACAAGATTGCACACATGCATGCAGACTATTGATACTGTATTACTAATGACTGTGAGCAATACAGAACTTCAGGAGCCTTACCCGTTGCCTTTCCATAACCACAGACTGTGGAAGAGAGTCATAGCTGCCCTCCTGGTATGCAAACGTCTCTAGGTCATCCAGCTGTGTCTTAAGCTGCAAGATCAGCTCTCTTTGCTTTTCCTTCTGGACCTCAATTTGCTCCTGCTTCTCTTGCTCACTCTGAAGAAAAAGTTGCCAGTAAGTAAAATTAAACCTTCACCATTGCAGGCCAGCCCCACAGTACAGGACTATGCTATGAGGAATGCTTCCAGTTCATGCAATTAATTGGTGAACATTTCAACTCATTTCAAAAAAAGGTGTGCCTGCACATCAAGGAGAGATATTGGCCATATCAACTCACGTGATAAACAAGACCCTCTGCAGACAAGCTCCATCACATGCACATCTGGCACGGTACAACACCGCTGGTCAGAGCGGTGCTGGGCAGCTGTAACAACCACTCTTTATATGAGATGCCTGTCACAGCGGGGGAAGGGGCACAGCTGTTGCTAATTGGATTTTAAGCAAGTCAGGGAATCACAGAGCTGTCAAGGCTGGAAGACCATCCAGCTCCGCCCCCTGCCACAGGAGGGACATCTGACAGTGCAGGTCGCCCAAAAGCTCCGTTCAACCTGGCCCCAGACAACTCCAAGGACGGGGCACCCCTAGATTCCCCGAGCGGCCCGCGCCAGGCCACTATCCCAAGGCCGCTACCGCCCATCCTGGCGCCGTCCCCCCGCAGCTTTCCGACAGGCTTCCCACGAGAGCCCGGCACACGAGACGCCATCCGCCCCCCAGGGCGCCCAGCCCCACCGCGCCCCGCGCACTCACCGGGCCATCCCCGAGCCCGTGGGCCAGCGGCGAGGGGCAGCCGCGGAAGGCGAAGTCCTCGAGGTCGCGGAGCAGGCGCTGCTGCTCGGCCGGGCCGGCCCTGGCCACCTGCCGCAGCCGGAACTGCACCTGCGCGAAGTGCGAGGCCAGCGCCAGCAGCGCCCCGTGCAGGCGGCGCCGCTCAGCCCGCAACCGCGGCACGGATCGCGGCGACCCCGCCGCCGTCTCTTCTTCGTCGTCGTCGTCTTCTTCCTCTTCCTCCCGCTCTACCGTCACAGCGCCCACCGGCGCCCAGCGCTCCCCCGGGCCCAGGGGGCCGCCTTCCGGCTCCATTATGGCCGCCACCTGCGCCGCGCAGCCGCCGCCATCTTCTCGTCGCGGCGCGGGTGGGGCGGGGCTTGCGCGGCACCAGGGCGCGGCCCCAAAGCGCGGCCCCCGCCGCGAGCTGCCAGAGCGCCTCCTTGAGGCTCGGAGGGAGCGGGAGGAAGACGAGCGGCCCGTTCCCGGCGGTCCGAAGAAGTGCGGGGAGGGCACGGCCATGGCGAGGTGAGCGGGCCCGTTCCGCGGGACAGCGCGTGGCGGGGTCCGGGGACAGCGCCCGGTCGAGTCCCAAACACCCACACAAAGCCTGCGTGGGGCAACAACCAAAGCAGGCCCCGAGGGGCCCAGGACGGCCGCCGCTGGTAACGGACACGGCAGGGGTGGCCGATCGCGGCCTGCTGCAGTCCGCGGGTGCTGTGCGCTTGGGTGAGCGTGCTGCCACCCCCTGGGCAGCCGGCCCCGGGGTGCCCACAGCGCAGCCGGCGAGGGGTCCAGCGAGGCTTCGGCCCAAATCTGTGCTCGTGCCTGATGTGCAGTCTGTCTGCTGCACTGAAGGTCCTGTGAAGTACCCACAGCCCGTCTTTTGCCAGGCAACACGCGAAGACGCTGTGGTACGACCGCCCACGGTATGTTTTCCTGGAGTTCTGCGTGGAGGACAGCACAGATGTTCAGGTCGTCATCGAGGATCACCGATTGGTGTTCAGGTGGGCTATAGGTCTGGAGCTATAGGGATCTTGGGGGCAGGAGGACCCTGTGTGAGCCAGTGAAGCGTACGGTCGGCTCTGTCCTAAACCAGGTATGTGTATTTTGGCAGTTGCAAAAACGCAGATGGAGTAGAATTCTACAATGAGATCAACTTGTATGACAGAGTGAACTCCAAGGTGAGACTTCTCTCCAGCAAGCCATTCCCTGGCAGCCTGCGTCATGTTCAGAATCGAACAGAGCCTGTGCTGTCCTGAGCAGTGCAGCTTACAGCTGAATTCTGTTCACTTCCTGAGAGCCAGAGTGGAGTGAGCACAAGTGTGGGAGATCTGACCCTGGGTCTGTCACATGCAGCACAGTACTGGGCCGCAAACAAGTCCTCTCCGTGGTTCTGTGTACCACAGCCCGAGTGTGGCTGAGCTTTGATCCTCTGTGCATCTGCTGTGGATTAGAGAGGAACACAGCAGACACTGAGGGGAGACATCCTCACCTCTTGGCAGGACTCACGAGAGAAGCGCTCTGACCGCTCCATCACGTGCTTTATGAGGAAGTGGAAGGAGAAAGTGGCCTGGCCCCGCATCACCAAGGAAAACATCAAGGTGCTTATGGTGCCGGACAGTCAGGAGAGCCTTTGTGGCTGACTGTATCCAGTACAGTGGCCTCCTGGGTTCCACATGCCCCCAGGACAGACATCCTGGGCCTGATACAGCCACCCCAAAGTAGAGCTCAGTCGGCAGTTGCAGGAATGCCTCCTGGTCCCTATCAGCCCACTTAAGCTCTTTGAGGAAGATGTGGCATTCCCATCCCTCGACATGGGTAGGGTCAGGACCGGCCCCTGCAGCCACACGGACATTCTCCTGTGCAGGAGTAGCCCATGCTTGCAGTGTGTGAGGTCAGGGCCGCGCTGCTTCCTGCCTCAGGGGATACTCTCTGCCCACAGCCAGCCTGGCTCTCCGTTGACTTTGACAACTGGCGAGACTGGGAAGGGGACGAGGAGGTGGAGAGGGCCATGGTGGAAGAGTATGCAGAGGTGAGCCTGGTTTTGTGTGCACAGGTTGCTTGGCACGTTGGGGGACAGCCAGCCGTGTCGTTCCCACAGACCTTTGTTCCCTATCCAGCTCCTGCAGAAGGTGACAGACAAAGCCCCCCCTCCGACCATGGATGACCTGGATGTGAGTAGAGCCTGTGAGCTCTATTCCCCAGACGCTCCGGAAGCCCCTGGCACTCTTCTTGCTCCAGCTGCTGCCCCCCGGGTTGCATTGTGCTGTGGGGATGCGCCCAGGGGCTCCCGGGCAGCAGCGGCTGGTTGCCGCTGGCCTCCTCCAGCCCACTCTCCTCATCCCTCCGCAGGACGACTTCTGAAGCACGGCTCCACAAAGCAGCGCACAGCAACGAGCCGGGACGCGGGCGAGGAAAGCGGAGCCCCGAGGAATGACGCCGGTCTGCGGCAGAGCGCGGCGGGGCGCAATGCACGGCGGCGAGAGCTGCAGGCTCTCCGGGGCCGGTTACGCGCGAGGCAATAAACGCGAAGTGCTGCGGCGATGCGCCACGGCGTGCCGTGAGCCCGGGGACCCGCGGGACGGGAGGGCGGCGCGGGCCCTTAGGAGGCGGAGCTCCGCCCGTCGGCAGCGCGCTCCGAGCCGGGTCCGCCGCTCCGCAGGCCCCGCCCGCCGGGCGCAGGTTCCTCCGCCTGCCGGCCGGTCGCCGTCGCTCGCGCTCTCCGGAGCCTGGGCCGCCGCCATGGTGTTCCATTGCCAGCGGGACAGCTGGGCCCGGCAGGTAGCGGCGGGGCTGGCGGCGCGGCGCGGTCCGGCCCGGCCCCGACCCTCACGGCGCCGCCGCCTCTGCGTTGCAGTTCGCCACCAGGGTGGTGTCGTGCCGGGAGGCCGAGCTGCGGCCCGAGGGCGGCGGGGAACCGACGCGCGGCTTCGAGGTGGTGCTGGAGGACACGATCCTCTTCCCCGAGGGCGGCGGGCAGGTACGGCCGGGGCCGGGCGAGGAGCGGGGCGGCGCGGCCGGGCCCGGACAGCGGCTTTCTGTCTCCGCAGCCCGATGACCGCGGCCACATCGGCGCCGTCCCGGTGCTGCGCGTCACCCGGCGCGGCGCCCAGGCCGTGCACTTCGTGGAGACGGCGCTGGAGCCGGGCAGCGCCGTGCTGCTGTCGTTGGACTGGGAGCGCCGCTTCGATCACATGCAGCAGCACTCGGGTGCGGGGCCGGGCCGGGCGGGGGGGGCGGCGCGCGCTTCGGTTCTTCCCGGTTCGCCCGCCGGTTCCCCCGCGCCCCGCCCCGGTTGCCCCCGCCCTGCTCGTAAGGCGGCTTCGTGGGGCTGGAGGCGGTGCGCCGGAGACGCTCGAAGCGCACCGTGGTACCCCGGGGTCTCCACCCGGTGACAGCTGCCCCCCCCCCCCGCCTGCCGCCAGCAGCCTCCCAGCGCCTGGGCTGGGCACAGACACCGCGGGGAACCGTCGGCAGAATAACTGCAGTTTGGTGGAGGACCCTTTCCTGCATCCCGAGCTCAAAGCCACTGCTTGCACATCTCTTCCAGGGCAGCACCTCATCACTGCCATGGCAGAACGGATGTTTGGATTCAAAACAACTTCATGGTGAGCTGGAAAAGCAACCGTTAACCTTAGCCTCACCTGGTGTGTGTGCCACCAAGCCAGGAGGAGGTGCACGTTGGTAATGGAAAGCAGCATGTGCTGTGATATTTCACCTAAGCACAGACGGCCTGGGCTGAAATAAGACCAGCTGTGTAAACTGTTTGCTTTGTCTTGTGCTGTTGGGTGTGATGTGCATCTGATGCTCTTTAAACAGCAGAGAGAGGAGAGAAGCATTTGGTTTCAGTCACATTCCCAGCAGCTCCTTTCAGGTGGCACTTGGTGCTGCCTAGAGGGATCTTCCATCTGCTCTTCACAGCAGCAGATGCTCTTCATCTGCGCAGGGAGCTGGGCCGGCAGCAGAGTGTCATTGAGCTGGACATCCCCTCCATGACCACAGAGCAAATGGAGGTGCTGGAGCAGAGCGTGAATGAGAAGATCCGGGAAAGGATACCTGTGACAGTGCGGGAGCTGGCTGCAGATGACTCTGAGGTTGAAACAGTGAGTGATGGGAGTGAAGGAAGCTGGCAGTACTGATGGGACCAAAGCAGTTGCAGCGTGGATATTGGTTTGTCTGCCATTCTCCTGCTCTGCTAGGTGAGAAGCCGTGGCTTACCAGGTGACCACACGGGGCCAGTTCGAGTTGTAGATATTGAAGGCATAGACTCCAACATGTGCTGTGGGACTCATGTCTCCAACCTGAGTGACTTGCAGGTAGGGGGGCTGCAGCCACATTACCTCCAGCAGCCCTCAGCACACACATACAGCCCAAGGACAGCAGAAATCCTGGAGATACGGGGTCTGCTTGAAATTGTCCTGGAGGGAAAATGGGCAGAGCTGACCACCTATGAGGATAAGAGCAAAGTACCATTCCCCTTTTCTAACCAGGGTATTTTTCTGTTTAAGGTTATTAAACTTCTTTGCACAGAGAAAAGGAAAAAGAACAAAACCAGCTTGGTTTTCCTGGCAGGAAATAGAGTGTTGAAGTCGGTTGAACAAAGTCACCGTACTGAGAAGGCCCTGACCTCGCTGCTGAAGTAATACTCTTTTCACTTTGGTTCTTTCATCTTTATTTTCCCTTCTGACATATGTAGCATAAGCCTCAGGTGCTTCTACACGACGTTTTATGTTATATATTACCCACTTTTGCTCCATTAATAAATCTTCAGAGCAGTGTTCCAAATTTTCCTTCTTTTAGAAATGGACCAGGTGAGCATGTAGAGGCCGTGAAGAGATTGCAGAGTTCAGTGAAACTGCTTCAGAAGGTATGAGGTTGGCTGAGGAAAGCAGATTATCTGCTTCCTGTAGACTTGACCTGAATTTGAGGCATCTGTTTTCATCAAAACTGCCTCCAATTCTGGGAGCACAACTCAGTGTTCATGCTGGCTTGACCATCTGCGGTGCTGCTTTTCCACTTTTCTTTCAGAATAATTTGAACCTGCTAAGAGACATTGCTGTTTTGATAGCCCGGGATTTCAAAAGCAAACCTGTTCAAAGTCCGCTGTTTGTCTTACACAGGTATGGAGGAGTTCAGAGAAAAGGATAAGAACCCATGGTGTATGAAATGTGACAGCTGCATTTCCGTGACACCTATTCAGGCCTGTTTATGACAATTATATTTTTAAAAATCAAAAATTGCTCAAGGACAGCTACAGACAAGGTGGAAAGAACTGTCTGGGCCTGCCGAAAGGTTGTATAGTTAAAGAAATGTGTTAGTAATTCAGTTACTGAATTTCTCTGATGCTATAGCTAAGAAATGATTGTGTCTGTCTCATATCTTTTTGCTCACAGCAAATAAAACTGAGGAGCTTGATTTCTTAAACACGTAAATAATTCCTAATATACCCACAAGAAACTACAAAAAGGATTTATATGTATAGAAAGAAAATAATCTGCAGCCTGATTGCAAGAGACCAAAACCTCAGGCACAATCATAGGCTGTGCTTACAGATCTTACCTTTCAACTTCTCTGATGCTAGTGGAAATTTTAGTCTTAAGCAAACAAAATGGAAAACAGAAAAAAGCTAAGCTTTGGAGTGTCATTGCCTGCCATTTGTTATTAATGTTTTGGACTCTGGTGTAGATATATATACTTTTTTTTTTTTTTTTTTCTCTGAAGTGGCTTTTTACCTGTCCATGCAGGAAAGAGGGTGACTCTGAGTTTATGAACATCATCGCTAATGAGATTGGGAAAGAGGTGGGTCGTTGATACAGACTAACCTGCCACCAGTGGTGTTCTCATTCGACTTTGTAGCAAGGCTGGATAGGCTTCCATTTGCACCACAGTCACAAGCTACAAGTCTCTTTCCTTCCAGAAGAGGTTGTGGTTCCCAATAGCCTCAGGGTGCTGGGGATCCTCAGTAGTCAAAAAATACAGCAGTGAAAATTCAGAGCACTATGGAAGAGCCTGTCTCACAAAAAGCCATACAGATCCTCTTTGGACATGCTAACTTTGGGCAACCTAACTCCGGTACCTGCTTGGTCCCCCACAATATACAATGCAGTCTGAAAGCTTCAAAAGCTCCCTCCCATTTTACTTCAAATTGAGTTTCAGTAATGAGCACAAACTTACAACTTGTTTTAATGTCTTAATGGGAAAAAGAGGGCACTGGCCCTTTGGGAGCATCATCCCTATCTCTGTCTACAGGAAACCCTGCTGTTCCTGACCGTGGGAGATGAAAAAGAAGCAGGACTCTTTCTTCTAGCTGGATCTGTTGAGGCAGTTGAGAATTTAGGTCCCAGGTACTATGTTCTATGGTTTCTTTACAATTAGTGAGACTTCTTCCCAAACAGCTGAGCAATGTAATTAGGGCATGGGCCCTTCTGTGCTCACTGAACAGATTAGAGCAAGCTACTTTCCTCTGCAAGTGAGTGGTCGTCAGCATGTCCTGATGTTTTTGCAGGGTGGCAGAGCTGCTGGAAGGCAAAGGAGCTGGGAAGCGAGGCCGCTACCAGGGCAAAGCAACCAAGATGAGTCGTCGAGGAGAAGTGCAAGCTCTGCTCCAGGAATTCATCAGTCAACAAAGAGATGAAGCATAAAGAATTTTGAAAGTAGGGCTGTCATCCTTGCTTTGTATGATCTCCACTAAGTTCTCTCCCAGAAAACAAAGACAAAAAAAGTCCCATTTAAAATCCCATGGAGTTAGGAAGGACTACTATTCCATGTCTCTCCAGCTTGCCATTTCTGCCAGCAGTTCCCAAGGCTGCTACAACTTCAGCTGCAGAAACAAAAGGGGCACTGAAGAGCCATGGTCAAAAAGCACCTGATACGGGTCTAGGTATTGTTTTTTTCCCTCCTAGAACCAGCATGGCAGGTGTAGTCCAGATGTTCATAATAAACTGAAAAATAAAGACAGACAAATCTCCATCTTAAAGATGTTTTTCTATCATGAACGTATAGGATAGCAGCAGCCTCACGTGGTTTCCTCGCTTGCCCATGTTGCGCTGTCACTCAATGAACAGAAGAGCCCTCTGCCAGCTATTGAGCTGTTTGTGAGTAGCAGGATCAGGCTAAGGGTCAAGGCTGTGCAGGCCATCAGCTCCTGTTGTGACACTTTACTGCAGGGGGAGGGGAAGCAGCAGTCCTTGTTCCTGATGCACAGGGTGCCCAGGGGTGTTGGCTGCATCCTTTCCCAGCTGGACTGACAACTTGGCCAACACTGACCTTTCCAAGCCGGTGGAAACCTGGGAGTTGCTGATCTAGGTAAGCTTCCTATTGAAGCTTCTCCTGTAAAAAATGAGCTCCACAGCTGAACTCTATCCTTAGATGTTTACAGCCCACTTTGCTTTGGATGGGATTTTAACATGGGGCTGGGATGATTTGCTGTTTGGTCTTTATCACCCTGTGCATGCAGCATTAGGCACCACATCTGGGCTGCACGCACCTTGTACGTGCACTGTCTCTGACAGTTGCCAGCATGCACTGATTACTGTCATGAGCTTTAACCGTGCGTTGTGGATTTATGTACCGGAGTCACCCCTATCACAGTCAGCTGTTCTGCTTAAGGGGGCAGGGTACAAGGGGATGTGGGATTGCCAAGCAGCACTGCACTGACCCCACACAGCCTCAGTCTGCTGGGTCTTGAAGCTCTACTTGCTGCTCTCGGTAGTGAGGTGACACAAATGTGTCTTCCTTGCTGGCATGTGGTGCATACAGGGCCCCTGAACAAAGAGCACAAAAGCAGCTTTGCCTCCCTGCCCTGTGTGCAGCCACTACTGAACTTCAGTCAGGACACCTCCATGCACGTTCCCAGGAGAACTCGTGAGTTCTCCTTTACATGCCTGTACGTTCTAGGCAGCAGGAAGACTTGGAGAAGCCTGGTGCTACCTCTCCTTGTGCTTCCAGCCATGTCTTGCAGCAGGCAGGAGCAGGACCTGAGAAGGAATATCCTTTCAGCACCAACAGCCTGTCCCTGGGGATGGCACTTGGGCACCACCCCCACACCCACAAGACAGCTGAACTCACCAATAAAATACATCTTCAGCTTTAATAAAATACGCCTTGTTTAGAGACACAGCGCTGCATATACGTGCCTGCATACACACGTACCCAGAGCTGCTCCGTGCAGCAATGAACGCCGGGCAGTGGTTCTCGCTGCCCAGTGAGCACTGCGCAGGGGCTGAGGAGCCTTGGGGTTGGGGGCTCCCACGAGCTGGTGTTTGTTTCCATCTCCTGTCTGTCCCCCTGCAGAGCTGCCTTGCCACAGCCTTTGAGCACCCACAACTGCACAGTGCCTTGCTCTTGCTGTCTCTGTCCCTTGTGCCACAGGCAGCTGTGGCGCATCTGGCACCGTGGATGCACGCCATGCTGGAGTCAGCCCATGAAGCTGTAATGGGGAGAAACCAGCACAACCCCCACGATCCCATGGTTCCTGAGCCAGGCTGGCCATGCTGTTACCTGCCCCTAGACACCCTTCTTCTTCTGAGTGGCCAGAAACTGAGAGATGCAGTAAGGGATGAGGCCGACGGTGGCCAGCGGCACAGCTGCACTCTTGCAGAAGGAAAGGACATAGAAGAGCAGCTGCACGTGGGAGGGCGGCCTGAAGGCATCAAAGAGGTGCAGGACCAGCAGCGAGGCGGCAGCACAGCCTAGGCGGAAGGACAGCCGGCGGCCTTGCTTCCCGCGACAGCTCTCCAGGTACATGTGAGAACTCAGGGCCAGTCCCAGCCCAAAGAGGATGCCCAGGTTGCGAAGAAGGCTGGCGAAGGGCGTGGTGTCAATGTGGACCCACTCAGGACGGGCACACCACCTCTGTGCCTTCTCCAGGGTCCAGAGCAGTTCAACACCAAGGACACGCAGCAGGAGGTAGAAGCCCAAGGCAAAGCTGAAGAGGAAGAAGGTGATGCCCAGGTACCTGCGGAGGCTGGCATGGTAGATGGAGTGGATGTGCTGGAAGGTCTCAGCCACGGCCATGCCTGCCAGGAGAAGAGGTACTAGCAGTCAGAGCGGGATGAAGAGCGGCTCCAGATTGTGGTGCAGTCCTGACAGTCATTGCTGCACCCTTACACTCTCAAATTCCTCTTCCCATGTCCCCCAGCCCACATCCAGTGGCACGTGGACAAAGGCTCCTTCTCAACAGCAACAAGTGCAGAGCCACTGTCTACAATTCTGGCTTGCTCCTGCTCCTTTCTAGTGCACACAATGGGAGCACAGGGGTGTGCTAAGTTGTGGAAGGGACAGAAACAAAGTGAGCTCACCAGATATGACCCCTGCGATGACCTGATGCGGAAAGTGGGCAGCGATGAAAACGCGGGACAGACAGACACAGACCTGAATGGTCCAGAACCCTGTCCACAGCATGATCCACAGAATCCTGCAAGGGGTAGAGAGCTCCATCAGTGCCACAACTGGCGCATTCTGCCACTGTGGACTTTGAGTGGTGCTAGAGCATTGTAGTGCTGCTGCCTAAATGGCTCCACCTGCACCCCTTTCATCTCTGGGTCAGGGCTTGCACACACTCACCAGTACTTCAGCGTTTTTGACTGCTTCTTGTCCATGGCGATGGAAAGCAGGGCGGTCACCATGACGTAGTACACTCCTGCTGCACCCATGGCATGGCCGGAGGGGCTCCCTGGGTAAGAAGCAGGGCTTAGGTCAGCCCCCTCAGAGCAGGCTGTCCCTGCTGCCCTCATGCTCCAGGGGCTCCCGCACTGAGCACCCTCCTTAGCCTGCAGGCAGGTGACAGTGTGGCACAGGGAGCACAGAATCACAGAACTGCTGGAGGCAGAAAGGACCTGAGTTCGGGTATCTCCAGAGAAGGAGATTCCAGCACCTCTCTGGGCAACTGTGCCAGAGCTCCACCACTCTCACATCACAGAAGTTCTTTATCGCAGTCAGATAGAACCTCCTGTGCCCAATGTCCCCTGTTCTGGTGCTGGTCACCACCTCCATGCTTCAGATACTGATCAGCACTGATCAGATCCCCTCAATGCCTTCTCTTTGCCAAGTGAGCAGCACCAGGACTCTCAGCCTTTCCCCATCACAAGACGATCCAGGTTCCCACCATCTCTGCAGCTCAGCACAGGCAGAGTTTGTGCTAAACTGCCACATCTGCACACACCAAGGGTAAAAGTCTGCTCTGCACCAGAGCATGGCAGTGGCCCCACAGCTCAGTGATAATGGCTGAGATAACAGTCCTGGCTGTGCCAGCACCCCCCACCCCCCACCCCCAGCCTAGGATCAGGACTCCTGGGTCCCTGGGCAAGGTGCCAACTGCTTTTGTCAGAGCAGGGGACCCTACCGGGGCCGGTCTCACAGGTGAGTGGGAACTGCTGGATGGCTGGAGCAGAGGTGTTGCTGTAATAATCAGTCTCATGCACCCACCAGTATGGTCTCTCCCCAAACAGAATCCTGAAATGAAAGTAGAAAGGGATTTGCGGTCATCCTGGGCACCAGAATGGGCTGTGGTTCCAGCTCTGGCTGTGAGCTGGAAGGTGTCAAAATAGCACCCAGACAGCACCTGCCACTGTCCCCATCCCCAAACCCTTAAGACAAGGAGCAGGAATGCCCTGGGAGCAAGCTGATGTTCTGAGAAGAGGATATGTCTGCTCCTTCCATGCCTTTTCAGGCTATAAGCAGCCACCCCATCGTGCCAGCATAGGCAGAGGCCGCCTGTCCCCATCACATGCTTAGGGTATAAGGCAGTAAATCAGGACTGGGCACACATCTGGCTGTATTAATCCAGCCGTGTTGGTGCACCTGCAGTGAGCTGCAGCACAGCACTACTCACCACTTGAAGACGAGGTTGAGCCAGTCCCCGATCACGGCCACCCAGATAAGCCGGATGCCCACTGGCTCACACAAGTGGAACCAGATAGGGAAAAGAACAAAGAAAGTGTTCCTGAGGTCTGCAGCAAAGGAGATAAAGAGGAACCAGTCCTGAGAGCCCTGGAAGTGCTCCTGCAGCCAGTGCGTCGCCTGGATGCCTGCATCATGCAGGACATTCATGGGGGCTTCCATCCTCCTCCACAGCCTCCTGCCTGGTTCAGGCTGTCCCGTGCTCCACCACAGTTTTATACCCCACGGGTTCGTGTTTGCTGCCGATAGGTCACTTGCCCCAGCATTGATCTTTGGACCCAAAACCACTTTTGCTGAAGGGTGCATCACTGGCGGGTTGTTACAAACGTGCTTGGAACAACTTGCAAAAAGGGGAAAAACAGGCTGCTGGGTGGCATAGGGCATGCCCTGTAGGAGCCTTAACACTTCACTGCCCCGTTACTCAGGGAGGGAGATTCTGCAGCCCCTGCTCTGTCTGGCTCTCCCTCAAAAAAAACACCTGGTCTGCTGGTGAACCCCAAGGCTCACTAGCAGGGGAGAGGTTTGAACACCTGCAGAGGGATGGAGTGACATTTATCCTATCCCTCTGTGGATCAGGTTCTGCATAGAGCAGGGGCTGCCAAATACCCTGAACCCTCTGAAACCTGTACTTGCTGACAATGCACTGTCATCACAGTCTTTGCCAGGCTGACACACCAGTGCTCTCTTCAGCAGGAAACTTCCCAAGCTGTTTCAGGAGATTCCCAGAGCAAGGCCTGGGGAGGTCTTGGGTGCCAGCAGTGTTTTCCTGAGATCTGTAGGAGTTCAGGACATGTGCAAACCAGGCAGGGAGAGCGATCCTAACTAGCACATCCCCAGGTTAATCCCTCCTGCCCTGCCAGCCCTCAGAAATGCAGATGGAGCTGAAGACATCCCTCGGTCACATGGGGTCCCTGCCTGTCATCTTTCCACCCCAGCCACGCAGCAGTGACAGATCTATTTTCCTGTTCCTCTCTGGGTGTTAAGGGTGAATGGGTAACACAGATCTATCTACAGGATTCTGGAACACTGGGGTCAGTCCGGCAGGACAAATCCAGCTGTCCATCCCTGGCTGCTGCAGGGACACACAGCAGAGCAGCATGGGGTACCTGGCCAGAGCCCCAGGCACACAGCTGTACACACAGCAGGAACAGACAGCAGAGTGTTAATGATTAGCAGCCAGTGAAAATGTACCACTTATCTCTCACTCCTCTAGAAAGTTCAGGTCAGGAGCCTTGAACTGCTCCATGGTGCAGTTTGACGCAATGCAGAGGCTGTGTCCAGCAGCAGCAGCAGAGGGAGGCACAGGGCAGCATCCTCCCTCTTCCTGCCCCCCATCTCAAGCAACCACCATGATGTCCTCACTTGCAGCTGCCAGGCCCAGAAAGGACTGCTTTTATTGGCAAACACTGGTTTATTTCGGGCAGTGAAAATATTTAGAGATCTACCTTGAGGTACAAAGCAGCAAGAGGCTGGAGATAGCATGGCAGAGCAGCAGCATCACTGGTGCTCTGCAATCAGCTGAGTCTTGGTGTCCTGAGGAGCTGGGGCTGCTCTGATGCTCCCAGGGAAGGGAAGTGTGAGCACAAGTAAACCTTGGCTCAGGCTGGCAGGGTCCAGCCCCAGAACATCTGCTCTGTGCTGGCAGGGAGAGCCACACTTGAGGGAGAGCACAGCATCCTAACCCCCAGCACCCAAAATGGAGCAGAAGTTTGCACAGAAATGGAATTACTCTTGCAAAACTAAATTCCTCAGCGGCTCATTTGGTGTCCTCAGCTGAGAGATTTTGGCCAGCACAAAGGAATTCAATGGGCTTGGCTCCCACATCCAACATGTTTTGAAACAGTTAGCAATCAATCCCTCAAAAGCTTCACTGCAGAAAATGGGAGCAAAAGGAACTGGGGGATGGGGACAAGCAGGACAAGCATATTCCAGTCTCTTTGGAAAGAGTCACAGCAACAAAATGGGGATTGCACTTGGGAGAGGCCAGGAACTGGAATGGGAACAATGGCTCCCCTACAGTCACAGCCAGATGAGCTGGCAACCCAGGAGCTGCATGCCCTGCAGTGACAGCAGCTGGCTCTGGGACACGGCGTCCCCACGGTTCCCAAGCCACCACACACGGCCAAGGCACGCACAGCGCACACTGTCACACTTGGCTGCCCCTTAGCACAAAGTTTCATCCAGAAGATTCTCAGTCCATTGCGGTGCTGGGGCTGGAAACAAGGTCAGCACTGCCTGCGTCAGCATGTGGGCAGAGTCCAGGCAGTACCTGTAAACACACAGGAGTATATCCCTGCACAGGGAGCACTGTATCTGCTCCCCGAGGCTCCCAGGACTGATATCCCCAGGCACCACCTGAGCATGCAGTGCAATCCCACCCCAAATCACCTCCCCATGTTGCAGTGCCTCCATTCTGTTGCAATCCAAGGTGCCTCCAGAATATACTTGCTGCCATTAGAGCTTCTCAAGGCCATCATGTCACAGCCCCTGGGGAGGGTAAATCCCTTTGCAGCTCCAGGTGACACAGCAGCCAACTGCCTGCTATGTGCCAGAGCTGGAGAAAAACCTCACTGAATCCTGGCATACTGCAGCCACGACCCAACCCAGTGCAGCGGGGATGGGTTCCATGCTCCTGCAGCTGGGGCTGTGCAGGCACTGGAGCAAGAGACCGCAAGCTGGGGGGTGAGAACAAGGCTCCAGCCAGCAGCCAAGGCCAGAACCGATTAATCCAGCTTGATACAGCTGTTACCCATTAACTCCTTTGTTTGTCCCATATTTTGCTGCAGAAGGGTCCTGCCAGCACACAGGGTCCAAGAGTACAGCCAGTGTACACTCACATGGCCATGCTGGGCATTGTGCTCACCACTGAACCGTTGCCCTTTCTGGCGAGTGCCTGCAAACCAACATAGCCTCAGAACACCATCAGTGTCCAGGATCTGACCATCAGAAGCCACGCTGACAAGCTATACAAAAGTTGGGTCAGAAAATGCACTAATGTGCTTATTTATTGGAGCTGGCTGGGCACCAGGCTGCCATTGTGCAGCATGCTCATCCAGTGCAGCATCATTATCCCCAGTGCTGCTCCCAGCGCTCAGTGCTGCCACAGCAACTGGCACGCAGCATCACCTGGAGGAACAGTCACTGAGCAGCAAAGCTCCAAGGGCAGCTCCATCACCATAGAGGCACCTGACTACCTCGGTGGGATAGAGCCTCACATCCGTGACCTGGAGGAGGAAGTGAGCAGGGCAGGTCCCAGCCAGCTGGCTGCACTCCCTCCATCACTGAAGGCCCTCCAGGAATGCAGCCCAATGGCTGGCCGCAGGCTATCCGTGCCAGCACCTGTCCTCCTCTTTGACCCCATCAGACCCCACCAAGTGGGGAGCCCAGGCTGATGTTGACGAAGCCGCCATATTGGAAGGGTGACAGGCGTGGGGCACAGGTGGCCGCGGGCAGGCAGGCGAGAGGATTGGCTCCACATGCCCCTATCCCCTGCTCGCTGCTGAAATAGATGCTGTCAGGTGAGTACAGCGAGGGGTCCTCGTCAAAGTAGTTGTAGGGCCTCAGGAAAAAGCCAACACTGTTCCCCACAGTCACCGTGTTGGGGATGTCCTCAGCATGAGGAATGTGGAGGAACCCCACAGAAATCCACGCGACCAGGTCCTGGGACAGAGAGAAGAGACCAGAGCATCTCATCAGCTGCGCCAACCCTTCCATCCCTGTTCCCACCCGCTGTGACCACAAAGTCCTATCCACAAGCAGTCATATGGAGCTCAGTACTCCCACTCACCTCGTCAGTGATGGTTTCATCATTGATGAAGTCAGCAAAAGTGACAGTGGGTGTCCAAGGGTCATTCTGGTTGTAGACACTGGTGCTGGTGGGTTCCTCCTCCTTCCTCTTGGTGACAGCCAGCTTGTACCTGTTGGAGCAGGAGGCACTGGGACACTGGGACAGGGCACAGTGTGGGTGCAGCACAAGTGGCAGCTCCAGCACTATGGGATTTGCAGGACTTTGCCGGCCACAAGAGACACAGCCCAATGCTTTGACTTTAGGTCTAACTTACGCAACCTCCCCCAGAACGCTAGCCATTAAATTTCACCCTGGTTGCAAGCCAGCACTGCAGTTTTCCAAAGCATTTTTCCAGAAGGCATCCTGTCCTTATGCAGAGGAGTCAAGACCTATGGATACCAATGCAGCCCTTGAGAAAACATGTGATCGTTCTAAATTAAACTTATCTGAGGTCAGATTCCTGCCTGGGAACTACTACGAACAGATGCCATTGAGCAATTTTTCTAGGGACTGTCAGAGACAAGAAGCAGACGAGCTTGTTATTTAACCCTTCCCTTGCAGATAGGCTTGGCAGACCCTACTCTGTCAGCAGGAGGGTATCAGGCTGAGGATGGATGGCCAGGAAGCTTCTCGGCACCCGCAGGACTGGTATCAGTGGGTCCCATTGGCACAGAACACAGGGCTGCCCGTGCATTGCATCCCCAGGCTGCTTGCAGCATAATTGCAGCTTGCAGCCTCAGCCCCCCACCTACCTGCCCCAGCTGATGGCTTTTTCCATGGGGCTGCTGGTGGGCAGGTGCTCCCCAGGGAAGCTGACCACCTGCACTCGGTAGCTGCGAAGGTGTCCCCAGCGGTTGGGCTTTCGGCCAGTGAAGGAGAGGTAGCGGGGGAGAGAGGCGTTGAGGGGGAACGCCGCCTCGTTCTCTCTCTCCAGCCTCTCCCGGCGGAGGAATGGCTGCTGGAGGGTGTTCTCTGGGCTCCAGGGGATGCTCACCGTCTGGTACCCCATGTCGTGGGACTCCAGTGAGTTCAGCTGCCCTGTAAAGTAAAAGGGAGAATTCCCTTGAATTCCACACCCTGGGTAGGGCTGCATCTCACCAAGAAATGCAGATAAGGAGCTGTATTTTGAGATACAGAGCATGTCTGTAGGCAAAGCGCTCACCCATGGGGGCAGATGGCTTTCTCAAGCCCTGGCGACCGCACAAGATGAGACCTACCATCAATATCCAGGTCCACCTTGTAGTGAATGTGGTGCAGATGCATCGTCCCCAGAGTGTGTGGCCCAACTTTGTTGCCATAGTTAGTGCCTTGGTCATGGAGGAAGGAGGAACTGATGTAGCCAGTGGCATGGACCCGGACCTCCACAGCCCCATTACTGTAGAACATGAAGTCCCAGACGTAGTCATAGTTAATGAGTGTGGAGACAGCACGAATGACCAGGGCATTCTTCCGCAGCCCTCCATAGTACAAGGAATGTGTGTCAGAGAAGTGGCGCCGCAGAGGAAGGGAAGTGTCGTGCTCAAAAATGCAGAGTGAATTCTGGTTGGTTCTGGGCACATCTGACTCGGACAGGTAGTGCCGATCCACGTAGGTGGCCATATAGGGACAGTCAACACCCCGGACCAGCTCGTAGGCAAATCTGCCAATGCCAAAGCTGCCATCAAGGTAGCGGGTGGACATACCCCCAGGGCAGTTGGAGCCATAGAGAGCTAAGGCTTCCTGCAGGCTCAGCTCATAAATTATTCTTTCCCCGCGGAAACGGATGTCGAAGAGCCGTGGGCCGGTGTTGGGGTTCATGCCAAAAGCAATGCTCCAGCCCCCGTAGGTGACACGGTTGTCCCTGACGCTGTACCGCGATCCCTGGGGCTCAAACTGAAGTGGCCCCGGAGCACCAGGTGAGCGGAGGGGTCTCATGGAGCCCAGCACTGTGCCTTCCTGGGGCTTCTGTACCACAACCACCTTCAGTGAATTGGTCACAAACGCATTCTCCAGCTCAGTGGTGCTGGGGAAGTAGCGTCCATTGTAGAAGACCTGGCGCAGGTACCACTGGGAGACATCGAGCGGCCCATGCTCCACCAGCACCTCCAGCCCCACAGGCAGGACGAAGTAACCACTGCCAGCAATGCCATGGAAGAGGACAAACCACGTGGTGCGGTCTCCGGACTTGAGGCCTCGGGGTGCAGTGGTGATAGTGGCCAGGTCGGTTCCATCAGATGCACAGCATGCAGCAAGGAAGCGTGGTGCCTTCCTCAGCTCCTTCTGGATGAGCTCATTGATGGCTGCGTACTCCACACCAGTGACAGCTCTGCGGTGGTACGGCACCTTCCCCCCGTACTTCTGCACCGTGACATCCCGGTGGTACGTTGGTGCTGGCAGTGGGCCCACCACGTACTCGGTGACGTTGGGCTCTGCCTGGGCCCCAAAGTACAGCACAGCCAGTGCTTCACGGGGCGGGCGAGCCCCTCCGGCATCCAGGAACCTCAGCACCTCTGACTTGGCCGGGAGCTGCACGTCCACGGAGGCGATGCAGTTGTCGGAGGGTCTGGCACGCGCCGCATCGGCCAGCGGCACCCCGAGGCTGAGCCGCAGGTACTGCACCACCTGTGCCAGCTCCTCGGGTGTCAGGTCAGCAAACACCTGGCTGCGGCCGTCGTCCGCGTCCTCCTGCGCCGAGGGCTGCTGCTGGCAGGCACTGGGGGCCCGTGCCCGGGTCAGCAGCACGCAGACGAGGGCAAAGATTGTGGCCAGGGCCAGGAGGAGCAGCA
Organism: Perdix hodgsoniae; assembly: GCA_035772895.1. Lineage (NCBI taxonomy): Eukaryota > Metazoa > Chordata > Aves > Galliformes > Phasianidae > Perdix > Perdix hodgsoniae. Next base: position 714,468 of record JAPSGF010000083.1, read on the forward strand.
CGAGCACGGTTTTCATGTTCATGGCTGCTGCTGGAGGCTTTTCTAGTCACTGCTGCTGTCAGCTTGGATTTGGTGGGCTGGGCGTTTTTTCTTTCTCCCTTGTCTTCTGAAAAGAGGATGGCCTGGATGAGCTCATAGGGAGGGCACACTGCAGTGCTCTCAGATGTGCCTGGATTTGCTGGGAACCATAAAAGGCAACTCTGCTCTGCTTCCTCCAGCAGACCATAGTTTTAAATTAACTCTCTGCTCCTGTCCTTCCCCGTTTGCCCCGCAGGCTTCGCTGCAGCCCAGGGAGGATGGGAGACAGACAGCTGGGAGAAAGAAGTGTGCCCCTGGCACTGCCTTCCCCTCACGCTCCCTGCACTGAACACAGTGCCCCAGGACCCCCCAGCAGCCATTGCTGGAAGCATAAAACAAAACAGGCAGAATAGCACTGGATTTTTTTCTTTTTTTTTTTTTTTAACCTGACATTGACACTACACAGCATTTGTTGCTACAACAGAATAAGAGCATTTCCTCCTCCCTTTTACCCCTGGCATGCAGCAGTTAGCAGAGACTTCTGCAGACCTCTGCTGAGCAGCATGCTTCACTCATACAGATCACTACATTATAAAAGCCACAATAAAAAGTAAAGTTGTTACAGAACTGCAAACAAAGAAAATGCCACTAAAAGAAATGAATATCCATGGGAGATCAGTCAGCCTCTAATCCTGCTGCCTGGACCTTTAAAGCCTGCTGATATTTTGGAATCCGTCATAGGTGAACGGGGGGAAGCTTGGCAAGCAGGAGGCAGTTTGAGACAGGCAGGTGATGGGGTTAACCTCACATGCCATGAAGTTCTGCTCGCTGGTGAAAAACACGGCATCGGGTGAGTAAATGGAGGGGTCCAAGTCGTAGTAGTTGTAGGGTCTCAGGAGAAAACCAACTGAATTTCCCACCGTCAAGGTGTTGGGAATATCTTCTGAGTGAGGGATATGGAGGAAACCAGCAGTTATCCAGGCCACCAGGTCCTAGGCAGGAGGTACATGACTGTGGTTATTTTAGACTGAAATGTGTGCCTGGGGCACAGGAGAGCAGAGGGTACCTCAGTGGGCACCCGCAGCCCATGTTCCTACAGCCCAGCAACACTCCAACCCACTCTCCTCATGCTTTGCTGCTGTCCCAGTGGATCCCATGAGCAATGGTGTGGCTGGCACCAGCAGGCCATGCCTCCAGCCCCTCCTCACCTCATTGGTGATAGTTTCATTGTTGATGTAGTCAGCAAAAGCGACAGTGGGGCTCCAAGGATCGTTCTGGTTGTAGACACTGGTGCTGGTGGGTTCTTCCTCCTTCCGCCTGGTGACGGCCAGCTTGTACCTGGGGACAAGGACAGAGACAGGACCCTGGGGCAGGGCAGAGCTAAGGGCTGCTCCCTGGAGCCTGCAGATTACCAGGCTGGTCCTATGGAGTAATCAAAGCACCTCTTCCCTCCCCACAGGGAGCATCCCTGCAGCACCACCTCAGCCAGTGAGGCTGGAGGCATTGCAGAGTACTCAGTGACCCCATCAGAGCAGTCTGACCTTGCCCAGCTGATGGCCCTCTCCATGGAGCTGGCTTCGGGAATGTGATCCCCTGCAAAGCTGACGATTTGAATCCTGTAGCCACGTTGGTGGCCCCACTTGTTTTTTTTGTTGGCTGCAAAGTAGATGTATCTGGGCATCATGGAGTGGAGTCGGAAGGCAGCCTGGTCCTCCGTGTCCAGGGCCTTCTCAGTGAGCCGTGGACGCTCAATCTGCTGCTCTGGGTTCCAGGGAGCCTGTGCCACCTCAAATGCCATGTCATGGGCCACCAAAGAGTTCTTCACTTCTACGAGGACAAAGCAAAGCAGCTGAGGAACTTTCCTGCAGTCAGATCCCACTCCCTCCATTGACCCTTCCTGCACCCCGGGCTCCTATCACCACTACCTGCAGACAAGAGTAACTATTGCTCCCTGGTTCTACTGCACAATGGCATGCCATGCTCTGTAGTGTAAGTTTGTTTAGCTGGTGAAACACAGCACTGTGTCATATGGTGCCATTCCTGTGCACTCTCATCCTTAATGAGAGCAGAAAAAGAACCCCTCCAAGGGCAGAAGAACCAGTATGAGCCCTGTCTGATTAACCCGAGCACCTGACAGCCCAAGCACCGTGTTTCTGCTCATCAGAATACATCCTGCAAGGCTGCACCAGATAAAGCATGGGCTCTGAGCACATCTGCACATTACAAAAATGGAGCAGTTCTGGTCTTTCCACAAAGATGATACAACAACCAAGGGCTCACACAACAGGAGCAGCACAAAGAGCAAAGAAATCTAATGATAGAATGGCCAAGAGATGATGAAAGATCCCAGCAAATTTCTGCCAGCCTCCAGCACCTGCAAGGTTTGACCAGAGTTTTGAGACCAAGCCCCAGCATTGCAGGTGAAGTCAACACGAGAGGCTGGAGACCTACAGAAATGGACCCACGCAGCCACTGCTGTGCTTCTTCTCATCTTTTTTGTGACATGGACAAAAGCTTCCAACTCTATACCTCCCCTTCCAGTGACAGACTGAGATTCCACCTGCCTTTTCCCTATTTCTTTCATTTTGCAATCCCTCCTCTTATTTTTTTTTTCCCCTCCTCCACTCCAGAAGGACTCTAAAATCATCCTAAAAAGACTTACAGTAGTTATTAAGTTTCTATGCGATTCTGAATGAGAAACAAACAAATTTAAAATGGTGGTAGTTTACAGCATATAAAATGTAAACAGGAGCACAAGGACAGATTGAAACAGAAGTGGTAGAGGAAAACAACAACCTTAATGCTCTCTATGAGAGCACATCACCTACCCCACATGTGGGAAGAAAAACTAGTGGGGGAGTCCGAAAGAACTCATAGCTCAAAAGAGACAAAACCCAGACCTACCTCCCACATCCAAATCTATTTTAAAGTTTACAGGACGAGTGCATACTGTAGCCAGAATCCTAAACCCTACTGCTGTACCATCTCCACAGGACAAAAGAGGAGCTCATATACTCCGTGGCCTGGACTTTGGCTTTGATGGCTTCGTTCCGGTAGAAGATGAAGTCTCATAGCACCATATTGGTTTTCTGCCATCACACTAATTCAAATCCTTCTGTTTTCTGCCTCACATCCAGTCCCTTTTCTCTTCAGGTCCCACAGCTGCCTTGCAGCAGGCCTCGTGTAGGGGATGCTATGTTCGTGCTGTAGGACATGGGGTATGAGAACCCCTCAGACACCCTGCATTGCCTCTAGTCCTGGTGCTCAGCTCAGTATAAACACTTCCTTTCTCCTGCCTGGGACTTGACACAACTCTTCTCCACTGCTCTTGCGCCAAGGTTCCAGGTGTGCAAACAAAGCAGGGAATGCACAGACACAGCAGCCACACAAATGGACCTTTAGCTGCTTTAGCATGCTCTCAAACCTTGTTCACAGGAGGGGGGTCAGACTCAGCTCTGTTTTTGACCACGATGCCAGAAAGCAGCATTGCTCAAGGCAACACGAAGCAGTGGGATGCAGCAGGCACAGCCCCACTGCATGCGAGGGACGCGTGCCACAGCTGCTCTAGCTCAGCAGGGGTCATGGAGCTGCACTGCTACTGGGCTTGGGCACAGGCAGTCCACAGCCTCCTGATGGATCCTGCTGGTTCTCTAACAATCTAAAACATTTCCCACCCCTTTTACAAGAGCAGGTTTCAGTGGAAAATATCCCACACCACTGGCTGGTGCCCTCTGCTCCAGTGCAGCCCCAGTGCCTTCCTGACTTGCAGAATCTGGATCAGCCTGGGAGGGGAAATAAACCCTACTTGCTCAGCCTGTGTGCACTGCAGGGCAGCACTCAGCCCTTCACTGCAGCAGAGAGCTGCTCCCACAGGAACTCATGTCCCCATGCAGGAGCCGGGAATACTCTGGTTCCTTGCAATGATGAGAGACAGACTCAGGATCCAGCCACACAGATTTCCTTGAAAGGGATGGAAGGATAGATCTGCAGATGGTCAGTGCTGCACACCACACAGGAGAGCATGGATTTCCCCAAGGCATAAGAGGATGCCAGGAATAGCACCGGCCATTGCAGGAGCCAGCTCACACCTCTCGTGCTGCAGACAGGGCTGTGCTTCCCCCGTCTGCTTGGCCATGCTTTTGGCAATGTGCACCGTGCCAGACATGGGGCCTCAAGGAAACACAGATGTTTTGCAGCTGCTACTTTTCATACTTTCCCTAGGATGAATACAGAGCTCCCAGACAATTTCCTCTGCCTGCAACTCCATTACCTGGACAGACAACTACATATACAGAAAAATAATTTTGCCATTAAAGCTTGGGAGATGGAAAAAGCAGAGATCTGACAGCAACTGCAAGGGACTCCAGAGGCCAGAATCCCCCCCCAAGCTGAAACATTCCCCATTATAATGGCATAAATGAAAGGCAGATAAGACCTACCTCCCACATCCAAGTCCACTTTATAGTTGACAAAATGGGTGTGAATTGTACCCAAGGTATGCTCCCAAACTCTATTGCCATACTGCAGACCGGTCCCGTGGAAAAAGGATGAGCTCGTGTATCCTGTGGCCTGGACTTTGCCTTCGATGGCCCCGTTCTGGTAGAAGATGAAGTCCCAGACATAGTCGTAGTTACCCACAGTGGTGATGGATCTAACGACCAGCACGGAGTTGACCATCCCACCATAGTACAATGACTGTAGGTTGGAGTAGTGGCGCCGCAGAGGGGAGCCCAGGTTCTGCTCGAAGATGCAGAGGGCCGTCGTCCTCCTGCTGGAGCTCAAGCCCTCATGCAGGCTGTGTGTGTCCACATAGGTGGCCGTGTACGGGCAGTCGACCCCACGCACCAGGGGCGAGGAGTAGCGCCCAATGCCAAAGCTGCTGTCCATGTAGCGGGTGGACATCCCTCCAGGGCAGTTGGAGCCATACACTGACAGTGCCTCCTGCACACTCATCTCGTACACAACCCTCTCCCCATTGTATCGGATGTCAAACAGGCGCATGCCTGTCGTCACGCTCATTCCAAAGGCAAAGCTCCAGGCCTGGAAGATGATGAGGTTGTTCCTGACGCTGTACCGCGGCCCCTGAGGCTCATACTGCAAGGGGAACGTCGCAGCCACCGGCACTCGGGGCCTCATAGATGAGAAGCCCCCATCCTGCGGTGCTCTTTTCACCTTCTCCACATGGACACCACCCTGCACATAGACTCTCTCCAGCTCAGACATGTCCCTGTAGTACTGCCCAATGTAGAAAACTCTGCGGACTGCCCACTGTGTGAGATCCAGGCTGCTGTGGTCCACCAGCACCTCCAGCCCCACTGGGTGCAGAAAGAACCCACTCACGTTCTGAAACATGACAAACCAGGTGAGCCGATCTCCAGACCGGGATCCACGGGGAGCAGCTGTCACAGCGGCCAGGTTGGCCCCGTCATACTCCATCACTTGGTCCATGAAGGATGGAGCTGCAGGGAACACCTGCTTTTTAAAAAAATCAGCAACCTGCTTGTATTCAGCCGGCAACGCTGGTCTGCGGTGGTACGGCACCTTCCCCCCGTACTTCTGCACCGTGACATCCCGGTGGTACGTTGGTGCTGGCAGTGGGCCCACCACGTACTCGGTGACGTTGGGCTCTGCCTGGGCCCCAAAGTACAGCACAGCCAGTGCTTCACGGGGCGGGCGAGCCCCTCCGGCATCCAGGAACCTCAGCACCTCTGCCTTGGCCGGGAGCTGCACGTCCACGGAGGCGATGCAGTTGTCGGAGGGTCTGGCACGCGCCGCATCGGCCAGCGGCACCCCGAGGCTGAGCCGCAGGTACTGCACCACCTGTGCCAGCTCCTCGGGTGTCAGGTCAGCAAACACCTGGCTGCGGCCGTCGTCCGCGTCCTCCTGCGCCGAGGGCTGCTGCTGGCAGGCGCTGGGGGCCCGTGCCCGGGTCAGCAGCACGCAGACGAGGGCAAAGATTGTGGCCAGGGCCAGGAGGAGCAGCACGAGCACGGTTTTCATGTTCATGGCTGCTGCTGGTTTTGAGGCTTTTCTAGTCGCTTTTGGAGCAGGGCTTCTAACTGTGCTTCTGCCAGTTTATGCTGCAGTGGATGGAGTAGCAAGGAAAGTACAAAAGACTGGGAGAGGCTAGGGGAGGAGATCTGAAGTTAGTGGTGACCAGAAAGAGCAGCTCTCACTCACTGCATCCTACTCTGCCTTCTTCCAAGAGCTGCTGCCCTGAGAGAACCACGGGGGATGCAGTCAGTGACTCAGACAAACTTCACATCACTGTTACTTTTTCAGTCCTGCCCAGTTTCCTGAGGCTGCCTGTAATAACGACAATCCTGTAGTCAGACCAAGGTGGCTGGGACCACAGTGAGGCTCTCACAGACTGGGAATTGTTGCCACACTGTACAACTTCACCTCTTTGCAACTCGTCAATTTTCCTTGTTTATCAGGCTGCTTCCTTGCAAACACTCTCCCTGGCAGCATGAATTCAAACTTGGAGTTGCTTTTTATTTTAGTTTTTAAAATCTACGTGGAAACCTTTGCTGAAAACACATCCACCTGTGTAGCAGTAAAAAAAAAAAAACACAACTTTGGCAGGCACAGAGAGAAGGAGTTCAGGACGATACTGGCCCCAATGCAGCATGAACAACTAGCTCTTAGTTTGCATCTCTGAGTATTCATTAACTAATTAATCCCCTATCATTCCACTGGAACAAGTTCTAATAACTTTTGCCCCTACCTTAAATTCTAAGGTAAACTGAGGTGCAGCTTCAGAGAAGTTCCCTCAAGGACAACCTTTGATCGGTGGCATCCACGCAGGCAGCGCCAGCAGCCCCACGCTGTCCCACTGCACAGGCTGAGCAGCACCTCCTGTGTGTCTCCCAAAGGCTGACAGCTCCCTCAGTCGTTGCCACCCAAAGTCTCTGCTGTTCTCACAGCATCACTGAGCAGGACAGGGGCTTCCGTGCTGCCACACAGCAAACACCAGAGACAGACAAGACGCACTGCTTCAGCTACAGTCCCTGCCTGCCCCTGAGCTGGTGCTGAGAAACACAAGGAATCCAAGAGAACCACAGCTGGAGGTTGAACCCAACATTTCCATTCCTGCTGCCAGCCTCACCTCACCTCACCCTGGCCTTCCCTTTTTCCTCCATCAGAGTTTCCCAGTGGCAGGCTACCCCAGCCTGCAGCACCATTTATCTTCTTCCTCTGCTCCAGGTCTTGCCCCAGACTCAGCCGTTCCTGAGCCACACTCACCAGACATTGCACTGGCAGGCAGACAACTAGATGGTTTTAGGACACCCTACATTATCTCCACCGCAGTGGACAGCACTCAACCTTCTTTAATCTCAGCTACAGCCATGCAGGCAGTCGCTTCATGCAAGCAAGAGTCCCTTCTGCTACCGTCTGTTGCACCAGTAAAGCCACAGCAGTCATCTCATGTAGCTGCTGACCAGAAGAGGAGATCCCCGTGACAAAGATGCAAGTAGTGGGAAGAGACAGAACCTACAATAAAAGAGCTTTGGCAATACAAGCTGTAATAGCTACAGATTTCAGAGGTACCCTGTTCCCATCAACTTTCCACTGATCTCTAACAGCAGAATCAGATGCCTGAATAGCCCTAGATTAAGCAAAAAGTAGTGCTGAACTCCAAGATGGCATTTCAGCTATGAAGTCAACAAGGCTTTAAGGGTTACTTTGGGTTGGGTCCCAAAGAAAAAGTCCCTTTTGGTGTAAAGCCTAGAACATAGTACTCCATTTCACTGAGAGTGCAGAGGGGAAGTGCTTTTGTGCCATTGAAGGTCGGGAGCAGAGTCAAAACATACCTCCTGCCTCCAGGAATTTCACTGGCTTCTGCTGCAGCACACCTCTGCACATCTGGGCTGAGCCTGCTGCACAAACCATGTCTACCTTTACAATTCCCTGTAGCACAAAAGAGCACATAATTTAGTTTAAACTTTGCCTACTGGTGCTGCATCTCATGTCCCTAAAAGCCAAAGCACAAGCTGCAATTAGACTGTCATTTTCTAAGCAGCAGTAGTTTAAGAGAACTGGATAAACTTCACAGGCCTTAAACTGCCCCACAAATGACAACTCAACCCTGCAGCTGTCAGGGTCTGTCAGACGACTGAAAATAAAGTGTGGGAACACTTCTGTGCATGTTGGGTATTTGGAATGCAGCAAAAGAACAGAAGCCCCAATTATAGCGATGAACAAACCCACAGTGCACACCCTGGGTCTGCAGAGCACAGTTGGCACTAATTGAGCTCTGTGCTGCTTCTGTCCTGCTACAGGGTAAGTGCCAAGGATGTCATGTCTAATATCATGCGTTATTTAATGATGCCCATTTCTGCTGTACCTTTCAAGCTGAAGACTTTTACAGTTTGTAACAAGAATCAGCCTGTACTTTCTGGGAGCTCTGCTCCAGAACAAATACAAGGACTAAATCCATTGCTATCCTTCAGACGTTTCAGGAAGCAGAGCAATTATTTGAGTCTGAAGAGATGAGAAACTCATATCAACATGCAAGTGATAAAAGATGTTGAGGGACTCTTAAGTATAACACATACCACAGGAACAGCATCTTCTCCAAAAGGACCCTGAAGTAACTTAAAGCTAGCCTAGAATTTTGAAGATGACACATCTCACTAATAGCAGCATGACTTGTTTATGAGCTGCGTGGTACAAAAAAAAAAAACCACACCAAAAAAAACTGCCCACAACTCCTTTCCCCAGCCTTATTAGCCCATGACTCTTCCATACCTAACATGGAGAATTCACATCATACCAGTTTATTTTGACTACGTGGTTGCTTTTAGGCACTGCTTGTCAGTGCAACATGTCAAGTAAAGTGCCAGCATTTCCCAAACAAAACACAGTAGCTAGGAGTTTGCTGTGCTTTGCTCACATAGAAAGGTAGAGCTGGCAAAAATAGTGCCTGAAATTTATAGGAACCAAAGGACACACAGGCAGCCTTTTGAGTCAGTGACTGCCAAGCAGCTGGGTAAAGAGTATAGTGCGTGCACACAAATTCTTGCCAGTTCTCCTGACATGGGCACATCTCAAGCAGACCCCAAGCCAAACTTCAGAGTCTGGAAAACTCCCACTCTCTCACCTTGCACAGTCAGCTTGTGTAAAACAGACTGCTGGAAATTGCTTGACACTTACTCATGCTGGCTATGTTTCTGGCAAGTGTTTTTGTCTGAACACAACTGCTGTGCTCTTATTCTTCTTTCAAAGTTCTAACCTTCACTACAAATACAAGCTGGGATGTCTCAAGAAGCTGTGAATTAGAGTCCTGATAGCATGCTGCCGCTTCTCTGGGAAAGCAGAGCAGAAACCACTGTGCCGAGGGGTGAGATCCCAGACAATAAACCCTTCCCTGCTCCTCTGCATGGAACACCGGTCAGCACTGCAGTCCTGGATGCTCCATCCTTCCACAGGACTGCTGGCACAGGGCTGCTGTGGGCTCCCTTTCTCCAGGCTGTATCAAAGTGGACCCCTTCTGCCACATGGCAGAATGTGCACATGGCACATGAGCAATGCCAACAGTAGTCTTTTCAGCAATAGCTTCAGCCTCCTCAGCCCCAGGGACCTGTGCTGTCAGTTCCTTACCCATCTTCACCAAGAACTGTGGGCACCAGGACTTTTCCACTCCACAGGAAGCACAGTGGCCCAGCAGGAGGCAGAATGCAGCTGTTTACAAGCTGCTGCTTATGCTTCATCCTGGAGGCTGAAGACTTTGCAGACAGGTCAGCCAAGTCTCACCCAGCCTCCCAGCGCTCCTCAGGCTGGATCACAGCCTCCACCTAGTGGCAACCAAGCTGCGAGGGACACAGCCTCCCTGCCACAGAGCAGAACAGGCTGGACTTCAGCAGCTCAGACAGGGAGCTGGGGAACGAAAGCCACTTGGCTGAACACTGCAGAGCAGGTCCCCGCAGCCCAGGCTGTATGCCACACATATGAGGAATGAGAACAAAAGCATGACTCTGAGAAACGCTGAGGATGCTTTGGCCCACGTCTCGTTTGTACTGCATGCACAGTAAAATTAAGAGAGTAGCAGACCATGCACTGAATACACTTATCAGGTATGACATTCTGATGCCTGTCCTACAACACTGCAGACATCTGCACAGATGCAGGAGCAGCTGTGAAGTGAGCTGCAGCTCTCAGAACACCATCATGCAAATCAGTTGCACCCGAGTGACCCAAGACAGCCTGAGTCCAACACAATGGACAAGAACAGCAAACTCAAGCTCCTGGCCTAATACAAGGCATGCTGAAGGAATAGAAACAATCTTCAAAGCAGCACACACATAGCAGTATCAACGGTCAAAAAGAAGAATGAGGAGAATGTATGGAAGGAACCACTGGATGTGTGAAAGGCACGGCCAAGAACAGACACTAACACTGCAGAGTGTACCTAAGAGCTCAGTATCACAGACAAGGGGCTAGCTTAAAAGAATTCAAAGTACCTTATTTTAATTTCTTAACATGGTAAAAGTTTACATACTTTCATCTGGCAAAGAGAGCTCAACAAATTAAAATAAATCAATACAAAGAAACACAAGGGGGAGTGCTGCTCCCAGACAGCAGCTACAACGCAGTTGGTTTGTTACAGAATATTTATTAGCGGGAAGACTAAGAGTTGACTTACTACAAACAACAACAGAAGAGTCTATAGAAAGGGCTGGTGGCCCTCCACACTCCGGGGAAATCCCTAGGAAACCAGCAAGAGACAACATGGCTCTTAGAGGTGGAAGCAGAAAAAGAAAACAAAGTTTAAAAAAAAAAAAGAAAAAAGAGAGAGAAAGTTCATTTCTTTTGTCACTGTTGTTACAATGAAGTTAACACAACTATTAAGGCTACTGCACAATAAGAATATATGGGTGTAACGAGACCTGGGAAACAGTGAGGTTCCAGAAATAAATGATTTAACATTCCCTGAATATGGGACTTAAGTAGAAATACTATAAATAAAAAATTTGGAGCCTGCAGCATTATGGGATCACTTCCCACACACAAAAACTGACGCAACACAACCAATCATTTCCAAAGGGGTTTGTAATGGACCATGAAATGTTCCAGCAGCTTAGAGGAGTCAGTAGGCACACAAGGGTGCTCTTTTGCAGGGGAAAGAATACAAGGTTTGCAATGGTACCAGGTGGGAATTGGCCATCCTCACCCCAAGCACTACTGTCACAGCTGGCCTGCTGTGCCTGGACAGCTGGAAGCACTGCCAGAAGAAAGCAGGTTGCAGTTTGATCACAGATGGAAGCTATCAGGAGTTTAGCATCAGACCACTGGCTCCTCCCCTCTCTCAGCCTGGGCAAAAGCAACTTATACTGAGGAGGCACAAAGACTCCTGTGAAGTTGGTTTTAACCAAGAAAGCGGCTCTAGTCAATTTGCAAATTGGAGCAGAAGCCACATGTGCTCACAACCAGCCAGTACAGCAATCAGCCCCAGAGACAAGCAGCGCCTTCAGCTCTGCATTGACCCAAGGCAGAGACAGATGGGCCACAATCTACTGAGTCAAAAAAGCCACAAAACAATTACAGAGCTCTGTGGCACTGGAGCATGGCTGTGGCCACCAACCCAGACGGGGAAGGATCCTGTCTTTGCAATTAAGTCAGTGCAGAGCATTGGCAGAGGGGCTCAGCTACAGCCAGCACTGAAGAGAGCTGACTTTCAGTGACTGCACAACCATCCAGGCCTTATCTTGTGCTGAAGACTGTCTGCCTTGTTCACAGAGACCACAGAGAAGTCTCCAGACAAGAGATGGGATAAGACAAGGGCCTGGTCTCTACTGTAGCTCCTACTTGGGTAGGAAGAAAGGCATGAAGGAATGTTCCTGCCTGGCTGGCGCTCTGCTCTCACTCTGCAGTAGCCTCTAGGGCATCCCAAAGCAGCAAGGCCTTTTTCTTTACCAGATAACTAGAGGGAGGGAGAGCTCCTGAGACCTGAATAAAAACCAATCACAAAACTAGGTGAGAATTTCTTTAGATTTTAACTAAGAATGCAATACTATTTCCAGCCAGTTTCCCATCTCGATAGTCATGTAACAAACCAAGGCAATGACGGTCTTTAGTTGACTGAACAGTTCTCAAGTTCAAACGTTGACACTTAATAAAGGGTCTCAGCATTGCTGCTCCGAGGCCTCTTGATCTTCTCAATGTTTTTAAGGATCATGTCATGCAAAGTGACCTGCAAAAAGGGAGAACACAACTCAGAAATGAAGGGGGGGAGGGGGGGTGTCACTTAGCATTCAGGATTGACAACAACCACTGACTTGAGCGGTATCACAGCTCATCCTGGTACTACTTTCAACCCCTGCTTGCAATCACATTTCTGCTTAAAATAAGCACTTTGTTCCACAACACTTTAGAGAAACTACTGTGTATAATACAAAAAAGACATGAATACAGAGTAAAGGAATGGTTTGTATGGCCTGAAGAATTTAGGACTGCAGGTTCCCACAGCAGTGCACAGAATACTCTGTGCTCAGCTCCCAAGAATACTCAAGTTGGAAACACCCACATCTCTGGGAGATGGTGGGAAGGCAATAAACACTTAGTTGTTCTTGTTAGTGCCAAAGCAGACCAGGAAAGAGATAGGCTTCTCGCCAGGACTAGCTGTAATCATAGGGAAAGGGGAGAGCAGCAGAAGGATCAAAAGGGCTCTTTCTATTACGTGGGGAGCCAGCGAGAGCTCTGGTTGTTCACTTACATACTGATTCCTCAGCTCTGAAATGATCAGGCGCAGACTGATGTACTCCTTCTCATCAATCTCTGTCACTGTGCGGCGGTAGTCCTCCTGCAGGCAACAGATGCATGGCTAAGTGGCCTGAGCTCAGGTGTGCTTCCACATATCACCTGAAGGTCCTACCTTTTACAAAGGAATCCCCCTTCCAGTTTCCTCTCTTCTAAAGAAGATATTCTGAACTCTAATACAGCCCCCCCCCCTTTTCCCACAGGGCCCTTAGCTCAAAAAGGACAGTGATGAAGTGGCCTGAAGTATCCCAAAAAGCAGCAGCATGTAAACTGTAAAGCACCACTTCCCATTTACTTACCACATGAGGGTACTTAGCTATTTTGGAGACCAACTTGGCTCTTGTGATATAATATCTGTTAGGAAAATGGAGACAAATCAGACAAACAGTACCAAGATTTTTCCAGACACAACCTGCCCCAGCAAAGCTGAAGGACCTTCCCCAAAAGGTTACTGCTCCCAGCAGCACTCCCAGAAAGGGTTCTATTCCTTCATACCTAGAAATCTGGTCCAGATAAGATGCTGCCTCACTCTCCACAGTTCGAAGCTCAGCGACTGTTTCCTCCTGCAAACGAAGCCTTCTCATGAAATGCTTGTACTGAAATTGGCCATCGTGGCTCTAGAAGTACCCTGTCTCAGCAGTTCCATGTCAAGCGCAGATTTGGATTTCAAAACCTAAACCAACTCCACCACTGCAGAGACTGGATACAATCAAATGATTTGGAAGAATCCTAGAGGTCCATGCTCTTGGGGCATAGTTATCTGCTACAGTAGGGCATACAGCCTGTCAACGGTTTACAGGCAGGTTCAGCCCTGTTCCATGACTAGCAGGGCAGGGGTACCCACAGACCCATGCCCTGGGTAAGGGAAAAGGGGGAAAAGGGTACAGAGATGGGCCTTAAAACAGCGGCAACGATCCGAGGAGAAACAAACTAATTCATTAAATCAGGTACTGAAACGCAAGACAACACACTATCATACAAAACCATGGCACGGCCAATGATATCTTACCTGAATAGAAACACCAAAGTTGTTTCCATCTTCTATCCTGGGAATTAGTAATTGCACCCACATTTTGACCTGCAGTAGAAAGATCACTATACAGATCACTGCCAAGATTTTTACAGAGAAATCTCATGATTTTTTTCCAAAAGCCCCCAATGACTGTGTCTTTGCCATACAGCTCATGATAAACTCCTACAGGTTCTTCATGCTCACACACCACTTACGAATAGACTAAATTTCTCATATGGCTGAGAAGCCACACAAGCATAACAGCTTCTCAAGGGAAGCTCCCCTGATTGCGCCCAAGTGGCTCTCAGGGGGTGTTGGTTACTATGCAAGAGAGTAAAGAAAGGCCTCAAGAAAGGAGCCTGCAAAACAGACAACATCCTCCTTCACAAGGTGTACTACAGAACTCCCTGAGAGCTCAGAAAAGGAACATTTCCCTACACCTATCTCTCAGAGTTCACAAGTGCAGGATTCATACCACTATCATTTATAAAACACAGAGGAACCTGCTCCTTCAGGAAACCTTCACACAAGCAAAGGAGCAAAAGTTCTAGTGCCCCCATCTGCTCCAGAACTCAGAGATGCAGCCCATACCCACCGTATTACACTTCTCAATAAGCAGCCTGATCTCTGGTTTAACTTTCTCAATGATGTCCACCAGCTGCTGGTTGCTCTTCAGCATCCCATTGGGCATCACAAACACTTTGGTACCTACAGAGGCAGAGAAGGCAAACACATCAGCTCTATGTGGGAACAGATGCACCAGAAGATCAGACCAAAGGTCCGCCTGAGTATCACGTCTCCTACAAAGGCTAGCATTGGACACTGAGCCAGGATACAGCTAACCTGTGAGGAAGGGGGAAACTGGGCATGGGATAGCTGTGATTGCCACACAGGAAAGAAGAGAGGAAATACGGAGCTTAGATGAGAATTGGAGAGCTCTAGCCTGCTGAGCCTAGATACAAAGATTTTCCTGACACACGTAAGAAATTATTCTGCCTCAGCTTAATCCAAAACCCGAGGTTTTCCTCCAGATGTAAAATGCTTTTAGAACAGATCCACGGGGAGGCCAGCTGCTCATCAACAGGCTAAGCTAAGCAACTGCTACTTATGTCAATCAGAGAAATCCAAACCCTGCTGCTTCTAAGAGCTAGTACCTGACTCCACCACAAGAGAATATCTGTAGGTCAGGCTCTGAGGCTACAGAGACAGGTCTGTATAAGCAGCAGATGCTGTCAGGACAGGGCAAGTGGGATTGAAGTCATTTCATTCTCTTAAGGCATGGCTCAAGGGGCAGGCAGCAACAAAGAGACTCGGGGACTCTTACCCTGAAAGGTCTCTTCGCGGTCTTCCAGCTTCCTCTTTTTCATATTTGGCTAAAATATACAAAATGTTTTACTCACAAACTAGTCGTAAGCTATAAAACTGTTGCAGAGGAAGTAAGGATAACATTAGAGCCTCTGCTACACTCCTGGTTTCTAACCATCCGTCTTTAAAAACAAAGGAACGCTGTGAAGGACAGCATCACCCTCCAGCAGACTTCCCACGATCGGGAGACCAATTCCTGAAAGCCTTTGGGAGGCTGTTGTTAACTAAGAATATTCTAATCCAACACAGAGCAGGCCATGCAGTTTTAATTATCAGAAGCAGGGAGCTCAGCCAAGAGAGTAACCTTACCCCGTCCAGTCCATCATGGCTGTTTGTGAGAAGAATTGGATCAGGCACTGGGAGGTTCATGTCCGAATGGATCTGAGTGAGATCATGAATATTCAGGATAGGCTCCTGGAAAATAATGCATGCTTGTTATTTAATTATGAAATAATGACTCCTACTGCAGTAAGCACAATAAGACAACAAAAGTTTTACATCTCCAATCACAAAATAAGGATGGATACCAAAAAAAAAAATAAAATCCAACAATAGGACCGTAGCAAGACCTCCCTCTGCCCACAAGCAGAGTGCCAGCTCGAGATTACGATCAAAGCTATTGTCTGTCTGCAGTGCTGGCATGCTGGAGTCCCATAGCATCATGAAGGACAGCCCAAAGCTACTGAATGCGTAAGAATAGTAAATGTGTTGATCACATGAAGAAAACTGAAACAGGAATCACTCCCTCTAGAGCTAGCAGCACTTCAGTACATGCAAGCAACAAAGCCATTGCTTCGCTTCTCTGTGTTATGGTGATATACACCAGATAAATACGCAGGAGGGATCTGTTCCAGTCACAGCACCTTCCAGCACGCAGTCTGAAAACAAAATAGAATACAGAAGATAACACATAGATATCTTACTTTCAGGAACCCATCAAGTTCTAACAGCTTCTTTGGGAAAAAGTTTGCCACCAGATCTTCAGCCTGACAGAGAAAAAAAAAGAGATGATGAAGTGAAACAATGCCATGAATTCATCATGAGCTAACAAAAACACCAGGAAAATTGACTGTCCAAAGCCAGGAAACAGCAGGGCACATAAGTTCTGCCTTCCAACAAACTCCACACGAAGCCAAAGGGAAAACAAAGACGTGGAGTGAGCCACAAGGCTGTACAACCTCATCTCAGCCACTGACCGAAGTGAGCTGCGCACACTTCTAAAATTACAGAAGACACTCAAGCTGCAGCAAACAGGACGTGCCCAGCCAGATCCTTCCTCTCAGGACGCTCACCTCGCTCGTGATCCGCTCTCTGAAGGAGTCAACCTATAGAAGAAACAAAGCAACACTTCAGGAACACCCTAAAAAATTCCCCATCTCGGCAGCAGCCGGGCGCTGTGCCCTGCACGGACGGAGCCCGGCCCCGCTGCGGACCCCGGGCACCTCCTCGTTCCTGCGAGAGCACGCGGGGGGCCGGGAGACCCCAGGACGGGTGAGAAGCAGCCGGCCGCACCCCGCGCCTCCCTCACTTGCGCGGGCCGAGCGCCGGAGGCCAACGCACGGCGCGAGGAGCGCGGAACAAAAGCCGCAGAGCGCCAGCTTCGGCGTAGGCTGAACGCGGCACGCACCGGGCGGAAGCGGCGCGGGCGCGGCCCGGCCGAGGCCCGGCGGGAGACTCCGACCGGCCAGCGGCGAGGAGGAGCGGCGGGGCGGAGCGGGCCGGGCCGGCGCGGAGAAACGGCCAGCGGCCCCCACGGAGGTGCCGGGCCCGCCCACGGGGAGGGCCGGCGGCGGCGGCGGGCCGGTAGGCGGCCGAGAGCAACGGGCGCACCTTGAGCTTCACCTCCGGGTCCACCTTGAGCAGCGAGGCCATAGCGGCAGGTGCGAATCCGCGTCTCGCCGTGCCACGGGCCGCGCCTGCCGCCCACCCCGCCGCCGGCTCCGCTGCCGCCGGAAGTGAGGTCACGCCGCGCGCCGCCAATCGCAGCTCGCTCGCTGCCCGCCTGACCGCGCCGCCGGGTCCTGGCAGCGGGCAGGAAGGGAGGGAAAATGGCCGCCGTCGGGGCTTCTACACTCCTGCCAGGACCCTGCCGGGCTGCGCGTCACGTCCGGCGGAGGCGATGGCGGCGGTGCGGAGCCGGGGCTGAGCGGAGCGGAGCGGCATGGAGGGCGCGCGCGCGCCCGCCTGCACCACGCAGGTCAGCTTCGTGTGCCAGCGCTGCAGCCAGCCGCTGAAGCTCGACACCTCCTTCAAGATCCTCGACCGGCTCACCATCCAGGAGCTCACCGGTACCGGCACGGCGCGGGGGTGGGACGGGCCGGCCGGGCAGCGCCGGGCGCTGACAGCTTTTCTCCCGTAGCGCCGCTGCTGACCGCCGCGCCGGCCCGGCCCGGGGATGCGCAGGAGGAGAGCGCTCTGAGCGAGGTACGGGGAGGGAGCGGGCGGCGCGCGGCTGCGCGGCGGAGCCCGGTGACGGCGGTGCCTTTCCCTGCAGGAAGCCTTCACGGAGGCTCGGCAGGACGGCGTCTCCAGGAGGTTCATCCCACCGGCCAGGTACGCGGCCAGGGCAGAGCCTGCCTTGGGCCGGGGGGCGGGCGGCGCTGCGGGAGAGGCGCCGTGCGCCTCGGGTCGCACGGAGCCTTTTGGAGCCGGCCCCGGGAGCGTTTTCCGTGGGCTCTGAAATGCACTCAGGAGCAGCCCTTTAAAGCCCCATAAATATACTGAGGACACTTAATTAGTTGTGGGTTAACGCAAAACAGGCCCGGTAGAGCTCCTTTAACTGCTGTCCCCTCAGCTGTTTTTCTGGCGTGTTGTCTGTGTTCTTCCTTCCTGAGAACTGCCCTAGATCTAAGGCTGGCTCGTGCACAGCCTGGTTCCCCTAAGCCCTCTGCATTCAATTCTCGGTAAAATTCTTTCCAAGAATGATGTCAACAGAAAGCGCCAACAGCTTCACGCTGATTGGAGAGGCATCGGATGGAGGCACAATGGAAAACCTCAGCAGAAGACTGAAGGCAAGTTGTACACGAGCTGGTAAACTCAGGTACTTTAGACTTGATGACCTCAGAGGTCTTTTTCACCCTAAATATTCTATGAGTCCATGACTATGGCATCAGTTTTTCTAGACACTGTGCGAGGTTGAAGTGCAAAGTCTGTCATGGCATTGGCCTTCAAATATTTTTGAGTGAATAGTTAAGTAAGCATAGCTGGCTTATTTTTAATCAAGACTTAATCTCTTAAAATACTTTGTCACGTGAAGAGACATAAGCCCATCTGCTGGGAAGCAACTGGCAGCTGCCTGCAGCTTTGCTTGAACTAATGGTGAATTTCTCCTCCAGGTTACCGGTGATCTCTTCGATATCATGTCTGGGCAGACAGATGTGGATCACCCCCTGTGTGAGGAGTGCACAGATACTCTGCTAGACCAGCTAGACACACAGCTTAATATCACAGAGAATGAATGCCAGAACTACAAGTGAGTAATCTGGAATTGGTCAGGAAATCGGTTTAAAATTGGTTTAGTTGGGAAGCTTGGGAAAAATAGGCTTATCTCGCTTTCTGCAATCAGTAATGGAAGCTCTGGACTTTAGCACTTGGTTTGAGTGAGATGAAGCGCTTAGTTCTGAGGATCCTGTGTTACATAACTTCTCAAACTGAAGTCTGTGACCTCACTGGAGTGACAGATACCACTTGCCCAAGGTGCCGGTGTGGCAGCGCTCACTGTGAGATCCACATTGCAATTATTCACAGGCAGTAGCAGGTCCTCCATCACCACCTTGTTCCACTGATACAGCCGATGTAGTTTTAAGACTGGAGTTTGTGTTTATACTTCTACTCATGTGCAGGGCCTGACATAGAACTACGAAGTACTGGCAGAAGGCCTTTTCAGGATCTCCATTCTGATAACCGTGTAACTGTCCCACCAGGAGATGTCTGGAGATACTGGAAAAAATGAACGAGGACGATAAGGAGAAACTGCAGACAGAACTGAAAGAACTTGCACTGGAAGAAGAGCAACTGATTCAGGAGCTAGAAGATGTTGAGAAGAACCGCAAGGTTGTGGCTGAAGACTTTGAGAGAGTCAGGGCAGAGGCAGAGCGACTGGAACAGGAAGAAGCTCAGTGAGTGAACTGCAACTGCAGTTGCTGACAGATAAATGAAATTATCAAGTATGGAAACCTATAAGAAATGCCCAAATGCACATAGTTTGTTCTTTGCAAAACTGAAGCCAGGCATGCCAAAATAATTCTAGTGTATCATGTGAGCACTTACATCCTTTCCCATAAGAGCCTTGTACCTAGCATTTCTTGTCTTGATTTTATTTGAAGGTATCAGAAAGAATACTGTGAATTTAAAAGACAACAACTGGAGCTAGATGATGAACTGAAAAGTGTGGAGAACCAAATGCGTTATGCTCAGATGCAACTGGATAAACTAAAGAAAACGAATGTGTTCAATGCAACTTTCCACATCTGGTAACGTAGACACTGGAACATTGCTTCAGTCTGCTAAGATTTTGCAATGTAGAACCATTTAAATAAACACTGCATTTGACAGAAGAGGTGCTCCTCAAGTGGTGCTGCAGAAAATGGACCCACCTCCCACTAGGGACATCTCAAAGATTTGCTGCGGTTCGCAGATACATGTGAGGAGCCTGCAGAATGGCTGCTAACCATGTTAACCTGCTGGCAGCTGTTGTCCTAGCGAAATTTCTGTCAGGCTTCAGAGAGCATGTAGCTTATTTGTTTTTGTTTTCCCAAAAGAACTCCTTCATAGAAAGGAAAATACTGTTGGTATTTATATATACTTTTAAATCAGGGTCCTCAAACCTTCATTCTGCATGATTGGTAGTGCTTTCTGTAGCTGTCTGTAGGTGGCCCTTGTTTGGTTAGCATGCTAAAAGCTGTTCCTGCCCCAGTGCATTTATTTATAATTCCTCTTATCACAGGCACAGTGGTCAGTTTGGCACAATAAATAACTTCAGACTTGGCCGTCTCCCCAGTGTTCCTGTAGAATGGAATGAGATCAATGCAGCCTGGGGGCAGACTGTGCTGTTACTGCATGCCCTTGCTAACAAAATGGGCCTGAAGTTTCAAAGGTATATGCAATATAATACACGTTTCACTTACGACCTGGATAAAGACTTTTTTACTCACCTGCCCATGAATTGTATGTCCTTTTAGATACCGTCTTGTACCGTATGGCAACCACTCATACTTAGAGTCCCTCACGGACAAATCGAAGGTAAGTAATTCTGCACAAGTTGCAGAAAATAGACCTTGAACATCTCAGATCCCTGCTCATACTGAAGGACACCAAAGACTAAGTTTGCTCTTGAGAGTACACCTTTATGAATGTATGGCATAGGAGAGCTGGCTATCTTGGTTTCAGCACATAGTATCTCACTCAATATCATATCAAGCCACTGACTCTGCCATCCAGGGGAATTAAAACAAAGTGGGACTCTTGCATTCCACAGAGCAGCTGGTCAGAGGAAGTTAATGTGATTTGGGAAGATTGTTGGTGATAAGTAACTCAAATCTTTTCTCAATAACCACTAACATTCATGTAGCACACGTAGCACGAGACAAATTGCACCTGTCACATGCTACAAACTGCCGTTAAGTATCCTAAACTTAAGCCTCACACAGACTAAAGATCTGTAATGACAACATCTAAAGTGAAGTGCTTAAGGTGCCTGAATTTTTTTTAATTTTTTTCCCCCCAGGAGCTACCCTTGTATTGTTCTGGAGGCCTAAGGTTCTTCTGGGACAATAAGTTTGATCATGCAATGGTGGCTTTCTTGGACTGTGTGCAGCAATTTAAAGAGGAAGTGGAAAAAGGTGAAACTCGGTTTTGTTTGCCTTATAGGTAAGTGTTGCTAAATAACATCAAATTACTACGTTGTACAGTGTCCCACTCAGCACTGTTAGCTCACCTCTGGACTTGTCCACAGCACTGCTTGCTTTGCAGTCCTGTCTTCTGGAGATCGTATGATGTTCTTTGTAGTGTGCAGGATGATCACCTTTGCTCTGAGATTTAAAGCTAGTTCCTCAAGTGAGGAAGTCTGAGGCTTGCTACATTTATTTTAAAAACAAAATATTGTAACATACTAAGAATATGAGTATCAGATTTAAAATTCAGAACTTAACATTACATTGAAATTAAATGCTTGCTCTAGTAACTTCTTAATAATCTTTGTGTGTGATACAGGATGGACGTGGAGAAAGGAAAGATTGAAGATACAGGTGGCAGTGGTGGTTCTTACTCTATTAAAACACAATTTAACTCTGAGGAGCAATGGACAAAAGCACTAAAATTCATGTTAACTAACCTGAAGTGGGGTCTTGCCTGGGTCTCATCCCAATTCTATAACAAGTAACCATGTCAAGAACTTGTCCTGGCAGCCGTAGAGCATCTGCATTTTATTGGAGAAACTCAAATTAAGAAGTCTCTGAATACTAACCAGTACAAAATGTTTACAATACCAAAAATCCACAAGACACTTTATTTAAAAAGTAAATAAATAAAACGTTATTACAAGTAGTATGTAGAAAAGCAATATGTAAAATTATGTAATTGAGCTGAACTGAATTCGAAAAAAAACAGCTATTGAATAGACATTAAACTGGCATTTGGATGTTTATAGATATGTATGTCAGTTACTGTCAAACTTCAAAGTGCCATCGAGTTTGATACTACTGTTACAGCTTAACAAAACAGGGGTCAGAAAAGTGAAGTGTTTCCAATAGGGAATAATGTGGAAAAATGCATGGAAGGTCTGTTTGGTCACTGAAGAATTACAGCTTAAAATAAAATATTTTCTAAGTCATACCTACATTTCTTTTTGCCACTGAACTTTACAAGGGTTTGAAACTGTAAAATACTGTTAGCTACGATGACATCACCTATTTGTAATACGTGTTGTAGCCTGTTATTGCACAGAGGTGCACTGAGTAACACCAATAATAAAACACACCGTTCTACCCTGAGATTGCTTTCATCTAACACACTAGTCACAGCCTAAGCATCCCTTAGCAGTTATGCAGCTGTGCTGAGCAGGCACCTGCTGCCGTGACAACTGCATGCAGCTTTCAAAATAGGTGAGTTTTTCTTTCTGCAGCACTGCTCAGCTAGCTGGTTTGCTGAAGGCAAGAGTGAACAAGCCTCTGACCACTGGCAAAGGGAACACTGGCAAGCAGCTTGGCTGCAGCGAGCTGTCTGAAACAACAGTTAGTTTTTAAACCAGCAGCAAAGTACAGCCCAGTTTGTAATAACTGGGCTTGTGAACTTGTAGCATTACCGATTACCAAGCTGAATCACCTTCACATTAATGCTTTTTCAAATCAAGACTCCTTGTAGTTTTCAAACAAAATATATTCAGTAAGTTAAATGTAGCTCTTAAAATAAAGCTTTTGGAGCTGAAAAAGGTATTCTAAACACTGCTTTGTTCCTGTGTACACAGTGCTAGTGCACAGCTTGGAAGAACAAGCTTTTCTAACTTAAACATAGCATATTTTAAAGTAATACAGATTATTTATTTATTAATAATATTACAGAACAGACATGGTATTCAAAGTCAAAAGAAAATCAATTTGGGTGCTCTGTGTAGTATCACAGGAGGTGAAATACCATCAAAAGAGTAACTATTTGCTACTAACAAACTAACTAATAGATCCAAAGGACAGCTGTATATAAAAGGATAATTCTATTCTTTGGAACTTTTCTTCTACCTCCTGTAGTGCTGTTTCGGAGTGATACTGCCAATAACGTGTTTCACTACTGCATATGAAAACTCTGAGATACTTTGTGAAGTAATGCCAGTAATGCAGTTTAAATGCTCCACAACCTTAGGGGGAAAAAAAAAAAACAAACACCAAACTCATTTACAGTGCCTAAAATACATTAATTTACAGAGCTACTTCTTAGCCCTACCCCATATCTAAGAAGAAGAATAATGCTCCACAAACCCCAAGTCATATCACAGCAAGGGCTGGGCTTTTTGTTCTTGTTTGTTTTTTAAATGAATTGCCTCTACTAAAGAAATAAAATGAAAAAGCTGCTTTTTGCAATGCACTGCTTATTGTTCAGTAGCAGCTTGGGCCGAAAATTGTCCAGTTGTCAATGAAACTGACTCACTGAGTGTGAGCTGTGCAAAAGCTGAGGCAGGAGGATAAGCTGATGGTAACACCAGCACAAGCCTTCCTTCTGAACTGACTTTGTGCCCTCAGACCTATCTTATAAAAGCATGCACACCTCCTGCTAATAAACCGAAGGATGTCACTTTCACTCCCAGTAGTCCTTCCAACCTCTGTCTGTACTTAAACATATAAATAACCTTCGCTTTTCTCCCCACACATAGAGCTAATTTGTTTAGAAATGACTGTACCTTCTTCCAGTGCTCAGGGTTTAGCATGAAAGCACTCGTGCTGATGATTCCAACTGCCAAGAGCATTAAATCTTCCTTTACTATCAAGAACTTTGCTCTGCACAAGTAAAAGCATCACAAGTAAAAGCATCACAAGTAAAAGCATCACAAGTAAAAG
>JAPSGF010000083.1:738174-799369 GCA_035772895.1 Perdix hodgsoniae
AGCATCACAAGTAAAAGCATCACAAGTAAAAGCATCACAAGTAAAAGGTGTAAAACGATGCTAGTTCAAGAACACCTGTAATCTCTGTACAGCCTACAGACGTTTTAGCTTGTATAGTCAGTCCAAATAAAGCTTGATGCTATTAATGTTAAATAACAGTACCAAAGCTGGATTTTTAACATGAAGTTAAACACTTTCCTAGCTTGACCTTAAAGCAAACGTGGTGAAGCATGTAAGTTTGAACTAGTATATCATGCTTCATTAACAATATTGAAAGCCTCCCAACTTAAGATATTTAAAGCTGATCTCAAAAAAAAGAAAAAAAAAAAAAACCCAGCATAAGGAGAATTATGGTAATATGCTTTTGTAAGGTTTTAATTAATGTGAGCCACTTACATCTGCAGTTCACTTGGTGTCAAATTCTCAATGGCAATACTCAGTAAAGTGTCATAGATGGTATCTCTTTTAAGATAGAAGAAGTCTAGTAGTTGTATGCACGTCTGATGCAGCGGTTTTGCAGGAAGTAAGCAGCCATTATGTCCTGATGTAGAGATCAAACACAATTACCCAAACATTTAGGATGAATAAATTGAGTTAGAAAGAAGCATTAGTTACTGCAAGTGAAGAATAGATTTGTTGTGAAAACTGTCCCTTGTTTCTGAATGCCACAAGGCCCTCTCAATCTCAGTGTCATTACACTCCTGAAACTCAGGTTGTCAGACCTGGGCAAAGTAAATGGTAAGTCATTTTAGAAGATGTGGTCTTATACTAAGTTTAGTGAATTTAAAGCAACCTTTTATTGAATGGGACAGGACTGGCTGTCAGACAAAACCCTGCAGATTCTACTATGGACAAGTTCTCATCTGAAAGGTCAAGTCTGAGAAGTTTCACATGCTTTCATAGTAAGAAAAGATACATAACATGGGACATTTTGTTTCAGATAGCTATACTGCAGTAATAGCTCTGTTACTCATAAAATTCCTTACCATTCTCTCTTAATAATGCTCTTACCTAAAACCTCTAGAAGTAGTTCAATGTAAGCCAATGGAGTCGACACATTGATCTGGAACTGCAGAGTTTCTAAAACAGCAAGCTCTGACTCAAGCAGCTCTTGTTTAGTGTATGAGTATTTTAAGGATTGCAGAAATTTTAAAGCTGTGTCACTGTTAACTGCCTGAGAGGGATAAAAAAAACAACACTGCTGTGTCCTCATTGCTTTACTCCTCCCATTGAGTTTAAGCACAAACCATTGTGGTGTTGATACTGCATGCTCCCACAGCTGTCCAATATGCCTTTTAAGCCAGCATGAGATATACAGCTCAGAATTTTCTCTTAGGTTCTCTATACCCACATACGGTCCCCAGGCAAGCTCTCTGTAGCTGTGTTCCGACAGCCACGGGCTGGGATTTCCAGCTGCCTGTACTTTCTACCTGAGGTGTACTGGGAACATTTCTTGACACATTTTTACAAGATGAGTTACAATTAATCTGCCCGCAATGCAAGAGACACAGGACCTCATTTTGATCCCTAATGTTATCACTGCTGATTTTCAGAGAGAAAATGTATTGCTTAGAGAGGTTATGTGCCTTTCTACAATACTGAAAATGCAGCTGGAAAAGACTCATATAGGTTACATTATAGTGTAAGGAAAGTTTGCTCGCAAGCTGAACGCATGACACCAGCCGTAGGACAAACGTGTCATAGATCTGTTCTTGCAGAGAGTTCTGGCTTCTGCCTTCTTCACCGCCTGTAACGTTCTGTCGGGGGGACACACAGATCTGTTCTACTTGCTTGATCATAAACCTACAAAAAACATTTCTACTAAGGATAAAGACAAGCAGTTCTGTACATACACAATACGTGTATAGCTATAGATCTAAATCATCATTCAAAAGACAAAGCTCCAGATACAAAAAATATATAGTTTGAATGACCAGCAAAGGGTGTGCATGGTGTCAATCGCATTAGAGATGAGCCGTGCTCAGCATGTTCTTACCTTTCAAGTAGCTCTACTGCTTGATACCTTGCTGGTTGGTCCAGGTGCCATTTTTCAGACAGAAGGAATATAAATTCTAGAAGAAAACAAAAACAAACAAAAACCACAAAAAAATAACCCACTTAATTGCAACGAACTTCAGCCAGCAGACGCAGCTACACAGCAGTTCAGTGATGCAGGAGCCAATGGTGGCTGCGCAGGACCTCACCCACAGCGCGTGCCTCCCTGAAGCAGCCCGCAGGGTCGGGCAGCACGCTGAGGTGCTGCTCGTTCTCCATGGCCAGGTGGATCAGCGTGTCCTCGATGATCTCGGGGGCAACTTCACCAAAGAGCGGATCTGGGCTGGAGAACCTGGATGCTACCGGCACCCGGGACAGCATTGAGCAATCTGCACCTGACAGCTTGGGGGCTGTAATAACGGCAGTAACTGCTCACAACTACCAACGCCAAAAGCCACACAAAAGCAGGCAGACGCTGCACTCACGGGCTGGAAAAACCAACCGGAAAGGGGAAGACCCACCCGCGGCGGCCAGACGGAGCCCCGAGGCGCGCCGCGCAAACGCAGCCCGACGTGCAGAGCGCGTTCCGCCTCGGCACGTGCGTGCGGTTCCCGCCTGGGAGAATGTCTCCACCAATCAGAACGCGCCCCCTACGTCCCTCCGCGTTCCTGCGCCAGCCAATTATTCGACGCCCCGCCTCAGGCCGCTTGTGTCCCGCTCTCCTTTCCGATTGGTCCGTTTCCCGGCCGGATGTGGCGTCACTGCGCTGCCGGAAGTGGCGGTAGGGAAGATGGCGGCCCCGAGGGAACCGGTCGGGGAGGCGGCGTTTGCGCGGCGCATTGACCCGGAGCGGGAGCCGGGGCTGAGCCCTGAGCAGCGCCGCTTCATGGCGCAGGTGGAGCGCGCCCAGCGCCAGCGCGCCTTGCAGCGCCGGCTCCGCAGCCGCAACGTGTTGTTGGCGCTCGGCATCGGCGTGGTCACCGCGGGCATCTGTATCCTGCAGGCGGGAGGGCGGGCTGTATGGGCTGCGGGGCCCTGTTGCGTTCCTTAACCCCTTCCGCAGATGGGTATACCTTCTACTCCGTGTCGCAGGAGCAGTTTCTGGACGAGCTGGAGCAGGAGGCGGAGGCGGCGCGGGCACGGGCCTGGGAGCGGCAGAAGAGTGCTGCGAGCTGAGCCCGGCCTGGCCCGGCGACGGCCTCGAGGAGACCGGAGTCGCGTGGGGCCTGTGTGGCCCTGCGACTCGTTACGGTGCCAGGGCACCCTGCAGGCAGGGCCTTTTGTTCTGAAGCACAGTGGGGTCCTGGCTAGGGACATTCCCTCAGAATGGGGTTGGTCCCCTGCTGTCTTTGCGCAATAAACATGTCTAGAGCCTGGGTCGGTGCTTGCTGCTACATCACCTGGTGACCAGAATCCCGCTTGGGGTCTCTCAGCCCCTGGACGCCTGCAGATGTAGGGGAGGTTTTCCTTTTTGTTTTTATTTCATCATCTGGCTCAAATTTGCATGAACCCCAACTGCATAGACACAGACAGATGTGCTTGGTATTTAATCTGTATTTATGAAAACACTTTCCAGACACCAGTTTCTAACAAAATGCACTGAGCTGTCATTTTTGGAGGGGCTGACGATAGCATCATCTTGCTCTGGAGTCAGCTTTGGTCCTGGCTGCAAAGCAGCTTACAAGAGGAAAGTGGCACTTTGAGCCATGGATAGCAGCTGGGGAGCCGGAGGTAAAGCTGTGAGGTGGCCCTGGGGTGTGGGCGTGTCCTCCTTCAGGAGGGTTGGAGAACAGTGCAGTGGCAGGGGTGAACGGGATGCAAGGGGTGTTCAGTTCTGCTCTGGGAGCCAGGAGCAAAGTGCAGCAGAGTGATGCTATGAGCAGTGTCAGCAGTCATCCCTCCTGCTTCTGGGGCCAAGTTCAAGCAAATAGCTGTGTGCCACTAGGATGAGACAGGGCTGGGACACGATCAGGGAAGAGCATATGGGACAAGTGTGGGGACAGCCCTCCCCTCTGTCTGGTGCAGAAGCAGCAGGTGCCAATAGCGAAGTCTTGATAGGGTGCAGAAAGGCAAAGGGCCGGCTTCCCAAGGTGGGTGCCCACCATCCTTCCAGAGGGTGCAGAGGCTCTCTCACCCCTTATGGGGCAGCAGGCACATGGTTGAGGTAGTTCATGAAGTAACTCCTGTCCAGCTGGTTACTGTAGGAGAGAGGTGCTGATGAGCTCGGGCATGCTGGGAGTGCCGCAGGGCTGTTAACAGCCCCCCACCCCTTACCATCCAGCTGAAATCATCTGCAAATGTCACTCCCTTGCTCAGCCGCTGCTCCTGGGAGCCGGTGCTGCTGCCACTCAGTGAATTCCGGCGCATGATTCCTGCTGGGACAGTTCACTCCTGAGAGGGTGCACTGAGCTGTGCCTCACACAGGCTCAGCCTTGGAAGCCCCGTCCTAGCTGGGAGTTGCAGGTAGCACAGGGGCTGTACCTGGGGGCTGTGCCAACTCCAGGCGCTGCAGGCTGTTGCGGCGGGAGGGGTTGAAACTGCCCTTGGAGAGGCGGCGCTGGCGGCTGGAGAGCATGGCAGCAGGGGAGACGATGCCCAGTGGGGGCTGCTTCCCCATCCGCAGGTACAGTTCCTCAATCTCCTTCTTCTGGGTGCTCTGCAGCAGCTGTACTTCAGCCAAATGCCTTGGGAAAGAGAACGGGAGCTGAGCCTGGTGTACATACAGTGCCCTGGAAAAGGGCATTGTCCTTCTGCCTGGACAAGAATCCTTCATGAACACAGCCCCCCACCCCTGGTGTGCACAGGAAGCCATGAGCTCACTATGGGGCTGCTCACTTTTGACGCAGGGTCTGCAGCTCCTCCCAGATCTCCTCATCCTCGCTTTCGGTGTCATCACTGCTCACATAGGACAAGCTGCGGGAGTAGCTCAGCCATACCTGGCTCAGCACCGTCTGCGGAGCACTCTCTTCCCCAGGGCCCTCCCGGTCACTCTCTGCCAGCACCACTGTTCCCTCTTCAGCTACTGCCCCCTCCTCAGGGTTCTGCACTGCCATCTCCATCTCTGAGTCAGAGTTGCTGCTCGTGCTGCTCCCTGTGCCAGAGGTGGTGGGCAGCAGGGAGCTGCTCACCGCCACCTCTGTGCCATGCTGCTTGCTCTCACTGCTGTCCAGCACTGGGGATGTGACAGCTGGCTCCTTGGATGGTGTCACCTGGAAGCGGCCCAGGATCTGGGGCTTGGCTTCTGGGGGGAATCCATGGGGTCTGGGGTGAGTGGGACGCCAGGGATGCTGCAGTGCCCCTGTGGGCACAGTCCTTTCCTCACCTCACCTTCATTGATGGGTGACAGCCGGGCCTTGGGCACACTGGATGCTGGCGACTCTGAGATGATGAGTGGGTGACTGGGCTTGAGGGAGACAAGCGGCACCTGCAGGCACCCACATGCTGTCACCATACCACCACAGTACCTCTGCTTTTGCTCCCATAGCTGTGACCTTTGGCTTGCTCAGCCTTCCCACCTCCTCAGCGCTGTCTCTGTGCTGGAGCATCCCCGTGCTGCAGGGCTGTGTGTCCCATCACCAACCCAGCCCACAAGCATTAAGCTACGTCAAACAGCTCCACAGAACCCCACACTCACTGTGCTGCTCTCCGGGCTCCCTGGCATGTCTGTGCATGGCATCGTCAAGGGACCTCCCGTGGGACACAGAGGAACTGCAGCCGGAGGAGAGAATGGCACGGGCCCCCCCATAGCAGGGACATCAGCCCCCAGGGGCCCGCTGCAAGACAGGGAGGATTTTGCCATACTGGCGGGGTCAGGGTAAACGAAGCGCGGGGGCCCAAGGACGAGATTCTGTGGCCGAGGCAGCAGTGGGGGGTAGAGGTGCCCACCTGAGCTGGCAATGGAGGAGACAGCAGGCAGTAGCGTGTGGGCCACGCTCATCACTGCCAGGGAAAAGACATTGGCCAGGGACAGGAGAGGGGTGGTCGGGGACCAGGGTGTGCTGGTCACAGGAGGGCTCATGGGACTGCTGGGTCCACTGGGGATGGGGGATGAGGGGACTGGCAGAGCAGGGGGAACAGACATCCCTGAGGAGCCTGGAGATGTCTGTAGGAGCACTGGTGATGCTGTCATCCAGGATGGAGATGATGAGATGAGAGGCCAGGGCTGCGCTGAGCCTGCAGGAAAGAGAAGCATCAGGAGCAGGGATCAGCCCCAAGTACTGTGCCACTGCAAGTCTGGCAAAGGTGCTGCAGCTGGCAGGGCTATGGTTGGGAGTCCTGGATAGAGAAAGTGCTTCCCTGCCAAGCCTGGTACCTGTGGGGGAGCCTGGCAGTGGCTCTACAGGGCTGGAGAGGTCATTCTCCAATGGGAAGCTGCTTGGCACTGGCAGGACGGGTGACTGGAGCGAGGTGCTGGGGCTGGTGCAGCCCAGGTCTGTGGCATAAGGGCACACTTAGCCCATCTAGGCCTCCCAGAACCCTCCTGGCTCAGACAGGGGTGCAGGAAGAACTCACACAGAGATGAGGACGTACCACTGAGTGAGGAGGAAGAGATGGAGTGTGAGAGCTCCTGCAGCTGCAGCTCTGCCTGCTGGAGAAAGAGAGGCTGAGCTTAGCACTGGAACAAGCTGAACCAAAGTATGACCGGTCCCCAACCCATCTCCACTGCAAGCAGGGACAAGAGCCTCAGTTCTGCCATGCAGACAGCACCATGACCCAGGGCTGCAGGACTCCTCTTGTGGGGCTGGAAAGATTCGGCGCCCACAGCGCCTGCCCCAGCACTGGGCAACCCCTAGCCACACTCGGGGTCCCAGTGTGGGGGGCTGGGACCTGGCACTCACAGGACGGCCGGTGACACGCTCAGCCTCGGGGCTCTCAGGCGGCTCGGATGCGCTCGGCCCGTCCTTGCGCAGCAGAGTCTCCACACGGTGGATGATGTCCTGAATGCGGTGGATGAAGCCATCCTGCTCCGACTTGAGGATGAACTCATTGTGGACCTGGTGGGGCAGTGTGGTAATGTTCAGTACCATGGCTGCCCTGTCCTCACCCTTATCCAAGCCCTGCACTCACCATGACAGCTGCAATTTCCTCTGGGTTGTCCCCATCCAGGTCAAACTTGAACGTCACCATCTTGTTGTTGTAGGTCTGCAGCTGGCACTCCACCACCCGATCGTTCTTGTCAGAGATCTGCATGCAGAATGGAGGGCTCAGCAGAAGCAGCAGGGCTGCACTCACCCTGTCACCACGGCACTCACATTGGTGATGCGCAGCCGAGACCGGGCTCTGCGTCGCTGCAGCCTCCCCACAGCCCGCTTGGCTGGCAGCTTGGTGCTCTGCTCACCAGCAGAGAGCCCCTCGCAACCGTCGCTCATGCCCGATGCCACATCCGAGGCATAGCTGCAGGACACCCCATACATGAATGTGGCTGTCCCCATCTGCAGCCCCCTTCCCAGACAGCACCAGCCCAGGATCCCAGTGCTTACCTATCCACTGGAGAAGAGAAGCCACTGGCTGTGGGCAGGCGCTCAGTGGGTAACTGCACTGCGATGCTCTGTGGGGAGGGGATGCTGTGAACCAGTGCCACCACCGCTGCCACCCCAATACTCCCAGCCTCATGGGCTCACCGTGGGGAAGCAACGTGTGGGGCGGGTGGGTGGGGGGCTAGTGGGAGTCCCCATTGAAGCACTTCGATGAGACACATCTGGGGAGTCGAGAAAGCCAGAGGAGCTCAAGTAGCCATCTGTTTCACAGTCAGCTGCAAACAAGTGCACATGTGAGCATGGCCAGAGCTGGAGGCCCCTCTCCCCAGCTCTCAGTTCCCCTTTAGTAAACACAGCCTTGGGGTGCGATGCACAGGTATGGCTGGAGGAGTGGGAGAGCCCCATGTCTGCTTCCCTGTGCCTACATACAGGTGGCCGAGGAGTAGCTCGTGTGCCGGTACACGAAATGCTGGTCAGCCTCAGGTTCCTCAGGCTCTGGTGGGAAGGTGCTGCTGAAAACAGAGTCCCTGGAGCCAGTGGTGGCTGGGGCAGGTACAGGGATGCCCGGCGCCAGTGGGGACTTGAGGTCCTCCAACAGCTGCAGGACGCCCGGCGCCTGCCCCAGCTCAGCCTGTGGCCCCACGTCCTGCACACGCTTCAGTTTCTCCCGCTTGCGCTTGATGGCGACCACGCGGTCCCGCACCGCCTTTGCCACCAGCTTGTAGTCAGCCTCACAGACAAAGCCCAGGACGACCTGTACAGGAGTGGAGCTATATCGGTCTGCAGGGACCCCCACAGTGTCCCATCCCCTCCAGCCCGCAGCACCCACCATTTCCTGAGCCACCTCCTCTGCCACATCCTTGTAGAGCTCGAAGAGAAACTCGATGGCATTGTTGTCCTTGTACTTGCCGTGCAGCTTCTTTGTGTCATCCATCCGCAGCCACAGCTTGAGCCCTGACTTAACGCCGTCATCCTCCTCAGCCAGCTCCACATGCACCCCCGTGTCCTCCTGGAAGAAGGAGTGCTCCAGCAAGTCCTGGATGGTGTATCTGGAGAAAAGCGCTGCTCAGTGCGGGCTCACAGCCCATTGCTCTGGGTGGCAGCAAGGGACAGGGCAGAGGGACTGTGTGTGGGTTCACTCAAGGGTGCAGACACTCAGGGCAGGACTCTGCAGCACCGTGTCCTCTCCCAGTCTCTCACACCTTTCGTCCTTATCCATGCGAATGCAGCCCTCGATGATCTCCTTCAGCTCAGGCACCTTCACCTTGTAGAAGCTGCTGGGCTTCAGGCCCTTGGCAGGAGAAGACAGCACCCATCAGGAAGCCTCTCGGCTGCAGCTGCCGGGTGCCGTGGTGACCCTAAGACAGTGCCCTGCAGGGCCAGACCCTGCTTGGCAGCTGGATCCAGCACTGGGCTCCAGCCCAGAAGCCAGGAGCTGGCTGAGTCTGGACAGGGCAGCCACGATGCCCTGGGGACAGAGCAGCCAAGCAGCTCCGTTCCACCCTATGAGTGCACGGGGTGAGGCACATGGGCGTCTCTACCCTCCGCTGGCTCTGGCAAAGCTTGCAGAGCTGAGCACCCTCTCACCTCCCAGCCTAATTTTAGCTTCTTGCATAACCTGCCAAGCGGAGTACTTTGGGAGCAGCAAGGTCCAGCAGCTCCCACTACACTGCCCCTTCCTGCAGCCCTGAGGCACTCACCGAGGTGACCTTGCGGTAGATCTGGGCAGCGTTCTGGCACTCCGAGTAGGGGTACTCTGAGGTGGCCATCTCCAGCATGCACATCCCGAAGGCGTACACGTCCACTGCTTCATCGTACTTCTCCTCATACATCTCTGGGGCCATGAATTCAGGGGTTCCTGGGGGCACATAGGATGGCTCAGCAATGCGCCTGCTCCCACATATGCCTCCACATCCCCATGTCCCCATCCCACCTATCACACTCTTGGCGAAGGAGGCACGCTTGAGCGTGGCCAGCCCCAGGTCCCCGATCTTGACGGAGCCGGTGGGGCCGGTGATGAAGATGTTGTCACACTTGAGGTCACGGTGGATGATGGGGGGTGAGCGAGTGTGAAGGAAGTGCAGCCCTTTGAGGATCTGACGGCTCCAGCGCTGCAGTACTTTCAGCTTCATCTCCTTGAACCGCTTCAGGTAGCTGCGAGAGGACAGGGCTGGCACCAGCGCACTCCACAGGCACTGATGCAGCCCCATTCCCCATGCCTGACCACAGTCCCACCACCACCGCTGAGCTGTAAAGGGCACACAGCAGCCAGGGGCTCCCTTTGCCCCCTCCCCCGCTAAGTTCTGCAAAGGCAGCACAGAAAAAGCAGCCAAATCCGAGCCAAGCTGCCGGTGCCAGGAGTGCAGCAGGAGCCAGGGGTGAGCACTGCCATGTGACTCCCTGGGGCCCCCCAGCCCATGTGCTGGCCATCACTCTACAACAGAACCCTCCCCCACCTCTCCTTCCCTGCACGATCCAATCCAGCAGCCCCCACTCACGTCTTAAGGGTGCCAGATGTCATTAGCTCAGTGACCAGCACAATGCAGATCTGCCCTTTGACAGACGACTTCCAGGAGTCGTAGAAGCGAACAATGTTGGGATGCTGCAGCCCCTTCAGCATCTCCACCTCCTCACTGAAGCGCTGCCGCTCTGTCTTGGACAGCTTCCGTGTCTGTGGGGGCAGTGGGTAGTAAGAGGGGGCACAGGGCTGTGGGGCTGTCACATCCCATCCCCCTCCCTGCGCTCAGCCTCATGCATGGCTCCGATGGAGCCGCTTGCCTCGTCCATTAGGCTGGGGAGGGATGGCTAGAGAGCCTCGTGTGCTGAGCTGCCCGTGTGAAACCCACCCTGAGCCAGCTGCCCAGCCCCGCAGCCAACGCACTCGGCTCCCATGTGGTGCCCACTGACAGAACGGGCTCTGCTAACCCCACACTGCCAAGCGCTCAATCCGCTGGTCTGCCTCGCGCAGACCCATCTGCCCCTACCCTGGGCAGCTCCTGCCTCCACTGCGCACAGCAGCTTCAGGCACTGGGCACCTTCATGGCAGGGAGCCGGCCCTCTTCAATGAGGCCTTTGTTGGGGAAAGCAGGCGTGGGAGGCTCCAGCCCAGGTTTTTCCATGTTCCTCCAGCTAGAGTTAATTAAAGTGGAAGCCAAAGAGCACTGACACAGGCACCGAGCAGGGCTGCAGGGAGGACGCAGCCCTCTACAGCAGAACGGGGGGATGAAGGAGAAGCAAGACCCTGCCTCGCACCCTGCACCCCACAGCACCGCCCTGGTGCAATGACACTTACTCAGCATGGAGCCAAAGGCAACGAGGAGCACAGAGCCCAGGAGCTGGCACAGAGTCCCAAGTGGTGGCAGCAGTGCCGACAGTATTGGTGAGGCGCCCCCATTGCCGGGTGCTGCCTGCCCCACGCACAGCTCCTTGGCTGGCAGCCACCATCCAACAGCCCAGGCAGCTTTTATAATATTTTCATTGCATCATAACTGGCCCCACGGCTGGGCTGGAGCTGCTCCATAATCCCCTCTCTTCTTTAATACATGCTCAGGGACCCAGCTCAGCTCAGAGGAGAACTTGAGCCTTGCTGCAGTGCATGAATGGGATCTTTCATAGCCAGAGAGGAAAACAGTGCCCAAGGCCCCCGAGCCGCCCAGCACACACCCTGCCCCCCCAGCCCACCACCGCCTACTGGAGAGCTGCAAGGAGCTCAGGGGCTCAGCTGAACCCCATGGAGTTGCAGGGCAAGGGGCGGCCGTGCAGGCTGTGGCCGGGACTCAAGGACTGTCACTGTGGCTCCCTGAGTCTGATGGGGGGGGGCCAAGATGGCATGCAGACATGTCCCCCAGGGAGCCTGAGGCAAAGGCTCAAGGGAGACCCACTCTTCCCTCAAGCCCATGATGGATTCATCCCCAGCACCGTTCCAAAGAGGGAGCCAGGCACCCCAAGGGCTCTGCCCTGCCCTGCCATGCAGGGGGAGCGGCGCCCAGCACGGTGCCACACAGAAGCCACTCAGACTAGGATTGCAGTGCAGGGCAGCACACAATGTACAGCTGGGGCTGCCAGCAGAGCTGTCGGCCCAGGACATGGTGTCCTTTCCTAGCAGACACCTCCTGATGAGGAAGAGGAGGATGCTGGGTGTGGCAGTGCAGTGCTGGGGAAATAATCCTGTCCCATCCCAGGGCCAGGAGATGGCTGCTCACATGTCCAACAGGGCCAACTGCAGAGCTGGGGCCAGATGGAGGTGAGGAGAAAGGTGCAGAGGTCCACTGAAGTGTGAGGCAATGCCGCAGCTGGAGCAGTGCCCATGGCACTCCTGTGCTGCTCACCTCAGCCAAAGGGTCCCAGCAGCATCAATCTGTGAAAGACTGCGTTGTGCAGAGCTGAGAGTCACATCCAGAATGGGGGGCTAGGGATGCAGGGATATCTGCAGAGGTGCTCAGTGGGAATGGTTCAGGTGCTAGGCACTCGGAGCACTGAAGATGCAGCCCCTGCAGCCACATGGGAATCCAAGAGCACCCCCTTCTTCTCCCAGTGGCTGCCTGCATGTGCACAAGCACCCGCTCCATTCCCAAACCCCCAGATCCCCTCCAAGCAATCCCCATTCAGCTCTCAGCCTCCCACCAGCACAGGATTCGGGGCAGATTTCTGGTGGCTTGGCAGCACCCACCCCATGGGGCGGCTCCTGCCCCCCTCCAGAAGGGTCCCCACTGAAAAACTATGCACGGGCAACATATTTACAACTAATCCCACTCTGGGCCTCTGGTTTCCTCCCTGTTTCCTCCTTTCCCCCAACCCTCAGCACCTAACAGAAATAGTCTCAAATCTAAAGCTGGAAAGCATAAACAGGTCACAGCGGGTCTGTGGGATGCAGGGACAGACAGCACTGCACAGGGCTGTGGGCAGTGGGGACAAAGAGGTCCCCAGGGGGTCCTACAGGAAGGTAGAGAAAAGGCACCGGGCAACCTGGCGGTGAGGCAGGGCCGGGACGAGAGTCAAGATTTGGGACTGGGAGGCACCACAGCAGCTGGATGAGGTTCCTGGGACCGGAACTGCATTCAGGGCTGAGGTTAGGTGTTCATTTATATTTTAAAGGCAATAAAAGGAGAACTGTGAAAGACATGGGACAAAGCTATTTTTAAAAGGGCAGAACCACAACCATTTTTATTTGTGGTTCCAAATCCTGTATTTGTGTCACAGTGTCTGATTCTTTGCATGATTGCTGAAAAAAACAAGCTTTGACAGCTTATGTGCTGCCAGACTCTCATTGGATGTGCACTTGGGGATGAGATACACCGAATAAAGAGCAGAGGGGGCTGCTTTGGAGCTGTCTGCTCCAGCCAGAGGGTGTTGTTCTCATCTCCAGGCACGTGAATGTAACTGGACACAGTGCCAGCCCAGCTGCAAGTAGAGCTCTATTAACACAGGAGAGCCCCTGCTGCAGGAGAGGTGCTGGGGACTGCAGTCCAATCCCCACAGACACCCTGGTCAGGGACACTGGGCGTGCAAGGGGACACAGCCCAGCACAAAGCACTCAAGTACCAAACTGTGCTGTTAGCTCTGGGATCCGCTATGGCTGCAATGGTGTCACAGTGGGGCACACAGGCTGGGCACGGCCCTGCAGCAGGGACATGAGGCAGCCAGGTGGGATGTACTGGGCATGAGTGGCTCTTCTGGAGGAAGTCACTTCCACCAGAGATGCTGCTCTCACCAGCACAGAGTTGTGGCTTCTGGTGCTGCAGGGCACAGCCAGGAGCTCAGAGGTCTTAGAAGGGAGATGCGGGCACAGCAAAAGAGGAGTGCTGAGAGGCTCTGGGCTCTCTGAAGCAGTCGCCCCATCTCACAGTACTAAGGCCTGGAACCACATCCGCCTCTCACAGGCTGTAGTCACCCCTCCAAAAGTCATGCACCATTATCTAAAGGATCTCTTTTTGCATTACTGGGCCGCAGCCATCCTGTGCGGCTGCACCAAGGCTTTAGGAACAAGACAACAAACTTGCAAGACATGTTTTTTCTCTGTAAACAAGGACTTGGACCTTCCAGCCGCAGCAGCCACCGTTGGGGCAGGAATCTGTTGGAGACTTTGGACTTCACCAAAGCCCCTCCCTGGGGTCTGCAAGGAGAAATCTGGAGCCCCACTACCAGGCTCTGCTCACGCAGCCTTACTGCCACAGGCAGGATTGCTCTCAGCACGTGCAGAAGGGGAGAAAGCATCACAGGAGCAGTACCTCTACCACTGTCCTCAGCTGCCTAGCATCACGTCCTGCTGTTGGGGAGCAGTGGGGGAGGAGATCAGGAAGCTGAGACATGGGAAGCCAGAGGTCCAGATGCTGTTAGCAGACAGCACCTGGAAGCATCATAGGAACCACATGTGGGTGCCCACAGGCACCACTTCAACCAGGGACAAGCAGCTGACAAGCAGCAAGGACATGCTGTACCCTGAACCTTTTCACACCCAGCCCCTGGCTACCTGGAGCACATGCCCCACAGCATTCTGAGAGCTATCTAAGTGCACCTCCAAGCCAGCTCCAGGACTGAGACGGTTCCCCTACCCTGTCTGCCCTTCCAAAGGACGATCTGTGAGCTAATGAGCACCCAAACAGTAGCAGGGTGCAGCACAGCCCAGATTTTCTCCCAGTGCTTCAGAGCAGGGCTGGCGCTAAAGGGCAGGGGCTGCAGGCACTCCATGAGTGGCCTGTAGCTCAGGCAGTGTGACACAGCGACGGGAAAACAACGTGCGACGGTGGGAGGGCAGATGAGCACGGAGCTGAACACGGAGCCGAGTCCCGGGGCAGAGACAGCGCACGGGGAATCCAAACTTCCCGACGTTTCTGGCCCCAGTGCTGCAGCAGAGAGCGCTGGGTGCGCTGCGGAGGCACCGGGGGTCCCTGCCGAGCAGCTCCTCCCTGAGCCCCCCTACCCCGGGCTGTGCCATCCCAAGCTGTGCCGTGCCACGCCGTGCCGCAGG
Organism: Perdix hodgsoniae; assembly: GCA_035772895.1. Lineage (NCBI taxonomy): Eukaryota > Metazoa > Chordata > Aves > Galliformes > Phasianidae > Perdix > Perdix hodgsoniae. Next base: position 752,614 of record JAPSGF010000083.1, read on the forward strand.
TGCGCACCCTGCCCTCGTACCTGCAGCTCGCACCACGCCACCTCCACTGTTGTCTCCGTGTCCAGCCCCTTGTAGACGGTTTTGAAGGAGCCCCGGCCAATCTCGATGTCGAACTTGAGGTATCGACCGTCGGGAGAAGTGGCCACGGCGCGCGTCTCCACCTCCTCGCTCTCCGTCTCCTCCGGCTCACGGTGAGCCGCGGCGCCCGGCGGCGACGGCGGTGACCCGACGCTCGGCCCCGGGTAGCCCAGCAGCTCCAGCTCCACCGAACTCCGCCGGTTGAAGCGGGAAGAAGCGCGGCGGGCGTCTCTTCCCGAGAGCCTCCGGCCGCGATTACGGTGCGGTGCTCTACCGGGGAGCCCCGGCTCCACCGCGGAGCCGCCGCCTGCCCGCTCCGCCTCGGGCTGAGACATGGTTCCGCCGGCGGCGAGTTCGACGGTCAGCATCGACTCCCGCAGCTTCGCACCCTGCACCACCCCCCCGCAAACAGGAGCACCCCGAGCCCCGCCACGGGCCCCGGCATCGGTGTGGCCACGCCCAGCGGCACCGGACCCTCCCCGGCACGGCCCCGCCTCCGCGCGGCCACCGCCCCCCAAATCCCCGCTGCACGGGCGGCACCGGCGCCAGGAACGTGGGCATTGGCAACGGGAAGGGAACCGGAGCGAGCGCTGGCGTGGGCGCGGGGCCAAGCGTTGGAGAGAGCACTGGGATGGTCACCTGCGCCGGGCACTGAGAGGCGTCGGGTCCTGGAATGGGCACCGGGCACCAGAACAGGCATTGGAGCAAGCGCTGGGAAGGGCACCACGCACCGCCAGCCCCAGGAGCTTCCCCAGACAATGTCCACCTCGACCCCAAGCCCCTGTGCCTGGGCAGGGCTGTAGCGGTCCCCCTCTCCCTCGCTCCGGCAGCGATGGGTCCGTGCAGGATCGCCGTGAGCAAACCAGACCAGATGATGCGGGGCCAAATCAGGCTGTGGGGAAGTGTTTGCTTCAGCCGCTCTCAGCGCTGCAGCTGTGAAGTTTCAGAGCAGTGCCTGTGCCTGAAGCTTCTCCCGTGTCCTGGCCGCTGCCGTGCTATCAAATCCCGCGCTCCGAGACAGCTGTTGCTCTCAGGGTTTACTGCCGGGTGAACTCCTGAAACGAGGGTCACACAAATACAAAACATGCACGTGTCCTTCAGCTGCGCGCTCACTAGGAGCCTGGACAAGAGCCTGTTGTCTCTACGGTGTAAATGATGAGGTTGTTCTACCCTGTAAAGCTGTTTACACAAAATACAAAGCAATCGATTCTAGAGTTAATTTCTTTTCCCTAAGGTCAGATTGTTTCTACTCAGCAATACAGGAAATATTCAGGGGAGGACTGAAATGTTACCACAGCCCTGTCCTTTGTGGAGATGTAAAGTGCAAATGTGGTGCACGCAGGATCCAGCTGATCCCAACCACAGCCACGCAAATCCCCCAGTCCTGCTGGATGGACGGAGAAGCTCCTGTTGAACTGTTTTCACAGAAGCCCTGGGCAGGCTGCACAGCCCACTGCTCACAGGCAGACCTCTGTACCTGCACAGTGCCCTGTCCACTCAGCCCTGTTCACCCAGAAAGAGGGCTGAGTGAAACCTCCAGGAAGAGAAAATTGGTCTGCATCTCCACGCGCTTGCAGAACACTCTCTTGCAGTACAGGCTGACAAAAAGCAGTGACTGCATTCTGATTCAGTCTTGCACTCTCAAAGCATATCCAGGGCCCCTTCTTGGGAGAACACTCTGGAGGCTGCAGGATGTGTGCTTGGTGCACACGCCCTGGTGCCAGGCAGCAGCATCTTTCCAGCAATGGCTGCCAAGGATGGCAGATGGGCTGCCACGGGCAGCACTGCACCATACCTGGTATGGGAGGCTTTTGTGTTGCAAAATATGATTCAACTCCACCAAACAATACCTACACTTCAGTTGCACCATGCCCAGTGATGGTCCTGAACTGTGCCCAGTGTTCCTGAGGCCCAGCAAGCAGTGCAGCCCTGAAGCACCTCCAGCCCAGTCCAGGCCCTGTCACGTCACTGGGATGCAGCCAAGGCTGGCAGGCAGCCTGTGCTCTTCAGCAAGGGTACCAGTAGGCTCACGTCCCATTATCATGTTTTCATCATGAAATGAGATGCCTTGAAATGTCCCAGAGGAGGGAATGAGAGTCCCAGGTGAGGCTCCTGCAGAGAAGAATTTGGGCACGAGGCTGCCTTTACATTTTCCTCCCACACCTCTGCAGTCAGCACTGGAGGTATTTCCTCTTCCCTGCAGCTGCAGGAGCACCATGGGCTAAGCAGCAGCAGGTGACCTTGCAGAGAGGTGCAAGTGCCCTCCAACACATCCGAGGACACCATGCTGCAGCTGGGCTGGGGCTGAAAGCAGGAGGTTCCCATCTACAATCAGCCCCTTCTCAGTGCTCAGCAAACACATGCAGCTCCTGCACGTTATCAGAGTGACATTTCTCCTGGCTCCGGGTGTTGGTGCCAGGCCTGTGCTTTTAGCAGCTGCTGCAATCAGGCCATTCAGCATTTCCATGTGCATTTGGCTGCTGGGAAAAGAGCGGGGGACTGCAATCACTCTGCTCAGGATTAGATCACTCATCAAAGAACAATTCCAGCAAGACGTGCCAGAATGTCTCTGTTCTGAGCCCAAAACTCAGGGTGGGATAACAGAGGGGCTGGGGCCACAGGTAGTGTGTGCCTGCAGGGCTGTAGCAGGAGTTGAGCAGCCTCCCAGGAGGGGCTGAGAGGAGTGTGACACATCACCTCCACAGTGCTGGAGGGAATGTTTCCTGTTGGCTTCAGCACCCCGTATTTGTGGGGGCCTCCTCTTCAGCTCAGTATGCCCCATACCCTACAGCACAGAGCCGCAGGAAGAGACAGCACTGCAACCTCAGCAGCAGCTGCAGCCCTGGGCAGATAACTGCTGAGAATTTCCTTAGCCCGGGTCACAGATCTGACCTACACGCACATTTACCCCAACTCATAAATTTATCAAACTGAAGCAACTCTTGCTTCTAACTAGCTGCATGAAATTAAATATCCTCTCAACTTTTCCCCTCCCATGACCATCAGAACCCAAATGTGCACAGCCCGATAGCACCTTATCTCAGCACCAGCCCCCCATGCTCCACCTTGCCCCAGCCCATGGGCCCTAATCAGCACATCCAGACATTGGCTGTGACCTCAAAGCCCAGAGATGGGGACTCGCATGGCTCCACTGCCACGGCCCCACAATCTGCTGAAGTCCCATGGATTGGCTGCTGCTACTCCCTGGCCCTGAGATGCAGAATTTGCTCTGCAAGGCTCTGGGCAGCATTGCGGATGAAGCTCAGGGCACTCTCTGCAGCAGTGCAGACCACAACACCCTGCATGAGCAGCTCACAGGGATGGCTGAAGCAGTGCTGCAGGGGAGGCTGCCTGAGACACCTATTGTGCACAGCAATGAATCTCCTGTTCTTTGCCTTGTTCTGGCATTATGTACAGCCCTAATATCACGCACATGGAACACGGGGAGGAGCTGCCCTGGGTACAGGGAAAGTTACAGTTGGAGGCCATCCCACTGCTTCTTTAGAGTTTAATTACATCTCCTTCAGATATACCCAGCACCCCAGGGTTTCCAATCCAGTGTAGCTCTCACGTAAGCACCTCTGGGCACCGCAATGCTCTGATGTCCCAATCTTGTGATTACATCACTAAGTGCTATAAAGCAGTGAATAAAAATATGGAAGACGGTTTCAGAGGACAGTATAAAGTCTTTGTTTTTACCATAAGCTACAGCTTGCCATTGTCACCGTTGTATAAACAGGCAACAGCAAACAAACACTCAGCATAGCTGCACCAGTGAGCTGCTCGTGCAGCCCCACAGCCTTCCTACGCCCAGGGGCAGCCAGGTGAACCCCCCAGCATGAAGCAGTGCTTCTGTGCACCTCATCTCTGCTGCAACCTGGCCTTAATGCATAGCCCCAGCAAACCAGTGGAGAACACGAGCGGCTGCCTGTCCCAGGGTGGGATAAGGGGGAAGCACACTCTTCCTCCTCACCTCCTAAGTAAGTGATTTAGGAAACTGAAAGAGAGTCATGAATAACTGCCAGGAGAGCTTTGGAAAGAAAAAGGCTTGTTTTAGACTTATCTAATGTCACATCAGCCATTTCCTAAGAAGGGAGTAAATTTAATTAAGAACACAGACCCACTCAAGGACAGTGAGGTTACATTCAGCAAATGCAGCTCGGAACAATGCTGAGAGGTCAGTACTGCGTGTACGCAGAGCAAGAAATGCAAACATCCTGGGCTTGTCTGCTGGAAAGTCGTCATCCAGGGCCAAATGCAGATGCCACTGAATACAGAGAGCAGAAGGCACAGAACCATGCTGCAGGGGTGCAAAAGCAGTGAGCAGAGAGCAGTGAGCACAGCAATGAGAGTGAAAATCAAGATAGGCAGCACAGAGAGAGGAAGAGACACCAAAATAAGGTCCTAACAGACGCTGTTAGCAGCCAATTCCTTTGTAAAGATTTTCCTGGCTATTCTGAACCACAAACATGCAAATAGGACCACAGTTCAAGCAGCGAACCCCAGGTCCCATGCTCTGCTGGCACAGGAATTGCTCTGCAGCATTGGTGTCACTGGCACATGGAAACCTGTCACCAGCCTTCCAGCACAGATCTCCAGCTCCCACAGGTTAGCAATTAAGGATTTTCCAGGTCAAATATTGTACCTGGGTCACCGTTTCAAGAAGCTGTGGACTTTATAATCAGTACTGGAAACGTAAAACTTCATTACATTCTCCACCAGCCTGCTGTTTTACAGAGCTTACCCCACCACCACTGCAACAAACACATTAGTTTTCAGTGGATTGCACATAGAAAATGAAAACTAATGTTGCCCTGAAGACAGGTAGTAAAAGCCCACAGTCTGTAGCTCCAGCACGTGGAAAAAAGCCTTTGTGGTGCCTGTTTCCAAATCAGGTAGGGTGCCTTTGGAGGTCCACCCTCTCCCCAGTACACTGTGTTTGTACAGTGCAGTAAGGAAACGTAGCTGAAGGGCAAGAATTCAGTACATTGTACTGTTTTGTTTCTGATGGAAAAACAAAGATAGATGAAAACACCCAGGCTGCTCTATAAATACATCTCATTTTAATTACTTCAGATTAGCTCCTTGAAATCCACCCACCACACAGAATAGCCTGCTTTGCAGCAAGAGTGTATCAGTCTTTCAGAGAGGTCTTTTACGTCACAGCAGCAATGTGTTCTGTTTGCTTTCACCTCACTCAGCCACATGGTGAGGGCTGCAGAGCCCAGGTATGCGGCTGGAAGGTGGGAGGAGAACCCCTTGGCAGCTGTGCCTGACCAGCCACCAAAGCTCCCACCCGCTGCATTCACAGGAACAGGAAAAGAGCAACAGGACAAGAAGTCATGTCTTTGGAAGGCTTTACAGATTCTCTTCATCCCAGGAAGTCCCGAGTATACAGCTGCTTGCACCACTGCTTGAAACCAGGCCAGGAGTTAGAATCTTCACAGCCAGAAATGTTTCAGTGGCCAAAGAGAGGCAGGAAGGGGGTTTCCATCAGAAGAACTTGACGCCTCGGCCGTCGTCCAGTGTGATGATTTCAGCCTTGTGCTCTTGCTGCAAGGCTTGCAGGGCACGAAGTAGCATAGCCTCATCCAAACCATGGAACTCTAGGGAAGGAAAGACATACTCATCAGCAGGAACAAGATTCACATAAAGAAATGAACAGGCTTATGATGTCTATGGAACAATGACAGTGAAGACAGAGAGCTCTGAAGGGCACCTTTTAGACTCCTGCACCATAATACCACACAAGTCCACAATCGCAGCTAAAGTGACAGTCATCAGCACACTGCTGCATCACAAACAAAGCCTGAAGGTTAGCAGACAGGAGGCAGTGAGTAAGAGCTGCCTCCCAGGCAGCTAAGAAGCTGGGCAGGAAATAAGCCTGCATCCCACATCTAGCAAAGAGCTAGGTGATAGGAAGGCTCAGAGTGGGCAGCATAAAATGCAAACTGCAATAACATAAACAGAAGTTAATGCAGAGTACTAAAAAGCCCGTGGATCTGCATTTCCCAGTGATGATCAGCGTGAGCTGATACAACAATTTTAAAATACTTAATTTATGGAACTATGAACTATACGGGATTCATCTCTATGCATTCAAATCCAGTGTTCTCTGAAAAGCTGCAGGACATGACACATGACATTACCCTCATTTGCTGTATCATCCCCACTGATCAACTCATACAGTGTGAACACAGAGTTGGTCAAGCCATTCTTTGACACCTGGAAACACAAAAGCAATAGAGCAAATCTTCCGTGTGTTAGTTAATAACCATGGCATGAATCTCTTGCACATCTCACCACAAATGATATATAACATAGACAGCATTTGATGAGCAAAAGCACCCTCAGACTGTTCTGGGACACTGGAAAGGTGAGAAATGACATCTAAGGATGCTGATGTCATTACTTGTGCTGTCCCCCATACTCTATAATCTGTCTGTCCAAGCCTTAAGAACATGCACTGCACTAAGGACTGAGGGCATACAATGGAAATGCTGCATCCGCCTCTGCATCCACTGCTTGAATCTCACCTTATGGTAAGAGAAAAAAGTTGTTAATACCTTCACACATGAATGGAATGGATCAAAACAGACGTAGTGAAAAAGCAAGAGGGAAAGGAAGTGACAGCAGTCTTTTACACAATCTCAGTCAGCATCACCTGTCCTCCCGGCTGGGAGCGCCCAGGTTGTGCACTAGGGCAGCTGCTGCATTCTCACCCACTGATAGATGAGCTTCCCCCATTCTTCGGGTCTTCTCCACATTATCAGAAAACTGGTTTTGTTCTTGTCTAACCACTCCAGGTTCCCTGAAACCAATTGGGAAAGGGCACTTCAGCAGAGCTCCGGCCCATGCGTCACAGCAGCCGCAGGACTCCTGCACAGACGGTCCCAGGGGCGGTGTGGGCACGGCGAACGGCGCCACCCACCGTTCTTGCGCAGCTCCTCCAGAACCACCTGGATGGCCTCGGGCGGCAGCTTTCCTGGACGGGGGTTAAGGAGACATCCAACGAGCGGGAGGGAGGGGAGGGGAGGGGAGGCGCGGAGCGGGACCGGGCCGGGCCCAAGGATACTCTGCAGACGGCGGTTGGCGAACAGCGGGCTGTCCTGGGCCTCGCGCAGCGTCATGGCGGGCAGACGCTGGCGCCGGCTGTAGGCGAGCGCCAGGGCGCACCAGGCCGCCAGTTGCTTCTGCCGCGTCTCGCCGTTGGGCTGCAGCCTGCGGGGCTCCGCTCAGCGCCCGGGAGGAGCTGAGGCCTCACCCCGGCCCCGGCTCCCCCCCGGCCCCGGTTCCCCCCCGCCGCCGCTACCCGATCCCGACAACCCCTCCGCCCAGACCCCGCCGCCGCAGCCCGGCCGGCGCTCACGTGAAGAAGGGCGGAAAGCTGTACTGCCAGGGCCACGCGAAGCTCATCGCCGCCGACACCGGAACCACCTCCGCCAGCTTCCGGTCTGCGCGGGCGCACTTCCGCCCCACCCCCTCCCCATCGCCCCGCCCCCTCCCCATCGCCCCGCCCCCTCCTCCTCCCCCGCCCCACGGACGTCGAGCCCCCCCTTCAGGTACGAGCTCCGCCCACTGCTGCCGTTCCGCCGCTGCCCGCCTCGAGCCGTGACCGCAGCCGCCCGGGGGCCCCGGGGAGGATCCGGGCGGGGACGAGCGCGGAAGAAGCAGCCGAGGCGTGGGGAGAGTAAACCTTTACTGCCCAGTGCCCGGGGAAGGTGAACCCCCGGGGATTCCCCGGCCCAGCGCAGCCCCGGCAGCGCGAGCAGCAAAGCCCCGCGCAGGGCCTACGAGTGCCGGGGCTGTGCCTGCACGGCAGCACCTACGGCTGCGCCTTGCCGTCCTTGCTGCGCCAGATGACCAGGGTGACGAGGAAGGGGATGAGGCAGATGGGGGCGATGATCATGGCCAGCAGCACATCCTCGGGGGGGTCGAAGTAGGCCTGGCTGCCGGCCGAGCAGTTCTGGAAGTAGCGGTGGTGGCTCTGGAAGATGTAGCTCTCAGCCAAGGCGTTGGGGTAACTGTATTTCAGGCTGTCAGCCCATTCCTCCAGGCACTGCTGCAGCGAGCTGTAGGGCCTGCAGAGACAGCGTGGGGCATTGGGCTGCCCTCCACCCCCTGGCTTGGTGCCCCCATCTGCCCCTACCTGCTGATGACCTTCCACTCGCACAGCTGTGCGCCAGTCACGTTCTGCATCACCTGTACGAAGGACTCCCAGCAGCGGTGTGTCAAGTTGGTGTATATCTCCTCTGTGTGGGGATGGGCACTGACTGCAGCCACAGTGCAGCCTTGGAGGGATTTGGGGTGAGGAATGGGGATGACACTCACCCACCAGCTTATCTGTAATGTTGTACATGGGCACCGGTGGGCTGGTTCTCGCCTCCTGCCCAAAGTCCGCCTTGGCACCCACGTGGCAAAACTCATGGCCCAGCAGCGCTGTGAGGGGGGGACATGCTCAGCACTGCAGGAGGGAGCACAGCCATGGCTCCGCAGTGATGATGGGTACGAGGAGGCCCAGGGGGCGGCAGGGTGATGGAATGGAGGGTGATGGGGGCCTGAGAACCACCAGCAGCAATGGGGCCGTGCCATGCCCAGCGCCTGGCACTGCGGGGGGAGTACCTATTTCCAATCAGGAAGAGGAAGTGCTGACTGCAGTGCAGCACGACCATGAAGCAGAGCCTCCTGTCACCTCCCCCTCTGTGGAACCCGTTGCTGGCATGGCATAGCCCCCCAGACCCCACCATACCCCTCCACCCTTCTGCCAGGATCAGGATCACTCCTGTCTGTTTTCCACCCTCAGTATGGGCATGGCATGCCACCCTGGATGCTACTTTGTTGTGGCCTGTGCTGGCTGGCACTGTGCTGTGTGGGGATGACACAGCAGCTGTGGGCCGGCACAGTTGTGGCAGCAAGGACAGCCCATGTGCCCCCAGTGCCCAGTCCCCTGATGCTGACATGCTCCCTGCCCAAGGCACAGCTCTTCTCCCGCTGCCATCAAGTCCAGGTCCCCACGGATGCTCCATCGCTCCCCACCAAGGGAAAGGGGCCGCCCGCAGTGCCCAGTGGTGCTGGGGATGGCCGCCCTAGCACCCATGTCCCGCTCACCACTGCCCGGCGCAAGTCCTGCGGCGAGCCCGGGTGCAGCCGCGTGGTGTGGGGCCGTGCACTTACCGCAGAGCAGCAGGAGCCCTCGGGAGAGGCGGCCAGAGCCCATCTGCGCACACGGTGCCATCCTGCCGGAGCCTGTGGGCTAGCGACCGGGACAAGGATTTCAATGGAAATAACAGGAAGCAACTCCTTTCCTCTGACAGGGGCAGTTTGAACTACAGGAGACGTGTGAAAAATGAGATTACTTAGTGCTGCTCTGAGGCAGCCCTCCCCACAGGACCCCACCGCTGTGCAGCAAATGTTGGACCCCTGGGCATCGCCCCACACCTCACCCCGGGCAGCAGAGGGGCTCCCGCAGCACAGCCGCTTCACAAGGCCGCTGTTTGTTTACTTGTGTATTTCTCTTTAATCCTGTCTGGGCTGGGTTGTGAAATCCCTCGTCTCCTGCGTGGAGGGCAGGCAGCCCGGCAGCGGGGGGAGTGGACAGTGGAGCAGGATGTCCCGGGAGGGGTACTGCTGGAGGCTCGGGGGCGTTACGGCCCCAACCCCGTGCTCATGGCGCTGTGGGGCACCTGCCCCAAGGGCACGGGTGGGGTTGAAAGGGACAGCAGTGGTTCTGCAGTGGGTGTGAGCCTCAAGCAGACAGGAGGTGGGGATGGGGCAGGGGACTTCGGCTGCAGCGCTCCTCTTCACCCCATGCCACCTCAGCTCCCACCTCGGGGCAGCACCGTGCTGGCTCTGCAGAGTCCCCACCCGCGGATGGAGCTTAGGCCACGCGAGCTCATCTCAGTGCTTGCCAAAGGCTAAGCTCCAGCCCAGAGCTTTCCCTTTAAAATCCACTCATGGGACTCAGAGCACAAATCACACAGCAGAGAATTGCAGTTCACGGGGACCCTCCCTGCTTTGGAAGTATTCTGTTGCTGTGCTGCACATTCCTGTTGCAACATATTCCACACGCTATGTGCAGGCTGTGTGGCAGCCGACACTCTTGGCACTTGAGAACCCTTCGTCGGTAATGGGAACCCCTGAGGCCGTGGCACGGGGTCACAGCTCTATTCTGCTCTTTGTTGTCACACCCCTGGAGCCGCAGCCGGCAGCGGGAGCCTCTGCCAGAGTGACACCCGGTGATCTCAGCCGGCCACTCCTTGCACAGCTGGGGCCGTCTGCCAGGGCTCCCCAGCCCCATTCTGCAAGCTGCCCCCAGCCCTTGGCTGCGGTGCTGTGAAGGAGACTCAGCCTGGCAGGGGGGGGACACATTTCCCCATATTCTGGGCTAGGATGCAGACGTCCCAAGCCCTGCTGCCGGCCTTGCCCCATAGCACAGGACCCCGGAGGCAGCCCGGGTGCCTGCCTGCTCTGCTTTGACTCACTCCACAGCTTCCCCCATTGTGCCCTGGGGCTCGGCATCAGCCCAGCGCGGGCAGCGAGGCTGCAGGGGCTGTGCTGCCACTTGGGGGGGTGCAACCCAGTTTCCAGGCTCTGCCGGTGGTGAGAGCAGGAGCTTTCAGCAGGAGCTGTGGCTGTGCTCCGAGGAGCATCTTCCGGCTGCGGCCAGGCTGGGACTGCGCTTGGGGTGCATCACCGTACCTGAGCCCATCCCAGCACTTTCTACTCACTCTCAAGCCAATGACAGGGAAGGCTGAAGGAGCAGCGAGTTTCCCTGCATTTGCCTGACTCAGCAGGAGAGGCTCAAAGGCATCGGATGCGGGGGCAGCCAGGATCAGGGCTCAGCTGTGGGAGCGCGCCTGGACGTGAGCGGCCAACAGCCCCACTCGCTTCCTGGCGAGGGACCCGCAGGTTCCCCACGCTGCTTTCCGCAGTGCCGCCGGCTGGGCGGAGGGGAAGGAAGGGGCCAGGCTGGGAGCGCAGCTGGGGAAGGGAGCGCCAGGCCGCAGCCCCGCTCCTGCCGCGGGCCAAGCAGAGCGGCGCTGCCGCCCGCCCCAAACAGCCGCTTCCCGTCTGGCGGCACCGCCCTTCCCCAGCAGCGGCCCACGGCCCCGCTCAGAGCCACGGCCGTCCCTCGGCGGCGCCGCGCCAGCCCCGTTCCTACGCACGGAGGGCGGACGACGGCCGCGTGGCTCCGCGCGTCTGGGGCCGCAACCCGCCGAGGGCACGCAGCGCCCTCTGCAGGCGGGGCTGCGGGTCGGCCTGCTCTGCTCCCAGACCGCTCCGCGGCAGCGCTCGCAGACGTCGCTTGCCGCTTTTCACGCCCAGGCGGTGCCGGCGCTTCCTTCCCGCTGCTGTCGGGACAGCAGTTAGGAAAGCACCCCCCGGGCCCGGAGCCGTCACGGGGACAGCGCGGCGGGAAAGGACAGAACGAGCCGCGCGCCGCCGCCGCAGTCCGGTGCCCAACGGCGCCCCTGCGGCGGGGCGGGGATTTGGCGGGGGTGCGCTGGGGGGGCGGGGCTACAGGGGGGGGGGGGGGGGGCTGCACGGAAGGCGGGGCTACACGAAGGGCGGGGCTACATCGGCGCGTGCGCAGTGCGCGGGGAGCGCGGCCTCCCCCGGCGCGATGGCCGAGGAGTGAGTGCGGGGCGGGGCGGGGCCTGGGGTCCTGCGGGGGGCGGGGGGCGGCCCGGCCCGGCCTGGCGGGAGGGGCCCGGGAGGGAGCGCGGGGTCGGGAGCGGTGCTGGGGCCATAGCGGGGTCTCTGGGGGGGGCTGGCGGCCACTCGTGGGGGGCAAATCCAGGCCCCCAGAGGGCTGCGTAGGGTCCCGCGGGACCACGGGGCGTCCTGTGGGCGGCCGGGGCGCGTCGGGGCCTGGGGGGGGCCGTGCCCCGGGGGCGGGCCGAGGGCTGGGGGCGCTGACCGTGCGGGACGGCGGGCCGAGGCCTGCGCCGGAGACCCCGCCGTGTCCCGGCAGCCTCCGCTGCCGTCGGCCCTCCCGTAGCCGGGGGTCCCCCGCGACCCCCCCTCCTGGCTCCCGGGGCCGCGGGCTGCGTGGCGATGGGGGGGATTTGGGCTGGAGGTCGGCCCGGGGAGCCCCCACGGGTACGGCTACGGCCTGGGCCGGGGGCTCAGAGGGAAGGACCCCCTGCTGGGGGCTGCCTGAGTTGTTCGTCCCGTGAGATGTGGAGCTCTGCCAGGCGTGGCCGCAGTGCTGTCAGCCGCTCGGTTCCGCTCAGGCTTCCTTCGTGAGAGCTGAGGCATCCCTTGGGCTCGCACGGCCGTGCCTGGTGCCAGCAGACCCAGCTCTGGCTTCTCCGTCAGGTAGCGCTGTGTATGTTCCCAGCCAAGAGCTGTGCTGCTCTGACAGCCTGCACAACAAACAGTGTCCTTCCCAGCCTCCTGGCAGTGAGGTGTTCTGAGCTGGGTGTAACACCGCTCCCGACGTTATCATGTGGTCCTCCCAGCACCCTGTGCAAACAGAAAGTGGAACGCTGGAAACAAACTGACCATACAGAACTGAAAGATTATAAGCAGGAAAGAGAGTAACATTTTGTGTGATCGGGCAGTGACGAGACAAGGGGTGGGGGCGTCTGTAAACTACAGAGGGGAGATTTAAGTCGGATGTGAGAAAGGAGTTCTTTACTCAGAGGCAGTGAGATCCTGGCACAGCTGCCCGGAAAGCTGTGGGTGCTCCATACCTGGAGGTGCCCAAGACCAGGCCGAATGGGGCTGTGGGCAGCCTGAGCTGGTGGGGGCACTCAGCTCATGGCAGGGGTGAGGCTGGAGGGGCTGTGAGATCCCTTCTAACTCATCATTCTGTGAGAGTTGATTTACAGTGGTTCAGACTGTACAGAAGCAGGTGAATCCCTGTAAGCACACATAGCGCCATGTTGCTGCTTGTGTCCAAATGCTTCCCACACTTTTTAGTGCAGTTTGTGCTATGATTATTGCAAAAGTAGGATTAGTGCAGATTCAGGTAATTAGTGTTTCCTAAATAAAGTGTGTGATGCTTTTAAAATCCACAGGGTTGGGTTTGTGGTTTCTTTTAGCACTTGGCTATAATGTTCTACTGTCAATTATTTGATATTTATTGATATTATTACTGTATTTTTATAGAAAAATGGAAATCGCCACTCCTCCAACATCAAAGTGCATTATATACTGGAAAAGAAAAGTCAAGTCTGAATATATGCGTCTTCGGCAGCTCAAGAGATTTCAGGCAAACATGGGAGCAAAGGTAAAGATGTAGTGGCTCTGGTTGGAATGATTTCTGCTATAGACTTCAGTTTGCGGTATTGGAGCTTTTATCACTTGAGTGATTCATGATGAGAACTGTGAAGTTCTACTTCAGTTGCAGCCATGGTATGTTTGAAGAGGTATTGCCTCTGTGCTCTCTGTTAAAGCAAAGCAGAGTTGTTGGGTTGAGCAGTTCCCTGTCTGGATGCTTGCAGAAGGTGCCAGGGAGGGTTCTTCTCTACTGCTTTGTGAAGAATCTTCTGCAGTGCAAAGGGACTGCATTTCAAGTGACTTGCTCTTCTGCTTTTCTCATTGGCAGGTAGGAGTTTAGAACAGGTTGGCTCTGATAGGAAATTATTTAAAGTTGCTAACTGTTGGGTAAATTTTCAGCACAGTTTTGTATCAATACTGAGTTGAATTAGAATTCCTTCTAATTAGTATAATCAATTTGAAATGCTCTGCCTTGTCTGCATTTTGATATGTGGAACAAGATCTTGGGAGAGATGTTAATGTTCTAAATCTTCACTTGATTTTAAAATGTTGAGTGCTTCTTTCTCTCATTTCAGGCTCTGTTTGTGGCCAACTTTGCAAAGGTTCATGAAAAGACTCAAATTCTTAATGAAGACTGGAAGAAACTTCGAGTTCAACCAGTGCAGTTGATGAAGCCAGTCAGCGGGCACCCCTTCCTAAAACAGGTAGGGAGAGCTGTGTTAGTATCAGTCTGTGCCTAGCACTCTTTCATGGTGCAGAAATGAGGTAAGAAAGGCTTTTACTGTCAAACACATGCGTGAACACAGTGCTTTGCTATATTTGTCCTGAAGTGCTATTTATTTCTGTGATGGTGACAGTCTCCCAGGGGCTGTTTTCTCACCACCCTTCTCTTCACTTCTACCCTAGTGTACAGTTGAGAGCATTTTTCCAGGATTTCCAAGCCAGACATTGTACATGAGGACACTGAACACAGTGGCACTGGTGCCTATCATGTACTCCTGGTCCCCTCTTCAGCAGAACTTCATGGTGAGTAGGAATGCAAGATCTTTGTGAGGTTATTGTGTAATCGTTACATGGTTCTGGAATGGCTAAAACAATTTGTTCCAAGCAATGTCTGCTCAGGAAGACATGGTAGAAATTTGTGTTGCCTGCTTTCCAACCAGGCTGTTTTACTCAGCCATTAGTTCTTTTCCACCCAACTCCTTGATAGGGCAACCATTATAATACACAGGATTCTAACAGTAAGTGTTTTCTTTTACTGACTGGGGGATTGATTAGCTTTTTATTAAAAACAAACAAAAACAACAACACTTGAAAACACTTTCTTTTAAATGAAGAGTTGTGGGTTTTAGGCATGTCCTTTCCTTTGTGATTGGATAATCCTGCTGATCTGTTTGTAGGGATGCTACTGAGAGTTAGTTCCTCTATCACAGTAGTTAGGAGAATGATTTAAATGCAGGTTTTGCTGTGGCTTAGTTTAGAGTATTTGCTAAACAGCCCGTGGCTAGCCTGCCCCTTTGCCCAGTGTGCAAATGAATGTATTCCTGCAGCCTGTCCAGGCTTTCTAAAGCCAGATGTAGCAGACTGGTGGAGCAGTGAGGCATTAGCAATTGTAATGCGAAAAGAGTCCCTTGGTGGTGCCACTACAATCAAAGTCAAATGTCCTTACTTCCTGCAGTTAATGCTAGAACACTCCTCAGCTTCAGCTGTATTCCTCCTGGAATGAATTGCCTTTTTGCCTCCTTCACTGTTCCAGTTCTACTCCCTTAATCACCACAATTTTGACATTTTTGGCTCTTCATTGTTCCTGGCAATTTGTGTGTTTCTGTAACCTTTGGATGCAGTTCTTTTTGAAATCAAATGCATTTTTTGAGGTTAGAGTTATTCTGATAGTATGGGATAACAGTGAAATGTCAGTGATGAATGTATGAAATTTTAGCTGGGGAGGCTGAACCTTTACTTTATGCAGTGTTTTCTGCATGCAGTGGAAAGGAGCGTGTCACAGAGACACAGCTTGGCTGGGAATTAGAAAGTGCTGGTTTACTGTATTGTGTCTAATTGCTTTTCAGGTGGAGGATGAAACTGTTCTGTGCAACATCCCTTACATGGGAGATGAGGTGAAGGAAGAGGACGAAACGTTCATTGAAGAGCTTATTAATAACTATGATGGGAAAGTTCATGGAGAGGAAGGTAATTTGGGAACATGAACGCTTAACAGTGTTCATTCAGTTCCTGGCAAGTAAGATATCAAAGTAGTTAAGAAATCAAAAGATGGTAGCAGTAACCATCTTTTATCTGAGAGCGTTTACAGCAGAAATACATGCCTGCAGATATGGTTTGTAAGGACGCAGTCTTGCCTTTTGATCCCCCCTTCTGTTCTAGGCTCAGGATTAGGAGGAGTTGAGTGCTGTCATTTCACTTGTGACCCTAGCCGTGACTTGAAGCTTTTCAGAGACAAAAAAACTTGTATGCTTACCTAGCTCATCATAAAACTGCGTGGAGGGCGGAATGCGGCAGAAAATTCTGTTCTATGGGCTGTCCTCAGATTGCCAAAAGTGTTACAGCACTCTTAGGACTCTAAAGTATTAAAACTCCACCTGGCCCTCCAAAATCGACAGGAAAGTTCTTGTAGATAAGTGCTTTGTGTGGCTGAGGAGCGTCCATGGCCCTCCCACAAACTGGTTCACATCACTGTGTTTCAGAAATGATTTCAGGGTCAGTCCTCATCAGTGATGCTGTCTTCCTGGAGCTAGTGAATGCCCTGAATCAGTACTCAGATGAGGAAGAGGAAGGACACAATGATCCTGAAGTCAAACAGGAGGATGGAAAAGAGGAACTGCCAGTCACGAGGAAAAGAAAACGAATTGCAGTGGAAGGTGGGTTTGGCTGCAGAAATTGGTTGTGTGTTGGTCATGTTTCCATCCTGCCTTGCCTGAGGAGCAGGCCAGTGCTCTCTTGCTCTCACTCTTTTGTTTGTTGTGTGTCACTAAGAGTAGTCATCTGCTTGGCAAGTTCTGACAAAGCAGTTGAAAGAAGAAGGGAAATCGGTTGTTCTCACTGTCCCCTGTGGACAGGATAAGCAGTCATCAGATCAAAGTGTGGCAAGGAGGAATTTAGATAAGTGATCTGGAAAACCATGTAATGTAAGACTGGCAAAGGAGTCAAGGATATTGCCTTAGGAAGTTGTGAGGTCTGGTTACCAGTCAGGCAAGCATCTGTCAGTAAGTTTGTCAGTAGATCTGATTTTGCTGTAGGACAGTGAGCAGGACCTTTCCAAGTCCCTTCCAGCCTTGTCCTCCATGTATTACTGTTCCTCTTCCCTCTCCTTTGCCACCTGAAATTCTTGTTTAATAGAGGAATCTCTGTTCTGTGGGATTTTTGTGTGTCCTGCATGATCTTAGGAATGCTGACTAGTAGTTTCATCTTTGGTTTATAGTGATAGAAGTAGAACAAATACCAGGACTTTTTGCAGGTGTAGAAAAGTAATGTATGTAAATACTGTCCAGGTAAAAATAAATGGTGATATTCCTTAGGAAATCAATACATTATGCTACTTTGAAAGCAGTGGAGTACCATCTAGAAGTGCTTTAGCCTAGCTGCAAGACAAATTTTTTTGTGTGTGATCACATTTTTGTCTCTTAAATGCAATCCAGAGCACCTGGAATCACTCTCTCTGGAAAAAGGAAAGTTACGTCCATGTCCAGCTTAACTGAGGAGTTGTTTCTTTTTGTCCTTAGGTAACAAGAAGTGTTCCAAGAAACGGTTTCCAAATGACATGATATTCACTGCCATTTCTTCTATGTTTCCTGAATATGGCTTCCCAGATGACATGAAAGAGAGGTAGAAGATCTCCTTAAGTTGCTTATTGCTTTTGATAGGGGCAGTTAAAATTTGTATTTCAAAAAACAGCACTATGCTCTGGCCGGGAAGTAGAGCTCACTTGGCTTCAGGCGGTGTGAGAAGGACAATTTTTGAGTATTACAAACTTTGGTTTAGCTTAAAGATATCTGAACCAGAGTCATAAGGTCTGTAGTCGTACGAAATCCTGTTAAATGTCCCAAAGTAGGTAAGCATACGCATCTGTGGGTGTGTTTGTTGAATAGGTACCGAGAGCTCACTGAGGTGTCGGATCCGAACGTGCTGCCCCCGCAGTGCACTCCCAACATCGACGGGCCATGCGCAAAGTCGGTGCAGCGGGAGCAGTCCCTGCACTCCTTCCACACGCTCTTCTGCCGGCGCTGCTTCAAATATGACTGTTTTCTGCATCGTAAGTGCAGGCTTGCCGGGCACATCCCCTTTCTCTGCATTATTGTCTGTACTTTGTGCTCCTATAGGCCTTGCTTTGGCATCTGTGCTGCTGCTGTGAGAGGGTGGTGGCTTCCTGGAATTTGCAGTGGAGCCTTTACGAGCTGAGAGATGCCCAGAAGCCTTTTATAAAGATAGCTCTGCTAAATTCCTCAAATGGATGGCAAAGCAACCTGTGTCATAGTCCCCTCTTTCTCACCGTTGTTCAGCACACTGTGATGAACATCATTGCAATTTGTGCCAGAAACACTGCTGTGATTAGACTTCACTCTCAGTTTGCAGAAGCTCATCAGGGAAAGGCACGATTGTTACACTTCTGAAGTTGGGACATGCCCATGTGCTGTGTTGCTTCACTGGAGCTTACAGCGTCATCTTAGTTATGTTCCTGCTGTTTGTTCTGCCAAAGTCTTTTGGATGCTGTTTAGCTGTTGGATCTGCTGTGTCTGAAGGCTCTCTTGGAAAGTTACAGGACTCTCTCCACTGAGTTATTTATTAAAAGATCTATTATTAAGATCATGCAGTCTTTTTGTTTCACTCTGAAAGCAGATTATTTTTTTTGTGGCATTTTACTTCCCAGGTATTCCCTCTTTGCTGGTAAGTTCCCATTACTGGTTGAAGCAGAGCTTGGCCAACGTGCCCTCCATCTTGTTATCTGTTCCTAAGATCTCCTCTGTACTCTTGGTGGCTGCATCCTGCTCCCACTTACCTTCATTCTTGTGCTGTCCCTGTCCTTTGTTTTTGTGGTGGAAGATTGTTGCTAGAAGACTCCTGTTGCTAATACTAAAAAAAACTTATTTTTTTCAGCTTTTCATGCTACTCCTAATGTGTACAAACGAAAGAACAGAGAGACCAAGATTGAGCCAGATCCTTGCGGAGCAGACTGTTTCCTCTGGCTGGTATGTTTCTGCACTGTGACTTCTGAAACCACCCCAAGAAGTGGGCCTGGCCAGCTGTGCTCCGTAGAATGGCTGAGGGTCGTCTTCACTCATGTGGAGATTTCTCAGAATCAGTTGTAACTGTCACTGAATCTGGAGAAGCATGAATCCAGATATGAACCTTACTGGAAGCGTATTCATATAACGTTCGAATCAGCTAGCTGAGTTATCAGTGTCCAAAAGGAGCTGCAGGGTGAGGCAAAGCAGGCCAGGAGGATGTTATTGCCAGGGCAGGAGGCAGCAGGCAGCAAAGTGGGCTGGAGGAACAGGGTGAGGGAGCCCGCTCATGCAGGCAGTGATGCTGAAGGAAATGAAGCTGAAATCTGCTGTGCAGCCAGTTATGAGGGCCTTGGAGGCCACGAAGGTGGCCACAGATGACAAATCTGCCTTCTCGTGGTGGCAGCAGGACAGGGCTCCTCCAAAGGCCTTTCTGTATGTCCTGGCTGCATGCCACCTACCTTGTGTTCTGCTCTGCTTGCAGGAAGGAGCGAAGGAGTTTGCTGCACTGCACAATCCCAGGTCCAAGTGCTCAGGCAGGCGCCGCCGGAGGCACCATGTGGTCAGTGCCTCCTGTTCAAATGCCCCAGCTTCTGCGGTTGCTGAGACAAGGGAGGGAGACAGCGACAGAGACACAGGCAATGAGTGGGCTTCTAGTTCCTCGGGTATGGCATCATTAGAGACACAGTTCTCCCATCTAGGGCTCTGACTAGTGACAGTAAGCAGGCACCACTGCACATGGGGCTCTCTGCCCATGTTCAGTGGCTGTGGCCCTCGTGCACTGTGCTTGGGTTATTATCCTTGTTGTCAGGCATAGCAAGTTCTTTGCTGGGGCCTTGTTGACCCAGAGCACCTTGCTTTGCTTTCCACGAGCATAGTGTGGGCAGCAGGCACACTGCTGGATGGTGCCTCTTCTTGCACTTGGCCATACTGTGGTGCTGAGAACCCACCTGTGACTTATTGAGGCCGAGGGCTTGTGTGCAGTCTTGCAAGGTGGTGGCTGCTTCCTCAGTGCTGAGACAAGCGCCGGCTTCCCGTGCCTCATGGGGCAGGGCAGGCTTAGGCCCCTTGGAGCACTGCTGCCCTCAGAAGCACGGATGGCAGAGTTGCATTCTTGCTCATCCTTGGTCCCTAACGTCTGCCTTTCTCACCAGAGGCAAACTCCCGCTGTCAGACTCCTACCAAGCAGAAGCTGAGCCCAACCTCATCTCAGCTGTTTGCAGTGGAGGCACAGCAGGAGCCAGTTGAGTGGACAGGAGCTGAGGAGTCCCTCTTCCGTGTTTTCCATGGGACCTACTTCAACAACTTCTGCTCCATCGCCAGACTGCTGGGAACAAAGACATGCAAACAGGTAGGGCCTGACGTTCTAGTCTGGGCTCTGCACCCAGGGGAGGCTGGCATGGCAGCACCTAACCCAGGGGAAGGAAGGAAGCCTTTGCTGCTGCTCACTTAATTCTTTTTTCTTCTCTGCCTCAAACTGTTTTGGGGAATGTGTTGCATTGACACTTTGGAAGTTCAGTGTTGTTATTTTACAGTACTGCTGCTGTCCAGTGCTGCTAGGTTTCCTCAGACTGTTTTATCCCAGGTCTGGGTATACTGGCAAGTGGATGATCTTGTTTCCCAGGCGAGAAAAGCAAAGATATCCATGAATTGGATGAAAATGGGGGCAGAGCTGCACACTGTGTGTGTGTGCTTACGCTTTCTTCATTTATGCTTAAATAAAGGCAGCTTGAGTGCGTTGAACTTTATTCTTTTATTTCTGTTCTTTTTCTTGGTTGTTTTTTTGTTTTGTTTTGTTTTGTTTTTTGTTTTTTTGGTAGGTCTTTCAGTTTGCAGTGAAAGAGTCACTTATAACAAAACTGCCAACAAATGAATTGATGAATCCATCCCAGAAGAAAAAAAGGAAGCACAGGCGAGTGTTGGACAGCCTTGTTTTGTTCTTAAAACGCAACCAGATCCACTGCTTTTTGTGCCAAAGCATTCCTGGTAATCTGCATCTGGCTCCCATCTGCACACACTTCTCTCCGTCACACAGGGCTGATTGTGCTGCTGGCTGAGAGCTGGCCTCTGCCCTGTCTCTGGTGTTGCCATCCTGGTTGGGCAGCTGTGTGGTTCTATAGTCACAGGCTCAGCCCTGGAGCAGAGGACAGCACAGTGGCTGTCTTGCAGCAAGTGCTGCACTGCTGCAGGAGGTCCAGTACAGTGTCCTAACAGCAGCCTCTGCCTTAGCTCCCTCCCTGGCTTATAACCTACATTCTGTGTGCTGATCCAGCGTGTACGGTATTGTTCTGGCTCTCACATTTGCCTTAAATAACTTCAGCTGTAGCTGAGTCGTTCTCATCTTTCACCTCTTTGTGTCTGGCTAGTAGTTATTAATGCATGAAGCTGCCAGACAGCCTTGCTGGACTCGCTCGTCCCCTGCTGCTGTGCTAGCTGGCAGTGCTGAGCACAGTGCTGACCAGTTGCTCCCAGTGGAGGTTTGTGACTCCCCCACCCCTGACATCTCTGCTTCTCTTCCAGGCTGTGGGCTGCCCACTGCAGGAAGATTCAGCTGAAGAAAGGTAGTGTCTGCTGTGGCTGTGCTTAGACGTTGTTTGTGTGGTGAGGGATGGCTCTCCAGCCCTGGCTTGCACAACAGGATACTGTGTCTTGTTCTCCATCCCAGCAGCTGTAGTGATGTGGGGGTGAGCTGCCCCCACTGCAGAGCCTTCTTGGGGGCTGCCATGGCTCTGCCTCATGCACTGCTACCATGCAAGCATTCTCTGCCAGGCTGTGTGTGTGGTGCAGTCCTTCTCTAGTCAGGAGGGATGAGGTTTCGCATGCAGTCTGTGTGAAGTGGACTGTGCAGGGGTGGATGTGTGTCATGCATTTGTAATTAGAGCTGCGTGTGGATGAATTTGGCTGAGCTGAGTACTGCTGCACTTCCTGCCCTCTGCAGGCAAATCAGGAACCTGCATGTGCTCTGCTCCAAAGCCCTGGGAATGCTTTCTCTCAAGTGTTTCTGCAAAGTACAGCTTCTAATCCTGGCATTTCTCCTATTGTTCTAGATAATTCACCTACCCAGGTGTACAACTACCAGCCCTGTGACCATCCTGAACATCCCTGTGACAGCTCCTGCCCTTGCATTATGACCCAAAATTTCTGTGAGAAGTTCTGCCAGTGCAACCCTGACTGTAAGGAAAACCCTAGGACTGTCACATATGAAAGCAGCTGTTCTCCCGACGCAGACCAGAGGAAGGGTGCAGACCTGGGGCTTAATGAAGGCCTGTTTTATTTCTGCCTTCACTTTTTGGTCCATCTGCAGCAGCTCAATTATCAGTCTGATAAAGTCCAAGGGAAAAGTGTGGTCCATGATGCCCTGTAATTCCCAGCAGCAATGGGAATAGCAATAGAGGGCAATGGGGAGACAGCTCAGACTCCAGGCTTCTCTGTACAGATCTGTTTGTGTTATTAGAGCCATTTGTTTCCAAATCGCATGTAATTAGTCCTGAGATGCAGATCAGTATCTCTTGCTATGAAGCTGGGAAGGACTTTGCACAGGTTTGTGCTCTGCTAGCTGTCAGTAGCAGAGCATATTCTATGAAAAATCCTGTCATGCAAAACTATGGGTTGTGTTTCTGCAGGTCAGAATCGCTTCCCAGGCTGCCGCTGTAAGACCCAGTGCAACACCAAGCAGTGCCCGTGCTACTTGGCCGTGAGGGAATGCGATCCAGACCTCTGTCTGACCTGCGGGGCATCAGAGCACTGGGACTGCAAGGTTGTGTCCTGCAAGAACTGCAGCATCCAGCGCGGTCTCAAAAAGGTATTGATAGTAGAAGCATGGCTCTGGCAAAGGGCTGCCTCAGGGTAGAGTTGATTAACAGATCTCCTGCTACATAGGAGAGGCTGTGAGCCACTCAAAGCTGTCTGAGTGAGAAAAATCAAAAAGAGGAGCAGCTCTGCCCCAGGCTTTCATAGCATTTAGAGCATGGATTACTGATGTGAAAATCAGGAGTTGGGAGATGAATGAGAATGCATGAAAACAAGGGAGTATAAAAAGTAACTCCATAGATAAGTTGAATTTTGCTGGTTAGAACACGAGACTGAAAATAAGAGAAATTCAGTGAGTGTTAAGTACTGTGCAGCTGCAGCTTATTGATGCTATGACATGTAACTGAAGGGAGCTGTGTCACATTACACTGGGGCAATGGATGGATATTGATTTCTCGTTTGCTTCTATGCATTATTTGCTCCTGTGGTATTGGAACCTTGAGGACTGCAGCCTGCACAGCATAGCTGCTCCTGTAAACCATACATGTGCACCTGGGATGTGATAGCTGCACTGCTTGCATGCTGAGGGTTAGTGGGTCTGCCATCTGAAACTGTTTTCTTTTTACCTTGGCTCAAGCATTTGTTGCTGGCACCATCAGATGTTGCTGGCTGGGGAACTTTCATCAAAGAATCTGTGCAGAAGAATGAATTCATCTCTGAATACTGCGGTGAGGTCAGTGTTTGTGCCCTTTCTGGGACTGCTGTGCTGTGTGCTTGGGAGGATGCGCTCTCTGAAAGTGCTCCATTCACCAGCTGATCCAGCAGGGACTGTGTGCCTTGCCCAGTTCAGTCATGGCCATGGGCTCACTCTGACTCAGTTGAATCTTGTACCACTTTGGGACCCTTAGTCTTAGTATCTCTGGGCTCTCCACGAGGTGGTGTGTGCTGGTCCCTTAAAGCCCAGCGATTGCTTCTACTTCAGGATTGCTTCTCCTGAGCCCTGTTGAGCTCCCACCCCTTGGTGGAGGGGCAGGAGGCTTTTTCAGTCCTTTCTGTGCCTGCAGGTATTGAGGCTCTCTCAAGGCATTCTCTTTCTCCAGCTTATTTCACAGGATGAGGCTGACCGGCGAGGAAAGGTCTACGACAAGTACATGTCGAGTTTCCTCTTCAACCTCAACAATGGTAACTTGTGGGGTGCTTCATGGGGTGGTAAAGGCTTGGGCTTCCTGGCAGGGGCTGTTGGGGGTTAGTCTCAGTTCCTGTGTTATGTGAGCAGCAATCTTGTGTTTACAGGACACTGCAGAGTTTTCTTGTTTCTTGTTTCAATAGATTTTGTTGTTGATGCTACTCGCAAAGGAAACAAAATCCGCTTTGCCAACCACTCCGTGAACCCCAATTGCTATGCCAAAGGTGAGCTATCCTCACACAGGCCATTCAAGGTGGAAGAAAAATCTCTGTTCCTACTCAGCTCTGGGAACACAGGAAGTTCACTGGGGTCCCAAGTCACACTGAGTCTGTCACAGCTGCAGAACATCAAAGACATAGGCAAACTCTCCTCATGGCTGCAAATCACATTCCTACAGCTGGGGGCTCTGCTCAGCTCTGCTGCAGCTCTGACCTTGCAGGGAGATCACTGCTAGAGAGCAGGCTAGGATGTTACTCCATCCTGCTGAGCAGCAGTTCTGGAGCCTTGGCTCTGCAGCTGGCAATGGTCGGGCTGAGCTGATGGTGCTCTGTGACCTTTGGACTTGGACTACAGTTGCACATCTCTGATATTGTCTCTCTGGTTGCAGTTGTGATGGTGAATGGAGACCACCGGATAGGAATCTTTGCCAAGAGGGCCATCCAGGCGGGAGAGGAGCTCTTCTTTGATTACCGGTAACACAGGGAGCAGCTGTCTGGGGACTGTGGGACAGGGCTGATCTCACTTTTTGTGTGCACGTTTGCAAGGAGCACAAAGGTTGTTACAGCAGCTGTGGATTTCCTGTTTTATAGGTACAGCCAGGCAGATGCCCTGAAGTATGTTGGCATAGAGAGGGAGACCGATATCATCTGAGCTGTGTGCCAGGCGGTCCCCACACATTTTGCTGCTGCACCTTGTAAGCAATGCCATGTTTGCTTCACGCTGACATGACTGCTGCCCATGCTCCCCTTGTTGTGTGTGTCGCAAGTGCTACTTTCCACCCAGACACCTGGAGAGAGACTCAGGGCAGGAGCATGAGTGGCTGCCATCAGGACAGCAGCTCTGCCCAGCCCCAGGATGGGGCAGGTTCCAGCACCTTGCACTGCTGGTAATCTCCTGGGCTGGAGGGACCAAGCAGCTGGGGCTTGAAGAAGAGCTGTGTTGCAGGACGAGGGACAGTCGACTGTTCTCAGTCTCTTTCCATTTTCTGTCAACTGCTAGAAGAACACGAGTGAGTGAAGTACACTTGAGACCTGGAGGGTACGGCTGAAGGGTGATGGGACTGGCATTCTCCTCCAGCCCCTGTCTGGGACAAGCTCTGGTCTCTGGTGCTACCTTTTGCTGCCTGTTCTGTTGCATTGGCTAGGACAGTGACAGCGTTGGAAGCCATAGAGATGTGTCCACACTCCTGCACGTCCCTAGGTTCCTCAGCTACTATCACTGGGGCTCTGTTTTCCCTCTGCCTCAGCTGGCTGGAGGACAGAGACCACCAGCATGTGGCTCCTTGGGACAGGAAGAGCAGCATTATGGAAAAGTCTCTTTGGGCAGGGAAGCCACTGAGCTGGTTAGAGATGATATTAAAGGAGTGCTGCTGCAAGCACAAGAGGAGCCCAGAGGAAGCATGCACCCAGGAGCATGAGGAAGCCCTTGCCTGCAGCATGCTCTCATGGCAGGCTGTGGATTGGCTGCATGGTTCTTGCCTATCTGCAGCTGCTCTGCTGCCTGGGTCTTCTGGGGTTGGGGCAGCTCTGAGGCTGTGTGGGGAATCCCCTCTTACTTGGCTGTGGCTGCATCCAGCTTGGGAGCCAAGCTTTTGCTTGGAACGTCAGTGCTCCAGGCAGGTGCATCCTGGCCACACAGTACCAAATCTGGTTGTTTCTCCAGCCTTGTGGGAATGGTCCCTATCAGAGAGACGTGGGCTCTTTGAGACATTGCAGACCCTTCAGGAGCCAGCAGAGTGGGTCCTCTCAGGTTGAGAACCTTTCTCATTGCACAAAATTGCTTGAATGTTACAGTGGTGAGGTTTGAGCAGAGCACAGCACTCATACCTGCTGTGTGTGTTGACAGAGGGGAAGCTCTGTGGACGCTTCTGACATTCTGGTGCTGGCTTTGGGGATAAAGGGGGAAATGTTCTTTGGCAAAGTGAGGTTTGGCATTAGCACCCCGTGCAAAAAGAGAAAGAAAAAAGCACTTTAAATTAAGCCTTCTCAGCCAGGCAGCTGGGCCCCGTGCGCCGCCCAGGGTGCTCTCAGGCTGAGGGACCACAGACCTCCCCCACCACTGCTGTCCTTCAGCAGTGCCTTTGCAGGGACATCTCTTCAGGCCTGGGACTGGGCAGCTTGGAAGAATGGATGGCTGCGTGGCTGGAGGGGTGGCTGGCTGGCTCTTCCCTGAAGAAGGGGCTGGGCTTGAAGGATGGGGCTGTCCTGCAGGAGCCACGTATGCCACCAGCTGGCCTGGTGCCAGGTGCTGGACACTGCTGGACTCCTGTGCCAGCCTGGAGCAGTGCTGCAGGATGGTGTTTGCCCAGGATTGGGCCCGTTGCCCTGCTGCTCTTGGAAGTGTGAGGCTCCCACATGGGGCATGGCCCCATCCCAGTAGCACATCTCCCAGTGCAGAGAGCATCCTGGGTCTGCGCCAGGAGCTGAGCCCTCCCCAGCACAGGTGTGGTCCTGCCCTGCCTGCTCTCAGTCTTGTCCTGGGGGTTTGGGTCTGTGTGAAGCAGCACTTGTACCCCAGTCCCACTCCTTTGCCCTCTGCCCCTCTCCTGCCTCCGTCCCACAGCTCATCCCAGTCCCACAGTCCACTCAGTGTCCTCTGCCACCTTGGCCGTATCTGCACTATGCCAGGCTTGTATCTGTGGTTTGTTGACAGTGAATTATAATGCACTTTAAAACTTATGTGGATTCTAGCCTTTGTCATAATAAAGCGATAACGAACGTCCCCCTGGGGCTCGCTGCTCTCTGTTACCCAAGGCACCTCTTGCCCACTGACCTCTTCTGGGGCAGCAGGAATCCTCCCCTCAGGCATGGACAGGTCGAGTAGTGCCCCTGCTGCTGGGCTGGGGAGGAGGAGTGGGGTGTGACGGAGCCTGGGGCGCTGAGCAGTGCAGGGGCAGTGGGGCAGCTCTTATCCTGGGCCCAGGCTGCCAACAGAAGGCTACAAGGTGGCAAACGCCGTCATTCTGCCTTTATTGGAGTATCTTCACATCTCATTCAACAAAACAGGTTTTTAAAAAATAAAGTGCCCAGTGGAGCTAGGCCTTTGGGTAGATAAATGCGTTTCTATAACATTGTCTGACCACAGTACAGCGCGTGAACAGAGAGTTCCCTGGGCTGGCGGTAATGCAGGACGAGCACTTCTTACAGAGAAGTAGCAAACTACAGACCACTGACCACGACACTTGGAATATAATACCCGACGTGAAGTTCCATTTTGTTTTTTATACAAACTGATAGAATAAAAAAATTAGAGTGTAGTAGAATATTCAGCAACAAAAATGGTAGAAAGGATCCGTACCTGATTGTATGAAAGCAGCATTTCAGCAAAGTGCAGTGGCATCATGCACGGCACGGGCAGGTATTGCTGGGCACCCCGGCTGCGCCGTGGCGGTATTGCGTGGTTCCTTCGTGGCTCTTGCTAAGCGAGTAAAGCAGCAGGGAATTCAGCGCGAGGGGGCTGGGGGCAGCTCAGGCACTCCCCCCGTGGGTGTGGGACTGCCAGGCACGAGGTCCCTGTGGAAGGGCAGCGGGGGGCAGCTGCCTGCCTGCGGCAGAGGGGCCACAGTGGGGCCGAGGATGCCGGTGGCCGCACTCCAGGCGCAGGTGGGAGCGGGCAGCTTGGCGGTGCTGGCAGTTCAGATGTGCTCGGCCCTTTGGTCCCGCGATGCTTGCTCGTCTCCAGGCAGCCCCCGTGGCCGCGGGGCGCTGCGAGCCCATTCCACCCCCCGGTCTCCCACTAGTCCCCTTTTGGCTCCTCCAGGATCTGGGGCAGGTTCTGGTCTTTGCGCACGGACAGCGGTTTGACGGCGCTGCTGTAGTCCTGGATGGCCTTGGGCTCATTGGTGTGGTAGGAGCCCTTGTAGCGGTGGTAGTAGAAGTAGAGCAGCACCAGCAAGCCCCCAAGCAGCAGGAGCAGGAATGTCACAACTGCGGGGAAGAGAACAGAGAGGGATTTGGGAAGAAGATGGGGGACAACGCATGGCACAGCTCAGGGGGCCAGCTGGGCATCTCACTTACATCCGATGATGATCCCAACCCAGCCATCGTCATGCACATGGGGGAACTCTGCAGGGATAAAGTGAAACCTGTGATGAGGCTGTGGGGTTTGTGCTGGAGCATCACTTCAGCCTCAGCGAGCAGCATCCCTACCTGTGCCCATGTACCACGGGTCCATCTCGGGCGGGATGAGGATGGTGGTGAGGGGCAGCATGGAGGCACAGCTGGACTCCACCACCTCCCCCTGCACACTGTAGGGCCGCACAATGCTGGTGGGGCGGAAGATGGCTTTGAGGGGGACAATGCTGTTAAACTTCACCCCCGAGAGGCAGCCTGAGAATCCGGGTGTGTTGTAGCGCTGGATCTCGGGGTCGATCACACCGGTCTCTGTGGGGACACAAAAGGAAATAGCTTATCCCTGCTGAGGGCTGTGCTGGGCAGAGGGGTGCTGGTGGTGGGACCCAGCTCACCCATCACACGCCCCAGGTACAAGTTCTTGGGTGAGTCCAACTTGCTATCCACAAACAGGGAGAACTGCTGTTCCATGACGGGCAGATAATCCACCTAAGGGGCAAACACTCAGCATCAGTCCCCAATCTTTCTGCACTTCCCACCACCTTGGGTTGCCCCAGTCCCATACCTGTGTGTACAGGGTGCGGTGCCAGCGGGTGATGTTGACGTGGTGGGGTCTCCCATCTGTCACTGGCTTGGTGGTGAGGGCAAAGATGTAGGGGCTGGTGCCCAGCTGGTAGCGCAGCTGCAGGCTCCCTGCGAGCAGAGCGAGTGAAGGCTGCAGGGTTGGTCCTCAGCACAGGGGTGGAGGAGCCCCCTGTGCCCTCACCATCATCCTTGATGAGAACGGCCATGTAGTCCTTCACAAAGGAGCTGACGTAGAGCAGCACAGCAGGAGCCGAGGTGGTGCTGAAGCTGAAGCTGACCTCCTCATTAGTGAGGTTGTAGCCGGGCAGGGGCTGCCAGGGGCTGCTGACTATGCTGGCAAACTCACGGGCAGCATACAGCGACATGGGCAGGATGTTGTACCGCACCCAGGCACCTTCCTCGAAGTACCCACCGATGTCTGCAGGGCACCCACAGGGTGATGGAAGCTCCTCTCCCGTGGAGGCTTCCCCCCGCTGTGCCCGCAGCACCAAACTGCTCACCATAGTTGCAGAAGGGCCCATCAAAGGCAGAGATGCTGCAGTTGCAGCTGTAGTGGCTGTAGCGCTCGACACAGAGCCCGCTGTTCTGGCAGGGCACTGGCGGGTCCTGGCAGTGGCCGGTGCAGTTCACCTGCACGCCCTCTGTCTCGTTGGCCTTGCCCTCCAGGTTGAGCGTTACGCCGTTCATCCGCAGCGCCCGCAGACACCCCAGGAATGGACGCATCCTGTGCTCCGCCGAGCCTGCGGTGGGACCAGGACTGAGCAGCTGCGTGCTGCGGGGACACGGGGTCACGGGGCATGGCAGGGGCTCTCACCAACATAGAGGGGTCTGTCGAACTCCAGGCGGACGAAACTCTGTGGCGGGGCCGGCCGCACCACCCAGGGCAGCCTGTCCACCCGCAGCCGCGCCAGCTTCACATTGAGCTCTGCCTTCACCTGGTGCCACTCGTCATCATTCCAGGGCACTGCTGAGCGAACCGTCAGGTTCTCGTGCCCGTTTCCGATGTCGTAGGCAAACACCACATCCCTGGTGGCTGTGGGGACGCAGTGTCAGCAGCACTGTACCCTGCTGCCCTCTGCGCCCCACACCCCATCCGTACTGTTAAGCTCCACGCGGATGTAGTTTTGTGTGCCAGGGTTTTCCAGGAAGACGCCAGATGGGGCGGTGGTCTTGAAATAGAAAGAGATGTCGAGGCTGTGGTTGGCTCGGAAGGTGGGGAAGAGCAGGGCAGCACCTTTGTTGAAGGAGACGGTGTTCCAGGTGTTTCCTGTGAGGAGCAAGACAGGGTGAGGGGTGGGTATGGACCCAAATTGGCACGGACCCTAACATAGCTCTGGTCACTCACGGTCTCCATAGCACCGCAGGGGGCCCAGCAGGAACTGTG
Source organism: Perdix hodgsoniae (assembly GCA_035772895.1). Taxonomy (NCBI): domain Eukaryota; kingdom Metazoa; phylum Chordata; class Aves; order Galliformes; family Phasianidae; genus Perdix; species Perdix hodgsoniae. The sequence goes on from JAPSGF010000083.1 coordinate 782,350, forward strand.
CTTCGGATCCAGAGCGGTTGGTGTCTCCCACCACCACCTGTGTGACGGGTAGGTGGTCCACAAAGGTCAGCAGGCCTTTGTCCGTCCTCCTGCAAATGGATCGTGCATCAGAGGTGCCATACAGAGGTCCTGGACCCCTGACCCATGCCCTCCCTGTGCCCACAGCCCCTGCCTGGCACTCACCACAGTGCATGGTTGGCATCACAGTTGCAGAAGTACTCGGGATCAGCACAGTTCTTGTCCAGCCCGCAGGCGCAGCGCTGGATGCCCGGCCGTGAGCCGCCCCAGTAGTAGTGCCGCTCGTTGTTTCGGCCCATCCAGAAGCTGTAGGGCAGCCCGGCTGGAGGTACAGGGGTGGGTTGAGGACACAGCCCTGTGGCACAGCCCCACGGCGTGGCCCCACTCCCTCCTGGTGCTCACAGGGGGTGTTGAGCAGGCGAGAGCTGTAGCAGTGGAACTCAATCCGTTGCTCGCAGTATTCAGAGGCATTGGCCAGTGCTGAGACCTCAGCCCAGGAGGCATTCCAGTACTCCACTTCGCCCAGGTAGGGCTGGTCCACGCTGGAGCCCGTCACTCGCGTGGCATAGTGCCGATTGTGCCGGATGATGGTCCATGCCCGGTCCTCTGCAAAGTAGAGCTGTTAGGAGGTTCCCCCGTTCCCTCCATTGTGCTCCAGATCCAGGCACATGGAAGGGTCCGGTCCCTGAAGGCAGCCCCACGCCTCCCCCCGCCCCACTGCGCGCACCTCGGATGTCACAGTACACTGTGAAGGGCTTCAGTGGTCCACTGCCATCCGGGTCGATAGTGTAGTTCCCTGAGGTCTTCCCGCTGACCCGGTATGCATCACAGGATTCTTTATAAAGGGCTGGGAGAGGGGAATGAGGGGGATGAAGGTGGTACCATGGTAGTAGGGAGAGCCACAGTGCCGCCCTGGCCCACGCTCACATTTGTGGCAGGTCTCTCCCTTGTAGCCCGTCAGGTCGCAGATGCACATGAAGTCATCCCAGGACTGCACGCAGCGGCTGTCATGCTCGCACAGGTTGGGGGTGCACCTGAGGGCACAGGGGGTGAGTCCCGGCCCTGTCTGCAGCTCCCCCCTGCTGCCCGATCCATACCTGTCCGTTATGCCACAGACATTAAAGAAGACGTCGGCGTACTTCCCCAGGCGGTGCTGCACCAGCATCTCCAGGTCCACGGGCTGCATGTCCACACTCAGCATCTGCAGGCAGCCGTGGAACGCCGTCTGGTTGGAGCGGCAGCCAGTGAGAGACGCGGGCTTGGGGCAGCCTGCAGGATGCAGGGCGTTAGCAGGGCCTGGCACTGTATGTCCCCACAGTGCGCCCACCCCACACCCACCTCCAAAAAAGTACTGGCTGCCGGTGCGGAGCTGGAAGGGATGAGCCACACGAAACTCAGCACCATCATCATCATCAATGGTAACCACGGCTGAGCCCTCCCGTGCCACCAGCTGCACCGAGTGCCAGAAGCCATCGTTCAGGCGATGTCCTGCGTGGAGAGAGCTGAGCGCTCAGGGGGGCACAGGCATTGAACTGGCCCCCAGCCCCTAGGCAGCCCCCAGCCCACCTGCAGCGAACTCGAGCTTCTTCTTGCCAGGCTGGGCAATGGAGACGTTGACCTGGCCCTCACTCAGCACCATCTCCAGTGAGCCCAGGCGGTCAGCAAAGCTAGTGTAGAGCAGCAGCCCCGCTGTATCCCAGGAGCGGAAGCGAAAGCTGACAGCCAGACGGTTCCTGCGGGGGATGCCTGGCACCTGCACGTAGTTGTTGATGCCGGCAAAGGTGATGGGGGTGTTCACCTGGTCCTGGCAGTAGTGGCCCACGCTGCCCTGAGGGTGCATAGGAGGCGGTGAAGAGTGAGATGCTCACACAGCAGGGAGACCCCCCCGCCATGGCCCCAGTGGCCACCGCTCGATTTTGTTGCCTGGTGCTGCTGAATGGATGCCCTGGGCCAGAGGTGACCTCGCGCAGTCGATGCGGAACCGTTTGGCTGAGTGCAGCAGCCGCCAGCATCACATCACCCCAGTGGAAGGGAAATACAGCCCTGGGAAAGTGTCACCCACAGCAGGGACAAGGCTCTAGGGAAGGGGTCACTCTGTGACAGGGACCCCCAGGGAAGGGGATGGGACCCCAGCCCCTGGTGGGGGCTGTGGAGTCAGACCTCGAAGCGGATGTTGGATCTCCGGTGCCGGGCCAGGTCAGCGATGTTGACCCCATTGAAGATTATGTTCTCCACACAGCCACGGAAGTTTTGCCGGTAGGTGAGGTGCTGCTTGTCCTGGTCGATCACCCCTCCAAAGAAGATCTGGGAGGTAGAGCGGGGGGCTCAGCCTCACGCTGACACAGCACGGAGCCGGCAGCCTGGCGGATCCCTGCTTGCACGCCCACCTCAGTTTCAAGGTCGAGGTGGTCAAAGGTGCCATGGCAGCGGAAGCGCTTCACTTCTCCATCCAGCGTCAGGTTGACGTGGTGGCCGTAGCGCTCGATGTGCAGCGAGTGCCAGTGCTGGTCATCCAGGAGGCTGCCCACCACCACCGTCGTGTGGCCCTCGGCGGCGTGCAGTGGACTGCTGCCTGGGGAGGGTGCACAGTCACTGTATTCCTGCCTCAGCCCCACCTCTTGTTCCCACCAGCCCTGGCTCACCTAAGCTGATGTGCAGGAGGAGCTGGGCTTGTTTGAGCTCCACTGTGATGTAGTCGCCTTGCGAGCCCTCCCCATGCATCAGCACACCGTCCTGCTCCACTGTCTTGAAGTTGAAGGAGATATCATCTTCCATGGTGCTGATCTTCTTGGCTCGGAAGCGGTAGGAGATTGCATCATCCCCATCGAAGTAGAGCACATGGGATCCTGAGAGTGAGGCAGAGCCGTGTCATTGCCCTGCAGCACTGGGCACCCCGACACTGGGGAGCACATAGGTCTGACTGTCCCGACCATCGAGGCAGGTTTATATCATCTCTAATGAATGCTGGAAAAGTGTATTAGCGTGTGCCAGAGCCAGACTGCAGCTCTGGCATCTGCACAGAAGCTGGCCCAGTGCCATGCAGCTATGGGGCTGAGTCCATCCCCATGCGGGAACCCCTGGGTCGGTACTCACGGTAGGGGCAGCCATAGAGGCCCAGGCGCAGCCCAATCTTGCCTCGTGGGTTCCAGGCCACTGGGATGATGCGGATGTAGCGGGCGAGGATGGGGTAGTGCAGGTCATGCCTCACCACCCCACTCTCATTCACATTTCCAAAGAAAGTCTGGTGGTAAAGGGACAGCTCAGCCTGGAGCAACAACTGCCTGCACCCCCCCAGACTCCCACCCCTCAGGGAGCTGGGCAGTGCTTACCCAGTTGCTGCCCTGCTGGAAGAAGGGTTTCCAGCTGGTGGGGTGGTCCCCGTAGAGCACAATGTAGCGTGTCAGCCAGTCATACGTGTTGAAGGTCCCCTGTGTGGCCACTGCGTTGATTCTGTGCTTCTGCATCAGGTCGATCTGCAGCCAGGGCTGCTTATCACGGGGGTCGGGGGACCACCCACTGGTGCCTATGGGAAGCGGGAGGGGGGTGGGGAGGTCTCAGCGGGAACCCGCAGCCCCAACACTCCCAGCCCTGTACCCGCGGGGGGAGCTCCCTGCACACCAGGGGGATGCTGAGGGGCAAACGTTGTGCGGGGACATTCCCATAGCCCCAGCACCCCGTGAATTTTGCCCCCACGTGCTGTTCCCGTCCCCGTGGTGGGAGCGCTCACTGTGCAGCCGGGCGAAGCTTGCCGAGTAGAAGATGTTGTATCGGGAAGAGGCGCCGATGGACGAGGAGTAGAGGGATCCAACCAATTCATCGTAACACGGCCCTGCGGGGAACGGAGCACTGGGTGCGGCGTCCCAACCCCCGCAGCACCGCACACGGACAGCCGCATGGGAGGTGGATGCGTGGGGGGGGCAGTTCCCCACGCTGCGCAATGGGAGGCGGGGGTGACGGAGGAGCGGTGACGGACGGTGGCGGATCCGCGGGGCGATGAACGCAGCCCCGCGCTGCCCGCAGCCGCCGAGCCCCGCACCGTGACCCAGCGCTTCTGCGTTGCCGAGCCGCGCCGAGAACCGGGGGCGGTGCTGCCGTCGGCCCCTCCCGCTGTCCCCGCTTTTGGGGACGGGTCTGCAGGCAGCGCTCAGCGCCCCCGGCCGGGGGTCCGCGCCTTCCTCTGCGCTCCCACTGCGGCGGGAGCTGACGCACCGCAGCCTCCGCAGTGCTGTGGGAGCTGAGGAACCGCCGCCCGCCCCGCCTCGACCCCCCGGCCCGAGGCGGCTGCCGGGCCCGGAGCCCCCGGGTGGGGCGGGGGCAGAAAGCCGCAGATCTTCAGAGAAGGCGGCGTCCGCAGAGGAGGATGCGGTGGGGTCGGGGTCCCCGAGCCCACCGCACGGCTGTGCCGGGCCAGGCCGACCCCGGGGCGCCGTCCCGGAGGAGCCCCGGAGCTGCAGCCGCTGTTCCCCGTGGGTTCAACGGCAGCCGCTCCGAGCCCACCACCCGCACAGCTCCACCCTCAGCCGTCACCCCCGCGCGCCTCCATCGCCCCGCACCTCCCTCACCGCTGCCCCCGGCCCCGCCGAGCTGCAGGCGTTGGGCCTCGGCCCCCCCGCCCTCCCTGCCGCAGCCGCGCGGCGCTGTCCGTGGTCTCGGCGGAGGCGCACGGAGCTGCGCCCTCCCGGCCCGGGACGCTCGGGATGCGGGGCGAGGAAGGACGGGATGTGAAGCACGGGGGGGCGATGCCCGGCGCATCACAGGGCTCCCGGTGCAGGGTCACGGAAGACTGCGGGCGGGGCCCTGCACGGGCGCGGGGGCTGCGGCTGGGCGGCCCCGGGCGGGGCGCTGGGGGGACGCCGGGACGCCCGTAGCCGGGGGTGACCTTGGGAAAAGCGCGGAGCGGGGCGCCAGGGGATGACCGAGAGAACTGGGGAAGCGGGCTGGAGGGGGATGCTCGAGGGGAGGGGGAGGTCGGGGGGTGCCGGGCAACGCGGCTCCGTCCGCAGTGCGGAGCGGCGGCTCCCGGGACCGCGGCCCCACTTACGTGCGAGGCAGCCGGGGCCGGGCCCGAGGAGAGCGGCGCAAGCGGCGAGCAGGAACCCGAGGAGGCGGCGAACGCCCATCGCTGGAGCGCCCCGAGCGCCCTCGGCGCCGCCGCTCCCGGTGCTGCAGCCGCGCGGCGGAGCGGGAACGGCGGCTCCGCCCACGGGGCGGTGGCGGCGGGGCGGCCCCGGGACGGGCGGCGCTGGGGCAAAGCGCAGAGCCCCCCCAGCACCCCGCCTGCCGCCCCGCAGCCCTCGAGCGGCCTCGGGGCGCCCGTCCCGATCCCCGCCGGCACCCACGGGGCAACCCCGTCCCCGCGTGGCACCCAAAGCGCACGGCCGACAGGAGTGGAGCGGGGGCGCGTGGGGGGAGAGCGCCGTGCGGGGAGCGCACTGACAGGGGGCGCACGGGGAGTGACGCACGAGGCGGGTGCTGAGTGGGGCATCGCGCAGGGTGAGCAGCGCCTGTGGCTCGTGGTGCAGCCCCCCCAGACGTGACCCAGCACCCGGTGCCCACAGCTGCAGCAGGGAAGGATTTAAGTGGTGTCTGCCAGCCCTCCTGCAGCAGATGTGGTGATGATTTGTAATCAAGCAGCAGATTAAGGCCTGCGGGTTGAGGGGTCGCCTGTCTTTCCCAGTGGCGCAGAAGAGCAGGATTTAGCCTGCGACTGTTCCCAAACATCCCCAGACACCCACAGAGGGGACGGGGGAGGGGGCTGGCAGCTGTGTGCCCTACATACGCCACCTGCCCCACAGCCCATGTGGTGCCTGTGAGGATCCAGCCCTGAGGGATGGGGATGTTCTGGGGGCTGCTGGGACCAAGCAGGGTCCTGGTGCCCAGCAAGAACCCAGCACTCCACTGGGCAATGCTGCTGTCACCTGCAGTGGTGCTGGGGCTGCTTCCTGTGCAGGAGCTGAGCTGAGGCCAGAGCAGGTGGTGAAAGAGGGAACAGAAAGACCCAGGTGCAGAGGGGCTGTGGGGAGAGCTGGTGGCATGTGCTGGTGCCGAGAGCTGGAGTCACGTCCCTGGGGCTGTGGATGCAGTTGATGCAGTGCCCAGGGATGCAGTTGAGGGCCCTCCCTGCTCCCAGATCCCCTCAGTGTTGGTGGGTCCAAACAGGCTGCGTCCTGATGTTTGTCCTAGGGCTGTGTCCCTTCCTTTCCCCCAGCAGAGCGGCACCCCCAGAGCAGGCACAGAGCAAAGGTCCGGAGCATGTCTGTGCCTCAGTAAGGGCAGGGAGGGGAGAATCCTGCAGATGCCCAGCCTGCAGCAGCTCCATGGCCCCAGGGCACCAGCAGAGAGCTCCTGGGGCCAGCAGGGAGTCTGCACAGAGCTGGGATAAGCCATGGAAAGATGGCTGTTGCTGGGAGAAAGGGGGATTGAGGGATTATTGCTACAAGAGGCAAAAAGCCTGCTAGAGCCTGAAATCAATTTGCTCCCTGCTGGGGAGAGCAAAATGGGTCCTCTTTCCTGCAGATCCTGATCTGGCCCATAAGGAGGGGCTGGGAATGGTGTTGTCAACAACCAGCAAACCGCCTGCCCAGCACTGATGGAGCACAGGGGCACAGGAGCAGAGCAAAGTGTGGGACTCTGTGGGCAAGGGGGATACCGCGCATCAGCAGGGTCCCTGGTTCCTACAACTGCCATTTCCCATCAGGGCAAGCAATGCCCAAGCTGGACACGGCTCTGCTTGCTGCTCTGTGACAGTGCCAGCCCACAGCAGTCCCGCACTCTCTTTGGCATTGCTTCCCTCTGGCTCTCACACAGCCTTCTGCATGCAGCCTGTGCTGCACAATGGGAGACACCAGCAGCAGCCCTGTTGGACTGGGAACTCCTGTGAGTGCTGGGTGTCCTCAGCCTATGTCTCCTCCCTGTGCCCGGGTGTCATCCCCCAGCCCTGCAGCACCAGAGCTAAGCAGAGCACAGTTATTTCTGTACCTCAGCATGCAGACAGTAGCCACGAAGTAAAGATGCAGGATGCAGCTCCAGAGCGGGGTCATGGCTGCTTCTCCTTCCCCCCCGGGGCTGGGCTTGTACTCTCAGCACATCTCTCAGTATCGGGTGCGGCACGCGGTCAAACCACAGGTTGCAGAGCTCAAAGACACCGACGGTTCTGGAGGCTCTGAGTGAGGAGGGCAGAGGTCCTGCTGTGCAATGGAGGAGGTGAGGGGCTGCGGTGAGAGGAGTTCACCGGTGGGCACATCACTCTCTGGCTCTTGCTTTTGCTTTTAAATTTTCTCTTGTGTGCCTTGTGGGCTGAGGGGGCTGTAAGGGACAAGCAGGGCAGTACTTGGTGCTCCAAGTCCCCAGGCCTGGAGCAGGGAAGGAGCTGGGGAGCTGCTGGGGGCAGATTCTGCCTGAAATCAGAGTCAAACCCAGGATGCGCGAGTGGGCATTTGGATGCACTGGGAAGGTCCCTTTGCACCCACAGCACCTGGGGCCACTGGCAGCAAGACTGGGGATGGCTGCACGGGGTCACCTGCAAGGGGACACTGGACTGCGAGTCGAGTGTGAGCCCCTGGGGACGACTCGGAGCGGCACCCTGAGGTCAGAGCTGGTTTGTGGACGTGGGATCCGATCAGAGACATTGGGGCTGGAGTGACGTTGCTCCACTAGCACTGTGCTGCAGCAGGGAGTGCGGGAAGGTCTTGGTTGCTCTCACAATGACTGAGCGAGGTGAATCTGCCACTGCTCCGAGTGGGTGTGAGATGGAAACTGAGCCACCCTCAGGACTCCCCACAGCGGGGCTGTTTGGTGGGGCTGGGCGGGGGCTGCACACTGCAGTGGAGCAGCGGGCACCCCTGGTTAGAGCATCTCTTCCAGTGAGACAAATGGTGGGGGGTGCTCAGCCTGGAGAGAGTAGCCTATGGAGACCATGGAGCAGCCCTGCAGTGACTGCAGAGGGCTCACTGGAAAGGAGAGTGACTTTTTACACGGTCTGATAGTGATAGGACAAGAGAGAATGGTTTAAAACTAAAAGAGAGTGAGGGCAGTGGGGCTGGAGGGGCTGTAAGGTCCCTTCCAAATCAGTTTGGCTGTGATTCCATGATCCCTTGATCCTGATCCCTCCGTGCAGGCAAACCCCACCCCCACAGTGATAACGGCCACCACCGACTTCTACACCTGGGAGTACAGTGTCTCATGGGACGACGGCACGCTGCCTGAGCTGTGTGAGAAGCAGGCAGTGCAGGGCTTTGCCCGCACCTACCAGCCAGCCATCTACCTGCTGCTCTCGCTGCTGGGCACGGTGGGCAATGGGCTGGTGCTGCTCACGCACACCCGCTACCGCCAGGCACGCAGCATCACCGACGTCTGCCTGCTGCACCTGGCCCTATCTGACCTCCTCCTGCTGCTGACGCTGCCCTTTGCTGTCACTGTGACGCTGCAGGGCTGGTCCCCAGACACAGCCGCCTGCAAGGTGCTGCAAGGTGTTTATGCCCTCAACTTCTACAGCGGCTTCCTCTTCCTCACCTGCATCAGCATGGACCGCTACGTGGCCATTGTGCGGGTGCCAGCCGCGTGCCGTCTGCGCCCACGGGCTCGTCGCCACGGCTGGCTGACGGTGGGCCTGGCCTGGCTGCTGGCTGCGCTGCTGGCACTGCCGCAGTTCGTCTACGGCAAAGCAGAACGGCACCAGGACCTCCACATTTGCCGTGTTGTGTTCCCCCCGGCAGTGTCACGGGCAGCACGGGGAGCCACCAATCTCGCGCAGGTTGTGCTGGGCTTTGCCGTGCCCTTTGTGGTGATGGCAGGCTGCTACGCGGCTGTGGCCCGGACGCTGCTGGCGGCTCGTGGCGCTCAGCCCCACCGGGCGCTGAGGGTGCTGCTGGCCCTCGTGCTGGTGTTTGTGGCCCTGCAGCTGCCCTACAGCTTGATGGTGCTGCTGGACACAGCCGAGCTGCTGAGCAGCTGGGAGCTGAGCTGTGCCCAGAGTCGCCGCAAGGACCTGGCGCTGCTGGTCACCAGTGGGCTGGCATCCCTGCGCTGCTGCCTCAACCCACTGCTCTATGCCTTCCTGGGCCAGCGCTTCCGCCGTGAGCTGTGGCTGCTGGCCAGCGATGCCGGCTGTGTGGGGAACATCGACTCACGCTGCCCCGGCTGCCCCAGTCCTCGTCAGCGCTCATCACTCTCCACCTGCCAAGATGTGGCATAGGAATGTAGTGCCGTGCCCAGGGAAGGTGCCAGTGCCCGTGGGACTCAGAACCCCCCCCAGGGAAAGCCTGAACGGCCCCAGGAGTTCCCTGGAGCTACTGATGGGGCAGGACAGACAGACTGTGTCCTGGGCAGATGGAGACAACACCTTGCGTGCAGAGCCCAATGCCAACATCGGGGAAACGTCCCCAGCTGCAGGGGGACCATGCAATGCCACACGTGGCTGGGGGGGCGCATGCCACGAGGGCACCGTGCAGTGCCATGCATGCCCCAGTAGGACCGTGCATTGCCGTGTGTGTGTGAGTGGGGCTGCGCAACGCCACAGGGCAGCGCCTTCCACCTTCGTTTCCACCCTTGCAATAAACCCTGCTCGAACTGCGCTATGTGAGGCCACATCCCTGCGCGGCCGGGGACTCTCCGGGGTGGAGGAGCAGAAGCTGCCGTGGGTATAGAGGCCGACATCGGGCAGGCGGCAGGAAGCCGGGGAAGCGCCCCAGCAGTGTCTGGTGGATGCCTGCAGGAGGCAGCAGAACCCAGCGTGTCCCGTCCTGCCCGTGTGTCCGACGCTGCAGTGCCTGACCGCGTCTGCCCGAGCCGGGGGCACCCGGGGGGTTGGGACCCTCAGTCGCGGGCTGTGAACGGCCTAGCCGCACTCCAGCAGGAGCGGTGGATGTCACAGCCTCCACCATCGCCAGCAGGGCTGAGGCGGTGGCAGAGCCCACAGACCCACACCGGGGCTGCAGGGGTCGGAAAACCCCCTGGGGCCAGCAGTGTGATCCTCGGGAAAATCCTGCTCTGGCCCAGGCTGGAAACTCCCCCCAGGGAGATGGGCGAGAGGGGTTTTCCTCTCCCTTCCTCTCCTCTCATTTCCATGAGATTTGGCCCCAGCACGTCCATCCCGGTGGCTCCAAACGTTTCACACAAGGTTGGTGCTCCAGTTACCCTCGGCCTCCCACTGGGGCTGAGCAATGCCAGCACAGAGCCGAGCGGCACGGAGCGCCCAGAGCAGCAGCTCCAGGGACTGCAGGAGCAGTTCAAGCTTCCCTGAGGGGGGGTGGTTCTGAGCCCCACTGACTCTTACACCCAGGGTTTCTGTGTGTGGGGTGATGCCTCCCCATCTCCGGGTTTGGAGACCTCTCCCCGCTCACCCACACGCTCTGGGATCAGCCCAGTTCATACTGGGAACCGTAGACCCTTCGCCTACTTCTGGGCAGGAAACGCAATTACCGCTGACTCAGCACCGCAGGGCCCCCATCCCCTCGCAGCCCCCATTCTGCTGCACCGACCCCGTGCTCCGCGCACTCCCAGCTCCCTGCCCAGCTTCGGGCAGCCCCACGGCCGCGCCGTATCTCCCCGCACGGCGAGCACCACGCCGGTCCCGCAGCTGCTGCTCTGCCCCCGCAGAAGCGGCCCCGCAGCCACCCCGCTCCCTCCCCGCGGCCCCTCGGGGCTGGCGGTGCGTGGGAGGCGAGCTGGCGGCTCCTGCCTGCACGGCCCGGTCCCAGCGGCTCCCGGAGAGCCGGGCGGATGGTTTAACCCTTCCAGGGCTGCAGCAGCCACGTTCGCTGCCGCGCCGAGGTGACGGCGCTGGCAGGACGGGCTGAGACTCCGCGCCCGCGGTGCAACCGCGGCTGTGAGAGCACCAAACGTGCCCGTGACACCGAGGGGTGAAAGGGCCGCGCCGGTGGAAGTGGGGCGGGATGGGGGGGGGTCACTCCGTGCACCGTGGGAGCCGCGCCCTGCACGCGGCACCGGCATTCCGGGCCGAGGCTGCGGCGCCCTGACGGGGCGGGACGCGGTGCCACGCTCCGCTTCGGTGCCGCTGCCGGCTCCGCTGCGTGACGCCACGCGCCCCGCGGTTCCCCGCCCGGCGCAAAGCGCCGCTTTGCCAAAGCCGGACGCCGCAGCCCCGGCGCAGAGCGGTACCGACGGCCGCCCTCGCCCACCGCGCGGTCCCGGTGCCGACCGCCGCCCCGTTCGGCCGCGCGCCCCCGTCCGGCGGATGACGCAAACGGCGGCCCCGTCGTACCGGGAGCCTCGCTCCGCCCCGGGCCGCGCGCGGCGATTGGCGGACGTCGGTGACGCGGCGGGACCGGCCCGCCCGGGGCGGCGGCGGCGGCGGCGGCGGCGGCCGGAGCGCGACGCGGGAAGGGAGCCGGGCCCGGCGGGGCGATGCCGTTCCCCGGCGGGCTCTGGTGGCTGCTGTGCTGCCGGCAGGGCTTCACGCTGCTGCGGCGGGACTACGGCGAGGCGGAGCGGGAGGCGGACGGCGAGGCCGAGGAGGAGGCGTCCTTCGAGCTCCGCGCCCAGGGAGACCGGGTGGGTCCGAACGGCAGCGGACGCCCGCGGTCTCGGCGCGCGGTTCGGTTCGGCCCGAGGCCGCCGCACACCGCGCTGCTTCGTGCTGCGCCCGCCCCGCTCCCGCTGCGCGACCCCGGTCCGCGGTTCGGCGGGGCCCGGCCGCCCGTGCCGAGGGGGTTCGGAGCCGGGCCCGGCGGCGGGGGCGCCGCGAGCGCATCCGGCGGTTCCCGGCAGCGGCCGCCCGCCCCGCTCCTTGCCGCCGCCCGCCCGGGCTCGTCCTGCTCTCGCTCGGGGCGCGCCGGGGCCCGCGGGCCGGGCTGCCCTTGGCGCGTCCCCTCTGCGGGGCGCCGCGATCGGGGCTGGAGGGCGGCGGGACGGGGAGCTCCGCGGGCCGGGCTCGTGCCGAGCTCCGTGCGCTTCCCGCGACCGAGCCGCGGGGCCGGGGCCGGCGGGGACGTCGGCCCGAGTGAAGAGGTCGGGGCCCGGTTCCGCCCCGAGTTCGGGGTCCGCTTCTGCGTGGGCCGGAGACGGCTGGGGTCCCCGGGCGCAGAGCCTCTCCGCCCTCCCTGGCGGAGGCAGCCTGGCTGCTTTTCTCGCAGTTTGCGGGGCCTGGCGCCGCGTTCCCAGTAGTTCGGGCTGCGCGTGGTCCCTTGGACGCACCGGGGGCCGCCAGAGCCCGAGCTGCCTCCGGCCGTGTGGCCGAGCCGGGCCGGCACCGCGGCTCCCGTCTGTTGTTGTACCCCCGTACGGTGCCGCGTGCGCCGTGGCGTTGGCTGCTGCTCCCTGGGCTGATCCCGGTGCCCTGGCGGCGTGGGGGATCCGGAGCGCCCATGGGGTGATAGAGCGCAGCCAAACCCGGAGCCTCTGGGTGGAGAGCGGAGCTTCCCGTGCCTGCTTCTCGGGGCAGAGCTGTGGAGCCAGAGCCCGGCGCGGGATCCCGCTGTGTGCTGCGGTCGAGGGTGAGGTTGGTGCGGGGTCCCCGTCGGCTCTGCGCAGCCCTGGGTCCGGGTAGCGCTGCAGGGCGGCTCTCAGCACATCCCTCCTTCCAGATCGCCCCGCTCTGGCTGCTTCCTCTGCTCAGGGAAGCGGAGCAGCGCGGCGGAAGCCAATGCTTCCCTCCTGCTAGGCTGCACGAGGGATAGTGGGGGGAGGCTGGGAGCTGCGGGGCCGAATCGCTGCCCAAAGGGGCTGCGGGGCTGGGTGCAGCCGAGCTCACTGCAGCCCCTCTCTGCCCTGCACTGGGGTTTGCAGTGTGATCTCATTGCTGCTGGGGTGCTCTGACCATGAAGGGCTGCAGACAGACCTGGTGCCCCTGCTGCAGCAGATCCTGGCTCTCAAGGGATACCTTCAGCAGCACCTCCAGGGCAGGGGTAGGGAGGCAGGGCTGGAGACAGACCTGCTGGCCACTAGAGCTGGTGCCAGGGGCACAGCAGCAGGAGAAGCCTTCTGGGACTTCCTGCGTCCCACGGGCTGTACTGGCTCCAGAGGCTGAGTTTGGCATCTGTGGCTGTGACGCCAGGTCCCTGGGGAGCCCTTTGCCCGCCCTGTGGCTGTGGGGTCCCCGTCAGCCTGTAGTGCTGCTGCTTCTTCCTGGGAGCGTGGGAGCAGCTGGCCTGGCCTGGCCGTGGCGGCTCCTCTCTGGTTATTTATAACCCTGAGAAGGAGCCGTCCTGCGGGTCGTGAGAGGTGCTGGGCACCATCCCCATGCCCAGCCGTGCAGGAGCACACAGAGCCCTCCTTGCCCAAGGGGTGGCACAGCTCTGGGTGACACTATTCCTGTGCACAAAGTGCTTCTGCTCGTGGCGGGTGCCCTTAATGCCACAGATGAGCGGTGTCGGATCCTGCCCTGGTGTGGCAATACCTGGGGCTGCTCCTGCTCCTTGTCCCCACTGCTAATTTTAGCAGCTGTCTCTTTTTCTTGGCATTCTGCAGTGTGCTCTGACTTGGTTGCATCTTCCCCCATCAGGCTGCAGCTGGCGGCAGTGCCTGTGCACCTCCTGGGGCCATCCTGCCCGTGCCACCACATCCCTGCACCCTGCCCGGCGTGGTGCCGGCTGGTACTGGGACACTGCCTCATGTTCCAGCATGTGCGTGGGGCAGTCACGTGTGTGGCTCCATCAACCTGGAGTCGTGTCACACAAGGAGGAACCATCCCCATCCCGCTGCAGGGCCAGGGACTTCCCTGCTCAGCGTCCCACTGCCGCAGGCAGGAAGTCAGCGGCCCCATTACAATGGGACTTTGTGCCGTAAGCGTATTACTCAGCACTGACCTTGTGCAATTCTGCACGGTATTCAGCCTGCTGGGGTGAGCTGAGGATACGCGGCCAGCGCACCCCTGGCTGCCCTGAGGGGTGCCCTAGCTGCAGCCATGCGTGCTCCTGGGATGTGAGCCCATCCCTCTGGATCCAGAGACGTGCGGTCATTGTGATGGCTTGAGGGTGCTGGGCAGTGAGCAGGGAGTGAGACATCTCTCCTTCTTCTGCAGGCATCCCTGGAGGTGAGCCTGAGCCAGCCCACCCGCACCAACAGTGGCTCGGAGCGGTGAGTGACCCCCTGCCACATCCCGTCGCAACCCTCACACCGTGCTGCGGGGGCTGCTACCCAGCAGGTGCCAGTGTGCGCCGTCCCGTCCCGCTCATGGAGCTGGGCACGGTGTGGAGGAATGGCAGAATCAGGACTGCCAGCCTCCATCCTTGTCTGCTACACCTCGAGCACATCTCCATCCCTGTGCCGAACAGCTACGCTGTAGCAGATTACCCAATGGGACCCTATTGTGGGGCTCTGCAGGGCTGTGTCTGCCCATGGGGCCGTGTCCTGGGCTGCTGTGTGCCCGGGGAAGTGGGATGCCGGGGCCCAGCAGCCTGCCTGCTCCCCGTCCTTGCAGCGCTGACACCGCTGCCAGCATTCCTTCCTGGTTGTTCATTTTCCGAATTCCTTGGCAGGGCCACAGCTGCAGACAGCTTATTTTTAGCCAGGGTCATCTGCACCCGATGGCTCTGCTGCGTTCCCACTGCGGAGTTGCGGGGTGACCAAAGCCCCTGGGGACGCAGGTCCCTGCTGCCAGGGTGCTGCCATTCCCCCCCCCGTGTGGGATGCTCTCGTGGGCACCTGGCTGAGTCGTGCCTCGTTGCCAGGTCCCTGCTGGTGTCAGAGGAGATGCGCAGTCTCATTGTGGAGAAGGGGCCGGGGCCAGTGGAGGAGGACCCCGATGCTCTTGTGAAAGGTGGGTGCAGTGTCATGTGTGCTTCTGTCACTTGGATTCTTCTGACACGGGTTCCCAGCCGGGGTTGGCAGGACCGTGCCCCGACGGGCTGGATGCTGCCTTGGGATGGCACAGGGCAGAGCACTTGGGCAGGTGCTGCAGGAGCCGAGTCTCCTCCTCCCCAGGCTGGCTGCAACGGGAGGTGCGGGGCGGTGTGAAGACCCCCTGGCTGCGGCCTCGCAAGTACTGGTTCGTGCTGACACCCGACTCCCTGGACTACTACAGCAGCAATGAAAGGGGGGCCAAGCGTCTGGGCTCCCTGGTGCTCACCAGCCTCTGTTCTGTGCTGTGGCCAGACAAGCAGACATACAAGGAGACGGGTAGGGAGCCCCTTGGCTGGGCTGCGCCCTCGCACCCCGCACTGTCACCCAGAGGGGCGGCGGGTGAGCTGCGTGTCCCTTGCAGGGTTCTGGAGCCTGACAGTGTTTGGCAGGAAGCACTGCTACCGCCTGTACACCGAGCAGTTGCACGAGGCTGTGCGCTGGGTGTGCGCTGTGCAGAAGGTGATCGACAGCAAAGCGCCGGTGCAGACGCCCACACAGCTGCTCATGCGCGACGTGGAGGTGAGCGCGGGGCTGCGGGCGCTGCCCCCAGCGGGCGGTCCTGTGGCAGCTGCTGCTATCGCCCGACCCTTGCAGGAGCACTGCGGCAGCCCCGAGGCGCTGGAGCAAATCTACCGCTGCAACCCCATTCTGCGCTACACCAGCAGCCCCCTCTACGCACCCCTGCTGCCTTTCCCCTACGGCAGCCTGGACCAAAGCGGTGAGCATTGCGTGCGGTACTGCGGCAGTTCCATGCTGCTGGGCTGGGTCTGAATTCCCACTTCGCGTCCGCGGCGGCGGGCAGGCGCTTTGGAAAACCCACACGGCTGTTAAATCCCCATTCCTGTCCTGCAGCTCCTGGTCCTCACAGCTACACCACGCTGCGTGACGAGGCCGTGAAGCTGTTTAACTCTCTGCAGCAGCTGGAGTCGCAGCAGGACCCGGTGCCACTGATCCAGGGCGTCCTGCAGACCTGTCTGGACCTGCCGCCGCTGGTGGATGAGATTTACTGCCAGCTGGTGAAGCAGACCACGGAGCCACCGGCGCCAGGCGGGCCGGGCGACTTGCACTACTGGCAGCTGCTCACCTGCATGAGCTGCACGTTCCTGCCCTCCCCGCCCGTCCTGCGCTTCCTGCACTTCCACTTGGACAGGCGAGTGCCGCTGGGCCGTGGGGCGCAGAGCCGGGGCGGCACGGAGTCCCCGGGGCGGCGCTGACCCTGCCGGCGTTCCGCACAGGACGGAGAGCCGCTTCCCCGCCTCGGAGATGGCCAAGTACGCCCGCTTCATCCAGGAGGCGCTGGGAAAGACGCGGGGCCGGGAGTGCGTGCCGTCCCTGGAGGAGATCCTGGTGCTGACGCGGCGGCAGGAGATGGTGTGCACCGTGCACTGCCCGGGGGTGGCCGCCTGCAGCGTGACCATCAGCTCCCACACCACGGCGGCGGAGGTGGGCGCCGCGCGGGGCCGGGGGCGGCTGGAGCGGACGGGGCTGGGGAGGGGGCCGGCCGTGACCTGTCTGTGTCCCTTTGCAGTCCTGAGCGCCGCGGCCGGGGACGCGCAGTCACCGTTGGTTGCCTTTGTCTCGCCCCAGGTGGCCCAGGAGCTCGTGTCGCGCCTGGGGCTGTCGCAGAGCCCCAACCTCTTTGCGCTCTATGAGCAGTCCCGGCTCCGCGAGCAGCCCGTGGGCAGCTCCACGCTGCTGGCCGACGTCCTCACCAGGTTTGAAAAGTAAATGTCCCGCCGTGCCGCCCGGGGGCTCCGCGGGGGGGGGGGGGGGGGGGGGGGGGCGCTGCGGGGCCGCGTCCGCGCGCGAGCCCGGCGCTGCTGACGGCCCCGTCCTTCCCGCAGCCTGGCCGGGGACGCGCCGTGCCGCCTCTGCTTCAAGCACTACGGCTTTCTGGACACGGAGAACGTCCCGCGGGACAGCCTGGAGTTCGCGCTCCTCTTCGAGCAGGTGGGAGCGGGGCCGCGCCGCGCCGCGCCACGGCCGCGCCGCGCCGCGCTCACCCCGGCGTCCCGCAGGCTCACGAGATGGTGCTGCGGGGCTACGTGCCCACGTCGGAGGAGACGCTGCAGACGCTGGCGGCGCTGCGCCTGCAGAGCCTCAACAGCGACTTCTCCGCCCGCGCGCCGTTCCCGCGCCTGGAGGAGCTCTTCCCGCCTCGCGTGCTGCGCGCCCGCCTGGCGCCGCCGCGCCCCGCCCCCCC